>CM063509.1:2191719-2194219 GCA_032207245.1 Pardosa pseudoannulata
AACATTGTCATTGGATGACACCGTTAAATGATATATGCATTACAAAAAATAATAAACTGTCCTTTTAAATTTAATGATTTATTTTTATATTATAAAAGGAGGGGAAAAAGTTTATCATAAAGCAATTCACGCAATAAATAATGATAAAAAATAATGTGTATAATTATTATATTAGCCATTAAAATGGAAGCAACCAGTCATGTGTTGGATAAGACTAACGGCGTAATTAATGACATAAGTGCTACTATAAAATCATTTAAATGCTCATTGCTATTATTTCTTGAATATATATATATATATATATATATATATATATATATATATATATACACACACACATATATATATATATATATATATATATATATATATATGTGAAATATATATATGTCAGGTTTAAAAAAAGGGTAGTTGGAAATGACGTGATGTTATAAACGATTTTAAAAAGGGAACTCTTTTATAATAATAAAATAAATGAAAAAGACCCACGCTCGAGTAAGGTTTCGAGATCATCCGGTCAGGCGTAAGCATTTACAAGCAATTTGATGAGCTTGCAAACAGATAAGAGTCAGTCAGCGCGTGGACACGGAGCGGTCAACAACACTCTACTCGTGACTTCGACGGAAAAGTGAAAATGGCGCAAGTGTTACTTTAACGATTGTTTAATAAACGTATTATCAAGAAGACTGTTGTCCATTCACCTTATCTCTTGATCACGACATTTCATATATATATATATATATATATATATATATATATATATATATATATATATATATATATATATATATATATATATATATATATAGCCAAAAGTAAAAAAAAAATCTCTTAGAAATAATAGGCTTGTTCTTCAATAGCCACTGTTGAAAAAATAAATGTAAACATTGTTAAAATGATTTCTTCCCCCAAATTCCCGGGTTTGTTCCCACTTCTGCAAAATTCCGGGTTTTTTACATCTCTAAAGGAGGGGAGATCAAGTAAACGGATGATTAACTAACCAGCGGTTATGTATGGATTTTCTTTTTCGAGTTGAGGTGTGTGCCCCGACTGTTGTAAATAAAAAAAAATGGCGAATCAGTAGAGTATCTCGGCGAACGTGGATACTTGTGAGCGAGAGCTGGCCCGAAGCTTCTGTTTTCTTAAAAATGGAAGGATGCGTTGAGGATATTTTAAATGTCTGTTTCCATTCGATGTTTGATTTCTGTTCATCCACAAACGAAACTCGACTGTTGGCTACAAAAGAAGCCATTTTTTTAAGTGCATAACTTTTGTTCGATGAATGACATTTTCACAGTTTCAGTATCCTGATTTCTCGTTCCAAATAAACCCTATAGAAAACGGAATAGAACGTCCCATTTTCTAGAGTGTTATCCACCACTTTAAAAAAATCGAATTTTAAGGCTTGACTGTCATTTGATTTATCTCTATTTAGGATCGTCCTGTGTATAAAACTCTTGTATACAGTTTGAAGTCTTTAAGCTCATAGTGGATGCTTTTGGTTTCATTTTCATTTTTCTTTAAGTAAAGTATGTATTCCTATTGAGTCTTCAATTTCCGCAAGATTTCGAAAATTCCAAAAAGGATTCGCCACGCTTTTGCCAATTTAAAAATGGGGTACGATCCGGGTACATTATTGAATCTTTGTTTTTTTTTTCTATTTTAATACTTACAGTTAATGCTCTTATGGTATGTGCTCTTCATTTTCTTTTTTTTCATTATTGGCTCTGAAAAATATCGCCAATCGCATGAGGGTGTCTCCCCGAACCGTCCATCTCTTGTATAATAATACCCTATATTATCTGTCCGCGAATTTATGAAGCGGTTGGACTTGGAACGGATAGGGGTATCCATATTGTATATTGGATAAGTTAGAGTTAGCAGAATTCAAAACCAGTTTATAAACGTTCGAAATCTATCCTTTCCCCCCTTTTCGAGCGTTTCATGCCATTATTTCCAGCTCTGTTGTCCCCGGTTAAGAGCAGAACATTATATTTATCACATCATAAATAGTTAAAAGTACCATTTTTTCTACTATTAGGACGTCTTTTCTTTAATTATCTCATTGAATCCTTTCATATTTCATATTATTTAAATATCGTCTGCATTATCTTCATCCGTTTTATCACCGAACTTAGATATGACGTGCATAATTTTCTTTTCTATTTGGCTTCAGTAATAGATTAGGTACATGGGTGACCATTTTATAATGAATCATCGATGATTTTTGGTTGCCACGAAACTTTTATCGCCGGTATTAAGAACCCATTCTTTTCATGACTCATAAATGTCTATCGTTTAAGTTATATATCTTTGAAAATGAAGAAGTTTGTGTGTTTGCTTTTCATACATAACCACAGGGTTTTGCAATCGATTCGCTCCATTTCGGACATCCTTTCTATAGACCATTAAAACCTCTTGCCGTCCATCCTATCACGTAATAGGACAAGATAAATTAAAGTTGGCTACTCACATGCGGTCAGTAAAAAGAAACAAATTA
>CM063509.1:2199219-2205080 GCA_032207245.1 Pardosa pseudoannulata
AGTTCTGTGTTTTATCCGAAAAAAAAAATTAACAAAGCCTGTTAATCGCATGCATAAAAATGAAAATGAAAGACCTGAAAGTAATATAGAGTGCAAAGAGGACGACTGTCATTTGAAATTTCCAAATTTACCGAAATTACGAGAACATTTAGAAAGGGCTCAGAATTGGAAAGAATTTAGAATTTGTCAGAAATGAACATTTTCCACCAACACATAGTGCATTTTATTCTTTTGAAAATTGTATCCAAATTTGTCTACATGTAAATCTTTATTTAATATTTTTATTTAATATATTAATGTACTATGTATGAATTATATACATATATGCATGATTTTTTCATAATTTATGGAACGGTATGAATCTATCTCTTTTTTTTTTTTTTTTTTTTTTTTTTTTTTTTGTAAATCTGGGATTTTTAAAATATTTAGGTAGTTACCGATTATATCTACCCCTTAATTGGTAGCTAGCATATTTTGTATACATTCATATATCTGATATATATATATATATATATATATATATATATATATATATATATATATATATATATATATCGACTGAAAAGTCTTGAGTTAAAATAATTTAATGAATGATCTTTCATTTGTAACTTAACTTTAATTAAATACCAGTAAGTCTTTAATTAAACATATACTCTCCCCCTCCCCTCCTTTTGAAAAAATAATTCTATGTACGATCCTGTATCTTTCGAATTGTTGAAATAATATACAAATTCACGAAAAGCGTCTCCAAGATATTTCGCCAATTTTAGAAATCGCTGCCAATAAACCCACTTGAAAAAACCCAAGTAGGTTTTTTCAAAATTGGGTTCTCAAAATCTTTAATTAAAATTCCACATATTTAACTAATAATAAATATATTGAATTAAATCTATAATACATATTCCATATTTGACAATGATCCTAGATTTTGTTTAATTTGAGGGGGTCTAAACTGCTAGAAAAAATAAAAACTTAATAACTTTTCAGAAAAAAAAAGTTATCTGTATAACAAATACAATAAAATCTAAATTAAACAAAGTTAATAAGAATGTATGATGGAAAAAATAAGAATATTGAAGTATTACATGTGATAAAATTAATTGGAAAATGGACAAGAAAAATTGGGAAGAAAATATGAATAACAACTGCAAATAAATAAACATGGGGATGATATGTATAATTAATTCTGCTACTTATCATATATAACTTACAAATTAACTAAAAAATATATCTTCTGAATGCTTTAATAACACATTACTGCTAATTAATATAGAGCAATAATTTAATATATTTTATTAAAAAGAAAAAATTTCAAATGCAACTATTTGAAAGCCCACTTTTAGTATAAAATAATCGCCATTCAAAACGAGTTTTTTGATGTTAGAAAAATTTTATAATATGAAAAAAATTTATTTTAAGATTTCAAAATTTCCTTTAATTGAGACAAAAATTTCTTCTGCATAATTTAAAATTGATTTTTAAATTTTTCAATTTTAAGAAGTGGTTAACATTTTAAATTTATTTACAATTAATTATATATCCTGTCCTCTTACATAACAAAAAACCTGAATAGTTTTCAAATCCCCAAAAAAGCACTTAAAACCCATTAAAGTATAGTAAAAACCCTGATAAAACCCGAAAAAAGCTCAAAACCCCTGAAAAAAAAAACCCCAAAACCCTGAAAAAACCCGGGTTTTTGCCAACCCTGGTTTAGAATAAACCTTGTCTAGGCTCATTAATAAAACTATTTAGTATTGTTAGAGGAAGCAATAAATGAAACATAAAATTGTACACAAAGAATGGAAAATCAAATAAAATGAAGTAAAATTGCCAGGAAAATAACTTTTGAAGTTTAGAAACTATTTTGTTAAATATCAAATTATCTTTTATTCTTAAAGAATAAAACCTAAATAACTGAAAATAACCTCATATATATTATTTTTTATTGTATAATGAAAGATTAATTTTTTTTGGCCGAAACGGGTATTTTAATTTGATTTAAAATTTTATTTTCCATCATTCTTATTTCGAAAATTATATTGCTTACAATAGCAAAATTAACCTCCCATAAAATCCATTAATGCAGAACTTTTTTTTTTTTTTTTTTGGGGGGTGGGGGGTTTAGTGATTATGGGTGACATCGAGCCACGCTATGCCACTATGTGTATATTCCTTGGTTTTAATGCCGAACGATGGCCGAATGGTTAGGATGTTGACCTTCGGAACCGGAGTTCGTGGGTTCGAATCCCACTGTGGCATGGATGTTCGTAGCCGTTCGGAATCGGCTTTAAGCAGTAGGTCCCGGTCTCGATAGCCCTCGTGTTGCAAAAAGTAGATCGTAGCGCTCCAAAACCAAACCAAATCTGAACTTCTAATTCACTTGAGGGGGCTTACTTTTTCATGTATTATCTGTTATTATAAAGTATATAGAATAAGAGAGTGTTTTTCCAATTTATGTACAATTCAGCAAATAAAGTATTAAGTTTTTCTCAAGCATTAATAAATATCCATAGAGCTTCTAATAAAGTGAAGTTATACATTTTAAGGTAACATCTTCTATTTTAAAATAATTATATATCAGAGGGAAGTAGTACTAGTTTACTTAGAAAGCTAAAATTTCTGGTACATTGAGCCTTCCTTAACATTTAAAGGATTTATCTTTCATTGTCTGATTTAGCTCATGAACCACTCTGTGCAAAAGTAAAATATTGCACTTTCATAGAAGTACAATGTAAAGATTCTAAAACAAAAGGTTGTTATCTTTTTACATAATTTAGTGAACATCCAAAATCAACAGTGCAGTTGTCACAATTATTTATAATTTTATTAATTTATTCTATTTAAAAAGTATAAGTATAATCCCGACAATTTTTTAAAACAGATTTTTAGTAACTCTTAATTCTGAAACATCTAAATTGTTATTGAGTTCAAACTTAATTTCATTTTCTAATTTAGCAAGGTCTGATAATTTTGTGGGAGATATTGTACAAAAATGGTAATTTGAAAAACTGTTTTCCCAGATACAACATGTACTGGAAGATTTCGTCAAGTTCTTAATAATCTTCGAAAAAGGAAGCAAAATTTGTTATTAATTTCATAACTTCCAAAGGTGATAAATGTTTCTTCAAGTGTGACATACCACTGATTCTCACCACTAAACTTCTGGTTGTTTATATTCATTTCTTAAAAGGGTTTCTAAATGTTCGTAGTCAGTCAAAATTACTGAATTACTTTCTTGAAAGAAATAGGGTTATCAGTACACAAAATTAAATTGTTTTATGGTTTTTTGTACTTGCAATTTGTTTCATTTTGTTTTGTCAATTTTGTGCCTCGATTTGTTTTTTTCATGCGCGCTGGAAGTAGAAGTCAGATTTTGATTTTAAAATAAGAATCGAGCTTATCCATTATTAAAATTTATACATTTTGAACCATACAAGCATTTCATAGTAAAAATTTCATTCTAATTTGAGTAAATATTTAACGATTGAAAAGCTTGTTCAAAACCAGGGGCATCCAATAGTGTTCGATTCGGAACGCAATGAGTACAAACCGAAGGGAGGCCAGTCAGTGTTTCCAAATCAGAATGATTTGGATATAGAGACCCACATAGAATCCCACTATGGCATGGATGTTCGTAGCCGTACGGAATCGGCTTTAAGCAGTAGGTCCCGGTCTCATTAACCCTCGTGTTCCAAAACCAAAACACCTTGGTTTTAATAAAAACACCAAATTATGAAAAAGCAATTTATTTTGTTATGACAATCGATCGCCTGTAATGCTATGAATTAAAATAATTTTTATGATTTTCAGGAAAAAAAAAAAACGTTTTTAAGATATCTTTAATTGTGTGAGGATTTGATTACCGTCAGGATTTTATGAATTGAACATTTCTTTAAGAGTTTTTATACGCATTTATAATCTTTCAATGAGTTTTTCTTAAAAACGTGGAATTGACGGATTCGTGTTCCTTTTTCGACCAATCATAATGACGTCAAGATTTTAGGATGCATCCATCATTTTAACGCGGGAATTTAAACATATCTTTAAAACTTTTTCTGACAAAATAAAATTATCCCTAAATCTGAAATTTTTAAAGTGTCGTTCAGTTAAAAAATTCTACAAAGTCAATTTTTTAATTATTAAACGCTAGAGGAGTACCAAACATACATTACTGTGGACTATCGAACGGTTTCTGTACCTAAAGACTTTCTGTTCGGTCATTTCCATTCCTGCTTTGATGCTGCAGAAATGAAACATTCGCTTGCCTCTGAAATTGGGGGCTTGAGTGTCGAATATATATATATATATATATATATATATATATATACATATATATACATATATATACATAATATATACATATATACATATATGACAGGCTCCCACTAAATGACACTAGAGTCCTGAATACATACATTTTCATAGCTTTATTCAAATCTCAGAACACACAACTCGTCAATCATCTTCAATGGCGTCGCACATTGGCGCCCAACTTTTAACAAAGGTAAGCTTAGCTGCCACGGGTAGCCACAGCTCTGTCTGCGGAATGCGCACACTACTCTCTGCCCAGATCACTGCGTGTGAGCCGTATTTATGTGGCTAACTCCTCACGCCGCGTAACTGTCAGTAAAGAATCCCTAATTAAAAATCTTTTAAAATTAATCTACAATTTATATCCTGACACACACATATATATATATATATATATATATATATATATATATATATATATATATATATATATATATATATATATATGAATATATATATATATATATATATATCAGAATTACTACCTCCAAAAGAAATGTCCCAGTTCCGAACGAACGAAGGTCGAGGAATAGGATTTCGACGAAAGGGCAGGTTCGCTCATGCCTCCCAGACATAGCCGAACCACTTTTTGTCTCATGCGAACAACCTCAAAAGATTATGGTTTCTAGAAAAAAAAAAAAATTATGGATTCTAGATCCTAAAATTATGCTACTGATATAAAAATTGTGGTACATTTTTGTAATAATAATAATCTAAAATAGTGTCAATAGATGACTCTTGTACAAAATAGTTTTCTCCGTAAAACCGCCCACTTTTTTTAGATCCACAAAATTCAAATTTTCGCTGGAGTATCTTTTCTCAAAATTATATGTTTTTATCCAAAATTCTTTTTACAAGAAATATGTTAATACTTTTATACGGTTTACTAAATATTTTTCTAGCCTTTCTTATTTTGCATTAAATGAAGCACTAGACGGGATTTCGCGCGTTAATCAACACAATCTAAGTTGTGTAAAAAACATACAGACAGCCAAATTTTTACCGTTCAAAATTTCAGTTAAAATTGCATAATTTTAGTTGCAAGTTTTAGGATAATTAATATTCCAATTACTTAAATTAGAAACTATTAAACTAGTAAATTAGTAAACTAGTTATAGTTAAATGAAATAATTTAAATATATCTAGTACGTAATTTTGTAGAAAAATGATTGCCACAGCACTAAAAAAAAACTCTTGCAGAATTAGTTTTTTTTTTTCTTCCGGTTACAGTTACATTATTTTGCTTTTAATTCTGGTCCGTCTATCTACTATTTTATCATACAAAATAGGAAATGATGGTTACAGTTTTTCGGATTTATGTTCCATAATTTTGAGATTGTTTTTCATCGTACAGAATCGTAAGTTATGGAACATATAAGATAATTATCGTCTGTTTTGGCGGGAATAAAATCATTGGATTAGACATTTGGGAAATATGTTTTGTTTTTGTACGTCGACTACATTCAGATGAGCCCGGAAATGAAACAGCGTTACAAAAGCGCAAAGCAACCAAAAGTACACTTTAATTAATATAATCATCCCAATAACAG
>CM063509.1:2205180-2340180 GCA_032207245.1 Pardosa pseudoannulata
TATATTAAAATTCTTATATGCCCATCTACAGTCCCTTAGGGAGTCGTATATATATATATTGAATTGTGTATATGTCCATCTACAGTCCCTTAGGTGGTTGTATATATATATATATATAATTAAATTTTGTATAAGTTATAACGTCACAGCTCAAAAATAGGCAACTTGGTAGCGTTATCGCCGAGCAGGGTTCTTCACAGGCCTCATGAGGATGACACAAGCGAGGTGGAGATCAAAGAAGATCTCGTATATACAGATATTTACATCAATTACATCCTCGGCGCGCTCATTCATCCTCGCCCGCTGGACAACAACTCCCCGCGTCTTTTTCCACACCAAAAAACGCTTGGCCCTCGTAACGTCACTCGAAAACCCCACACCCCTCTCTCTGACTTTCCAGAGGAGAGGTTAGGGAGGTGAGAATGGAGGCACGGGGACCCCCGCCCCCAGATAGCAAGAATACGTTCGACTGACGTCAGAGCGAGCCGTAATACACAAACAAATACAAATAGAAATAAATTTCCAGTAGCGTGATGCTACAATGTCAATAGTAAAGCTATTTTATTAAATATACAAATTTTGCTTTAAAAAACTGATTATTTTAGGAATTGTAACGCAACATATATACGTAGTTCATAAATTTGGTACTTAAATTGTATTCCATTTGTCTATACACGTAGCATTTTCAGATTCATCTTGGTTGCGTTCAAATCTGTTTTACTCTGTTATGTTAGAACTTAGTACTACACTATACTGTAATATTTTAAATGTAAGAGAAGTTTATTTACTGCGGTATTTCTTCGATGAAATGTTGAAATAAAATTGTTTTAAAAAAAGATTTCTATACCATAAATAAAAATTTCTTCCTAGGGATTAACTCTAATTACACAATAATTTACAAGGAATAATAATGCATATTATGATGGATTTGAATATATACTTATTTATTTAGGTATATTTTCTTTTATTCTGTGAAGTTTTAACAGTTTTAAGAATGTAAAGTGACAGATAGAACAAATTAGACTGTTTCTAAGTTTCTTGAAGGAACAAGAGTAAATGCTAAATTTTATGCACTTTTGTTACCAGATTGCGGACATTATGAGAGCAAATGATCAAGCTGGCGTGAAAGTGACGTCACAACGAACGTTCGACTCGACTCGCAACGTCCAAAGTAAGCCCCTAGATGGTGTCAATTCACCGAAAACAAAACTAACTAAATAGAATAAAAGGTAGTTTTCGTACCTTTTATTGTTGATCTCTCCGGGGGGACCTTGTCGATTCAAACAGCTGCAAAAGTCGTTCGTGACTCTTGTCGGAGTGAATATGGTAGGGCCCATGGTATGAAATAGTCGCTTGGCCGACATAATCCAGGCGTGCGACAGTGATTCTGAAGATCGTCATTTTCGTCCGTGACTCTTGTCGGAGTGAATATGGTAGGGCCCTTAATGGGATTGGCTAATTTCTGTATGAGAAAAAATGTAATGAGTTGAAAGAGGGAGAAAGTTTAGCCTTTTCGTTAAGAGGTGTTTCTCCATATTTGTGTCCGGGAGTTTTGAAAGTGTATGTTTGTAAACAAATACGAGTGCTGACGGAAACTTAACTTTTCGTTGGCAAAACATTGCTTCTTTTCATTGTATTTTATGAGCTTCAATATGGATCATGTATACAATAAAACTAAATTTTATTTAAGAGAAGAAGAAGGAAACATCAGAAACTGGACAAGTAATTCAAAATAGATTTTTAGCACTTACAAAAGTATTTATTCTTTTTTAAAAATTAAACACTTTACACAGTACTATTAAGTATCATAATCAAAGTATAACCACTTTGATTATGTTAATGGGCCCAATAAACTATAGAGCAATTTCGTGCAACGTCACGAACCATTATAATGCCCTTCCCATTCATTTTCATGTTTACAACAGCCAATAGACAAACAATAAACTGCCCTTTCTTTTGAAACTAAAGCCTGAATTGTCATTAGTTGAGATGTGCCATGCTGCGTGAAATCTCCCTATATAACATAAATAAGAATCTAATAAAAATGTGCAAAACCGGACCATTTTAAAATTTAGGATTATTTTACATATTTGATAGTTATTACTAAAACTAGTGTCATCAAACTGTATAAAAGTGTTATCACTTCACGAGAAGGTGGTTCTAATAACTGAATAAGAAAGAAAACGGTTTTTTATCACACAAATTAGACAGAAGTATTTAAATTTTACTGATCAGTTACATTAAAATCAGAATAACAATATTAATTCTGGAGTAAGATCATATCGTTGTCAGACGGTAATTACCAAATAGCTTCACAAGTATTATCTCCTTGGTGAGACAGCAAATGGCAACATTCTATGCCAACATACGGCTCTACTAAATGAATGTTATGTTGTCAATAGTTATTAAAGTTTTTACATTATAGTTTATTGTTGTTCTGTTAGCTCATAATCCCATTATGGCTGGTTCTGGCTGTATTGAGATTCCTTTGAGAGATACCGAAGAGGTAATAATGTACTATAGTTAAGATATTGTTTTTAAATTATTGGTTGTAACTTAAACATGACTGTGATGGAAGTAGATCCCATTTCTTTATTTGATTTAAATCATCATCGTGTCGTACTTTCATTTAAATTATGTTATGTCTTAGATCTTCATAATCTTTCACAGAAGATGTTTAAATCAACAAATAATCATGATTCGTTGCTATCAAAGTATCATAATATATGTGCCGGGACACTGTCTAGAAAAAAAAAATTGTCCTTTATAACTTTTTGCAATTATTTTATTATATTTTTACAATTATATAGTGTTTTTTTCTTAATTAAAGTTTTCATAAGGAAGATCTCATTTCAATTTAGCATGTGTAGCACAAAATATGTAGAATGTACTTAACATAGTGAACATTTTATTTCATTTATTTCTAAATAAAAAGTAATTTAGAAGATAATTATTGACAACTCTTAAGCTATAAAAGCGCATTTAAGTTCTATTTATTAAATGATGCTTCCCGATCCAGCCAAAGACATGCAGCATATATTCTATTTACTAAATTGAACTTAAGTGTTTCAACATGAACTGAACCTGGAGTCATGAATCCAAGCATAAAATAGTTCAACTTTAATATTTACCTTGCATTTTTCTTTTACATGAATTCTTTGTAAAGGATATATTTTTAGCCCATGCTAATTAAAAATTATTCTGTTTACTTTTGTAAATTTAAGCATATAGTACATTGGGAAATCTCAATCAATTCAGTAAAAATTTAAGAGCTTTCGGAGTATTTCCATTGCCCCCCCCCTTATTTTATTACAACATAAATAAACAAAACTTTTCATTTTAAATATTTTTCATAGGTATATGATTTCTAGTCAATATATTTTTTAAAATTTATTTTAATATTTTGATTATGTTTTAAATGTATTTTGAACATAACTAAAACTTAAAACGTGTTTTAAAAGAAAAGAATGCTCTACAGTACTTAAAGTACTAGTTAATATTTAGTTTCTAAAAAAGGTTAATTAGATTTTTAAAAATTTATTTTTGTAAGAGGTGTTATTATTAAACCCTTTGTTTTGACTCAATCAAGGCAACCTAAGATCCCTTGAGGATCTTATATAATTTTATCAAAGACAAGGTTATATATTTAGGGGAATAGATTGGGAAAGTCATCCAGTCTGTCTTAATTTCTGGCATAGGCAAAATGTACTTGTAACAAAAATTCCCAACCAAAATGTACTAAGTTGGCATATCTGATTTGTTTTTTCATGGGTTCCAATTCCAGTGTGGCATTGATGTTCAAAATCTGCTTTAAGCAGAAGGTCCTAGTCTCATTAGCTTTCGTGTAGCAAAAGAGTAGACCATAGCACTTCAAACCAGTCAATATATCTGCTTTATAATTTGATTTTTATTTTAACATTTGTTACTGCAAATTGTACTAATTAAAAGATACAGTGTTCCTTTAATAAGATTACAATTCTTTTACACAATGAGAAAGTAAAAACACAGGACTTGAATGAAATCACCTTTATGGCAGCTCTTTAGGAGGAAGGGGCTTCCGTAAGAGCAAGGCACTGTGATTACTGACTAAAGGTCTATTATACCCAAAACAACACTACTTTGTGCCACTACACTCCATGTCGATTATTTCTGGATCTAATACTGGTTGCATACATAAGAGTACCACACATATAAAATATATATTTGTTTATATATTTATATATATATGTGTGTGTGTTGATTTTATTTGATCTCTATGAATAAATCAATTTTCCACTCTTAAATTTAAGGTTAATCCTTTAGTACAATAAAATAGAATATTTTACTGTTGCTTTATGAACTACTAATAAATCATAAATAACATGATGATTCCTGGAGTTGGCTTATGTAAGATTTTTAAATTTTAGGTTATTGAACTTCAGCTTGATCAACTGCCGGAGGGAGATGAAGTACTCGGCATTCTTCGGCAAGAGCAAGCAACTCTTAATATATGGGTGCAACTAGCAGTAAGTTTCACAAATTTTTTCAGCTGCATTTTACTAATTTTGGGTCATAACTACATTTATAAATCAAAAAAATTTTTTTTTTTTTTTTTTTTACTTTTTAAAAATAAATATGATTAAATGAAGAATTTATGGGAACTATTTTAAATATATATTATGAAGTCTGTGTAAAAGTATCATATATTTCCAATTTTAAGCTAAAAAAAATATAAGCTAAAGTGCAATTCTTCTTCAAAAAACTAATTTTGTGTTTTTCTCATTTTAAAATTTTTTAGAACTTGATTTATTTTTTGCCATTATACATTTTTTTTTCTTTCTGTTATTTTGTGCTTTAAAAAAGAAAATTCCAATTCGTTTAGTTTTACCAATTTGGAAACTTTTTGTCGCAAACAGGAAAAAATGTCACCAAGAAGGATATATAGAAAAACCTCTCTGAACGGCCACCCCACCATTCTAAGAATATTTGGCTGCTCTGAAGGGTTTTATTATAAAATAATTGCTATAATGCGTAATATAAACAAGTCTGACATATATTCCTTATGTAAATGAAATTTAAAATTTATCTAATAAAAAAATAGTACTTTATTTCATGCTCTCTTACATTTTTTAAAAAATGCTACAATTTGTGTGTTTTAAGTTTTTACTTTTTTCCATAACAACCATTTTTAAAGTTCATTTTTTACTTTAAAAGCAGAAAATTAGTCTTCGTATTTCTTCAAAATCAAATTTTTTTTCTTTAATGACTGATGTCGATTTGCATTCTTCCGCAGTTAGATAATTCAACTCACTTTCTTGCCGATTTGCCATTTTCATATTCAAGAAGAACTTCAATGCGCTACTCGAGATTTAGGAAAACGCGTTTTTGTCATAGTTGCAACTCAGATCACTGACAAACTATGAAATGAAACTGGCATGGATGACATTTTGGCTGACAGAGGTATAATTCTTCCTTTACTGTACCTATTGGAATTCCAAACAAAAGCCCTAAGATACCTGCAACACCTGATTGTCCAGTTCCTACGGGTGATGCAATAGAGATTCTCTATCTAAAGGGTGTGGGAAGAATACAAAAAAGATAACAGATGTAATGTTTCTAAGAAGGGGGGGGCACGGAAATGGACTTCGCAAATTATTCCTGGGTCTTACATCTAACCATAAAACTAACCTTGAGTTTTCCTGCTCAAAATTAAAGTATTGAGGGAATAGAATTTCCCGAAAAATGAAATGGGCAATCCCACTTGGTAGCCGTTTAGAGGGGGTCGGGTGGCAGCTGATGCAGGTTATTTTACCATTAGGTCTATGAGTCAAAATATCCGTGCCATAAAAAATTGGCACATTTAGAAGGGTGGCCACTCGAAGTTTCACTGTATACTACACCTGTTCCATGGATTTGTATAAAAGCGAATCCTCCCATTTTAGGTTTATGAAAAGCTCGAAAATTATCGGCTTATACATGGAAATATATGGTAGTTAATTTCATTACTATATGGATACAGTTTCAATATTTTTTTACTTGCTTAAACGTTTTATTGAAAATAGCTAAATATGATGTACATCTGTATAATATTATAACTTAAATGAAGAAAAGAAAGATTACAATATTTCTTACATATTAGGCTTTGACTTTTATGTTTTCCAGATTTTAGATTTTTAATGCTCCTTAATACTTTTAATTACTAATTTAAATTTTTATATTTCCTGGATTTTAGATTTTTATTATCCATTCATTTATTCATGGCCCATTTGACCATGAAGCACTCTAGGTTTATTTTGTTGCTAGAACAGTGTTCCCACAGTTCTTAAAAGTCCTTAAGAACTCCTTAATTTTAGCTTTCATTTTTAAAGTCCGTTAAAACTACTTAATTTTTATCAAAGGTCTTTAAAAACTCCTTAATTTTTAAATTAGAATGCAATCAATTTCTCCATTGACTCTATCCGCTTTCTTCACTTCCTATCAGTTTTAGCCGTATTCTCCTAACTTTCTAGTTTTGTAAGTTCGGAGTTATATTTGCCCAAAACCAGAACGCCATTAAAAGTGATAAGTACTGTTCAAAGAATATATATATTAAGAATATATAAAATATTTGTTAATGTTCATAACATTCTTTTACATTTTCTAGCCAAAAGTGCAGTATTAATAATAAAGAAAATCTTCAAATACATATGTTTTCAGTATATTACTGTAGTAATTCAGAATTCTTTTCCTTGATATTCTTAAAAAATAATGAAAATACTTTTAGTTTATTAGTACTGTTTATGGTCATGAGCTAGAAAACTTATTTGACAAATAAATAATCTTTCGCAAACTGAAAAGGTTTAAAGAATAAAGTCAGCTGCCCTTTCCTAATAGCTAACAGTCTTGCAGATTTTAATGGAATGAAGCATGGAGGGGGTGTAGATTTTCCACTTACTTATGAAAGTTTTATTTTCTTTGCATTGAATGTGATAGAAAGGTCTAAAACTTTCTTCTTTCGCAGGCAACATCAGGTGTAATCAGCCAGTATATATATATATATATATATATATATATATATATATATATATATATATATATATATATATATATATATATATACATATATATATCAGAGACATTTTTAAACCTGAGAAAGTACTGTTTATAATATTGTATTATATTCACAACTTATATTTAGTTAGATCACTAGTTTTTGTCAAATGGATTTATCTTATATTAATTTTTAGGCATTTTTAAAAATTTAATTCTGAAATATTGTAGGGCATTTATTGAACATGCCTTGTCTGATTCATAATCATTAAAATATGTTCCTCAAAAAATAGGGTTTATGTTGTTATGCTATGTATTTCAAGTAGGTCCTTATAAAAAGTTACTTTGGTCCTTAGAAAGCCCTTAAAAGGTCCTTAATTTTTGTTCTAGAAAAAGAGTGGGAACCCTGTAGAATACAAGTACTGTGCTGTCCCACTAAATAGATCCTTGCTAAAGTGCTGCATTTTTATTATTCATATGTATGTTGCTTTGTATCAGGAACTTATTTGAAAGATAAAATAGTTCATTATTAAAACTCACTTGAAGTGAAAATAAAACGAAAACGACTGTTATAACAATTATAACTCTTTTATTAGCCTGAAACAAGTCGTTAACTGTAATAATTTACGACTCTTGTAGATAATGTATAATGTTGAAAGTATATATTAGTTTCGCTTCCAAATGACATTTGAAGAAAATAAAAGTTTTTAATAAAATAAATTTTTGATTATCATTCACCAGGGTTGGCATGATTTAAATCAGTTGATTTTTTTGAAAAAATTGATTTAAATTTTTTTTTCACTTCTTTTAAAACCTATATTCCAAAGACAGGAGAATTGGGAATCAGTCAGCACAGTAATACCAATAAGTAAATAATTGTCAATAGATAGCATGTGCTTTCCAAGAATGGAGGGTTTGTTAACAGAAAGTATGTAGTAGGGGTAGTACAATGATGGATTATGACTGGTGGAATTCATTTTATGTTATGAAAGGTAGAGTATTACAAAAATTGAAATCCAGTTTGTCTACCGAATAACAGCCGTGGCATCATCTGCTGGAATGGAAAGACAATTTTCTTCGTTCGGTATTGTT
Organism: Pardosa pseudoannulata; assembly: GCA_032207245.1. Classification (NCBI taxonomy): domain Eukaryota; kingdom Metazoa; phylum Arthropoda; class Arachnida; order Araneae; family Lycosidae; genus Pardosa; species Pardosa pseudoannulata. The sequence goes on from CM063509.1 coordinate 2,213,281, forward strand.
CGTTCTAGCCTTCGTAACCAATTAGGAGTGGATAAAGCATCAAAGCTAGCATTTTTATTGAAACCATTAAATCCACAATTTGTTGCTTAAAAAATATTGAAATAATTGTGATTTGTTTTTTAAATAAATAGTTTACATTAAAAGAATATTTAATTTGTTCTATAAATTGACATCTTATTGAGTTTGCACTGTCCAATGACAAAATAATAGAATGTATTTAGATTAAAATTTATATATTTAATTTTAGGTAAACAGTGTTTAGAATATACTAGATAGATAAGATGTTACTTTTTCTAACAAACTCTTCTATGTATATTGAAAAAAAAAATAAAAACAATTAAAATAGTATTCAGAAAAAAAAACCCAATGTAAATCAAATCTGATTTTTTTTTTTTAAACATGATTTTTTTTTCCAACCCTGTCATTCATTATTGCAAAATATGGACGAATTTAAGATTGTAATCATTCTAATGTTTTCCCTTTCCTGTGAAAGTAAATTGTCTACATATCTAGAGTTAATAATTATTTATATTTTTCAGTTAAGAATAGTAATTTGAATGTATAGGATTTTGTTTCTTTTAGCTTGAATATTACCGACAAGGAAACGTTCAAGATTTTGTTAAAATTCTGGATGCATCTCGTACAGAAGCTAACATAGATTACCCAAATATGGAACAAGATCAGATGACTGCTCTTGATACTCTATCTGCTTATTATGTACAACAGGCAAACAAAGAAAAAGATAGGGAAAAAAAGAGGGAATTATTCACAAAAGCTACTTTATTATATACTACAGCAGATAAAATCATTATGTATGATTTGGTAAGTCTTTCTTTAAATAAGAATCATTTATATATTTTTGTTTGATTTCATTAGTTTTTCTTTTTAAAAACTGCATTTAAAAAGTATATATATATATATATATATATATATATATATATTTGTAAGAAAATTGGGATATGCCAATTCTTTTGTGTTATCTGAAGTTTTAGCTCTGATAAATATGGTTTTTAATTTGTAGAGGAAGTAAATAATATGGAATTAATATATAATCAGTGATACTGCAAATGTAGTATTAATTTTTTTTCTTTTTGTTGCTTTAATGTACTTATTTTTCACTAGTAGCATAGTTTATGTGTATTTAAAAAAGTCATGCAGAATAATTTTACCTTAAGTATTAAATAAATAACAGTGTTAATAAGATTTAATTTTTTTATTTAAAAAATAATTACAAAGCAGTGTATAATTTAAGAAAATTTTAAGTGTCTACTAAAAAATTATCTTGATTGTTTAATTGGTTTTAGATTTTACAATTTAAAAAATATTTCTTATTTCTTCAAATTTTATACCAATATTGTTTTATAGGATCATTTACTTGGCCGAGCTTATTTCTGCCTTCTTGAAGGTGATAAAATGGATCAAGCTGATGCTCAGTTTAACTTTGTGTTAAATCAGGTACTAATTTTTTAATGGATTTGTATCTTGTATTGCTCTGACAATGTTTTATTCTGTATATTGTTAATTCTATAAAATTTATAATGTAAATTTCGCTTTTCTTGTGGTAGTTATCACTTTTGTGGTTGAATAAATCTGAATTTCTTTTTGATTATAATAGGAATCTTTAATATTTTATATAAAAGTTATAACACATAATTAGGGTTGTGATTATGAGAACATTTTCGAAGTTTTATTTGTTAAAATGGTATTATCTCTCTCTCTCTCTCTCTCTCTCTTTTTTTTTTTTTTTTTTTTTTTTTTTTTTTTTTTTTTTTTTTTTTTTAAGTACAGATGAAAAAATTGGTTTAAAAATTAATATTTAAAAAAATGTTATCACAAAAGATATCCTGTTTGCCGTTATGTGTGTACTTCTTTTATTAATAAACATTTTTTGATGAAGTTATCCCAAGTACATTTTTTTGTTAGGATACAATCAATTATATTATATGCATTATGATTATTATAATTTTATATATTATAATGTTCAATGTGATAAACTTTTAATCAAAGCATTTCTATCATTTTATTCTCAATATTTTTTTAGTAATTTTTTTCTTTTTCTTAATTATATAATCTCACATATGTATATTTTCCATGAAACCTTCATCTTGGTTGAATATTCAAACACAATAGTTAAATTAAATATACGATTGTGTGTTCAATATTTCATAACTTGGTAATACCTGAAAAATAGTAGTGTGGCTTTTTGAACTTCATGTATATCTACCTCACTCATATACAGTTAAACCTTTCTATTTTGAATTTTGGGGGTTGGAAAAAAATTCACAGCAGCAAAATTTTCAAGCTATAATTACCTATTTGGTTTTAAAAAATAAATGTAATATGATAAGATGGAATACTATTACTAACCCTATAATTACTTATTCAGTTAAAAAAAATAAATGTAATAGAATAATTACGTAATAATTACATTCTGTTGAACATTTTTTGACTGATCTCTAATTTTTCTCATTTTGTCATTGCTGGAGAAACCATCCTGACCAATGCCCTTCTGCAATCATAAAACATGTCTTTAGAGTATCAATAACCTTCCTCATCATTTGATGTGAATTTTGGAGTATTTGTATCCCTCTCTGCTTCAACCCCATCAGTATCAGAATCAATCTACTGTCCTTTGATTACTTCTTCACCTGTTAAAACTTCAAAATTAGCAATAAAATAATCCACATATATTTAAGAAAATAATATTGGCTGACATTTTCTTTACTGCTGTACAATCTTCATCCTGTACTTCAATGTTGATTTTGGGCTCCCTTTTTTTTTTGTCTGTATGCAGCAGAAATTTAGTGTAAACCATTCCTGTTTGTTTTCCAATTACCCTTCTTTAAATTTGCAATATCACAGAGTCTGGATTTTGAGCTATAGAGGATTTTGGGGAAAACTATTTGAAATGAACAGACAAAAGGGCAAGACAAATTATTGGAGAGTGCAGATAAAGGAAAAAAACTTAAGCTATACGTGTTTTTGTAATAGACAGGATTAGTTGTAGTTATATCTGATCAACATAGTATTTGAAAGACTTAAACCTTTAATTAATATGCCAGTTGCTTATATATATTATATATAATTTAATTGCAGATTTTGGAAATGGCCTGCAAAGAAATTGAAGGTTTACTATTGGCAGTATCTTTTTATCATGCTAATTTAGTACAGATCCCCTATATAATAATAGCCTAAGTTGTCTGTCTGCGAATTTTTGAAGCAGTTATACCTGGAAAGGATACAGGCATCCATATTGGATTTTTCAGGAGTTAGGGTTAGCAAAATTGAAAGCGAGTTCAAAATCCACCCATCCCCCCTTTTTGAGCGTTTAATGCTATTATTTCAAGCCTTGTACTTCCTCTTATTCTATATGAAATTCATTCTTGATAGGATGGCAAAGGCGAAGAATAATATTTAAATTTCTGGACTGTTTCTACTTGCACCTTCATATACTCTACTTAGTTGGATTACAACGTTCAGGCGTTGTACGTTTGGTAGAACGTCTGCCCACTTGATCGTCGCACTTCTCTGGTTGACGGTTCTATCCCCGATGCATCCAATTTTTTTCAATGTCTAATAAATTTAATATTTTCTGCTTTTTCTTTTAAATTCTTATTCAGAAAGTTGTTTTATTATTTTTAAAATAAATTTTTACTATTTTTTTAATTAACTTTTTATAATTTTTATTATTTTTATTTTATTAAATTCACGTATTGCTTTACGGATGTCCCTGGCCACATAAACATTTCATGTTATGTATCCTTAAACTTTCTTCTCGTAATGTAATAATAGCCTAAGTTGTCTGCCCTCAAAGTTATGAAGCTTTTGGACCTGGAATGGATAGAGCATCTATATTGATTTTTGATGAGTTAGGGTTTGAAAAATTCAAAGCGAGTCAAGTTTATCTTTTCCTAAACTATAGATTTGATTCTGAAGCAAATTGGATATTACATAAATAATTTTCTTTTTTATTTGAGTTAAATAATAGATTAAGTACATATGTGATAATTTTAATCAATTATTTTTGTTGAAAAGTAATTCTCAGCCAAAAAACAAACCATTTTTTTTACCTGCCTCATATAGGTACTTTACAATTCTGGAAAATTAAACATTTTACTGATCCCGTCATATGACGGGCTATATGCTAGTTGTAATAATAAAGTCCTAACATAACAAAGCAGGATTAAGATCTTAACATAAATTTTCTATTTCTTCTTCTCATTGGTAATCCCTATCAATTTGTAAATAAAGGAAAAAGTATAACCACTTTCTGATTTGTTTATTTATTTTTGTCTGTATTACATCTTTCTTTTCTAAATAATTTATTGCCCAATTATAGTCATATAAAGGTCTAACTATTTTTTATTGTATTTCAGTCTTTAAACAATATTCCATCTCTGCTGGGTAAAGCTTGCATTGCCTTTAATAAAAAAGATTACCGTGGTGCTTTATCTTTGTACAAAAAAGCCTTAAGGACAAATCCTAAATGTCCTGCTGCAGTTCGTCTTGGAATGGGACATTGTTTCTACAAAATGGGAAAACTAGAAAAAGCAAGGTTGTTTATTATATTATGTATTTTTAAATATATATTCTTTTGTTTAAAAGTGTGGGATATTTACATTCTCTATTATTTTATTTTAGTTAAATTGGATATTATGAATTTTTTTCTGTATAAAAAATGTCAGTTAAAAAACATTTTCTTTGATAAGTTTTTTTTAGCACATGAAAGAGTTAATAATTAGAGAAATAATGTAAATATAACTGTGAGTGTTTTTTGCATTATATATAGATAGTGCCCTAAAACAAATTATAGCTTTTAATTAGTATATTTTTCAATCAGGATAAAATAGGAAATTAAGTTTTTCCAACAATGCATGAGTATAGCAATACAGTCGTAAGATATTTTCATGTGTAAGTACTCCTTTATGACCAAGTTCTGTTTTGATAACTGTGTTATTATTCAAATTTGTCAACAAGCAAAAAGCTTTTATCAGGATTGAAGGAATGTTATAAAAGTATGCAATAAACTTCAAAATTTATTCATAAAAAAAAACATGAATCTGTACATATTGTTTTGTTTGGGGTTGCTTGGTTATTTAGTTGCAGAGAATCCATGTAAGGCAGGTATTGACAATGAAACAAATCGTATCTTTAAAGGGAAATACCCTTTTCTTCCTCTTCCTAATGTTGTAGTTCATCAAACTCTGTTATATTATTGTATTTTTGGCTCACCATCGACATAATTTACTATGACTCGGCAATATCTTCCACTTCAACATCTGAATTTAAGTGCATTGACAAAGACTGCAATTCTTTTAATTACTGTTTGCTCAAGACTGTCAAAAGATTTGATAATTGGTTCATGAAAATTTTTATCCTTTTCTTTATGTCTTTTCTGTAAATTTATTTTACACTTCGTTCAAAGACAATGTAAGGTTTTAAAGTAAGGAGTGCCTGTATTATTTAAATATTAGCTGTAAGTTATAATATAACTTATTAACTGATTGTCATATATTACAATTTGGTACACTTAAACATATTTAAATGTAGTGAAGTACTTTATTGCATTCTCAATGTATAAAATAAATTTTATTGTAAATATTTTATAAAAGTAATAGTTCTTGAAACAAAACTACAGCCATATTCCAGACATGCCAACTACTCTGGATACTCCAGAGTTGCTCCGGAGAAATGAAAAAAATTGATAACTCCAGAAACTTGTCAGATTGCTCTGAAAAATAACGGAAATTTTTAACAACTAACAAATTGTAATTCAGCGATCAAATACAAAATCTTGCAGAAAATAATGCTGAATATATTACTCTTTCTACACAGTAATGTTGCATGTGAGACAGTTTTCAGTACTTCACTGAAAAACTGAACTGAATTTGGGTCAAATTTGAGCATTCTCTAGAATCCCTGATTATAGAAAAATGTAACTATTTTAATCAGGGTCAATGTTGCTACAAGAAAAACTTTTCTTAAAAATAAGATAAAAGGTTACTTATACATTGTAGAATACATAAATTTTAATTTTTCCTTTACTACTGTGTGTTTATTTTAATTTAATTTGATCAGTTATAATTTAGAAACCAATAAAATATGTAATTATGTTTTATATTAATTATGTTTGGGGCTATTTTGTTTTTGTTTATTATGTATGTAAATTGCGTACACGTGTACTTTGTAGGTAGGTTATTAAATTTTTAAAACCACACTGATACAGAGATGCCTGAATGTTGGCATGTTGATATTATACTATCAGCATTTAGTGAAGCTACAGTAAATGATGTATTGCTCTACTTTTTATTTATTTTTTAGGGGTTTATTTAAGCCTTTTGCTTATTTTTTTAATTTGTTTTTTAGGTTAGCATTTGACAGAGCACTTGCTCTTGATTCTCAGTGTGTTGGAGCTCTAGTTGGTCTTGCCATTTTGGAATTGAACATAAAAACACCTGAAGCTATTCGAAATGGTGTTCAAATGCTTTCCAAAGCCTATACTATAGATTCATCTAATCCTATGGTTTTAAATCACTTAGCTAATCATTTCTTTTTCAAGAAGGTAGATTTTTTTTTGTTTGAATTGTATTATATTTTGTATTAAAACTAAAGTGGGCAGTTAGAGCTCATTTATAAAATTATGTGTGGTCTGTGTGGAATAAAATTAATGTACTTCCCTCTCTCCTTCTTTTTCACAGCTTTTTCATTTCTACCTAAAGATTAATCTTAATTTGTTTCTAAATTTAAAAAAGAAAAAAAATGCAGTATCATTTGAGATGGTTTTTTGTTATTGCTTCTGATCTCTGTTATTTATTATATCATAAATGTTAGAATTACCAGGTTTATAAAAATCATGATTTTTTGATATAAATTGGATTTTTAAAATTTAAATCATAATTTAAATCGAGTTTCATTTTGCTCTTTATGTCTGTAAAAATTGAAAGATATATATATAAAGTTCATTAATCAGTAAAAGAGAATTACATTGGTTTTAATACTTATTTCAATTATCTGAAACATAAGTAATTGAACAAAGGTTGATTATTGTTATCTTAAATTTAATTACCACACAGTACAGAGTTGTATATTGCAAAATGAAACAACAGACTTAACAATGAATCATATTTGTAATGAAACAGTCCATTTTTTTTTTAAATTTGATGACAGTATTAAGAAATTTACAAATAAAATATAGTAGATTTTTTTTTAATTGATCACCAATCTGTAATATCAAAATTAAGTATATTATTTTATTGCTTAAAACTATTATGTAGTGTTGTTGTTGTTTTTAATTCATTAATATCAAAAGGGAGTAAAGTATATTATTTTATTGCTTAAAACTATTATGTAGTGTTGTTTTTAATTTTTCTGATCCACACTTATTGTATATTTTGTCCTTAGGATTATAACAAGGTTCAACATTTAGCTCTTCACGCTTTTCATAACACTGAGAATGAAGCTATGAGAGCTGAGAGTTGCTACCAACTGGCTAGAGCTTTTCACATTCAAAACGATTATGACCAGGCCTTTCAGTATTATTACCAAGCTACTCAATTTGCTTCTCCAAATTTTGTTCTACCTCAGTATGGTTTGGGCCAAATGTACATTCATCGGGGTGACATGGAAAATGTAAGTAATAGTATACTGCTCGTTTTTTTCTTTGTGTGTGTGTTTCTTGGTGAATGAAACTTGTGTTAATATCTTCTTTTTTTATTCCAAAGGCTGCTCAGTGTTTTGAAAAAGTCCTCAAGTCTCAACCAGGAAATTATGAGACAATGAAAATTCTTGGTTCACTGTATGCTCACAATCAAAATCAATCAAAACGAGATCAGGCTAAGGTAGGAATATTGTTTTTTCTGAACAATAGAGAATATTGTTTCATCGCAGTTGTAAAATAGATTGGGCTACTTTCCTTTTATTTTTATTACCAACTTAAGAAAGTCTAACCCTAAGAAAGCATGGTAGAAGAAATTCCATTAGCATACCTGTCAACTTTTATGCTTTACATATAAAAATTAAAAGTATTTTGTCTTGTATCTTTTTTTTTTTTTTTTAGTAAAAGTTTTTAACTCTAAAATTTGCAAAATTTGTGAGTGCTTAAGAGTATATTATTTAATTTAAATAAAAGGCATTTGTTATCAGTTATTGCACTAAAATATTTTGCAGCAAAAGTTAAGAGTCAATGTAACTCATTGTAAAAAAATATCACTTATGTCTTATTGTATTCATTTTTTACCAGGTTTGCAGATACGCATTGGTATTTAAAACTGAGTAAAGATGCAGTAATAAATGCTGTAAAAGTGCAAAAAAGTTATTTTTTATTACTATCTTCTAAAACATACACACACACACACACATATATATATATATATATATATATATATATGCATGTATGTATTTACTGACTATCAAATATTTTTTAAACCAACTTATCACTAAAAAATATAAAATTATTAAATAAATGTTTTAAAAGATCTGCTCCATTAGTAGTATTGTTTTAAAAAATTACTTGATCAGAAAATCAATGATTTTATCTGTAATGTAATATTACTTTTCGTGGATTGTCAATATGTAATAGGTTTTTTTGAGATCATTTATATTGCATATAAAAAGACATGAGTTGTTATACCTGGATGTGTTTTTAACAGACACACAATATTAATGATGAACTATTTTAATAGACTGATTCTACTATATATTAATACTTGAAAACTCTTTAGAAGTATAAATATTTAGTAATATTTTATTTTTTGTGAATTTGTATATAATGCTCTTTAAACTAACCCTTTTAATTTTTTTTCATGTTATTAATTTGAGTTATTTATACATACCATATTTTTGTGTATATAATGTAGACCTGTTCTTTATTATTTATTTATTTATTTTTAAACTATCTTATATTGTGCACCCTAAATTTGACATGCAAGTGACATTTCAGATTGTAAACTAATTGCTTCAGGGATGAGATGAACAAACTTCTAATGCTATTTTAATATTTTCTGAACAACTCGATTTCTTAACTCTTAATTCTAAGAATTAAATAAATGTAATTCTTAAATCTCTTAATCCAAATTCTAAAGGATGGATAATCTACACATTCCTGACAACAATACTTAAAAATTTGCTAAGAGCTGAATTAGTTTAAAGTTAAAGGATAGTGTTGTATGAAAGAAATCTAATAGAAGTTAAATAAAAAGGCAACAATACATCTATTAAGTAAAACATTCTTTTACTCTTATCTGTTAGATGTTGCTATATGCTTCCAATTCGAAAAAGATGAGCATTCATTTTGTGGTATTTTGAAATCTAAAATAATTTTTCAAAAATTACAAAATCTAAATTTTAATACATTTAGTTTTTTTATCATTATATTTAGCAAATATTGGAATTTATCCTGACAACTGTAACACAAAAAGTTCCTCTTTTCTGTGACAAAAAATTGATCTGAATATTTAAATTCAAAGTTTGCAAAGATTTTAAGATTTTCTCCTTTTAGGGAGATTGGTTAAAAGATTAATGTAAATAATTCAAGGTTGAAGACCAGTTTATCTCTGAAAGTGGGAAAGACTATAAACTGTGGTTTATCCATAGTAAAGTGGATATACAGTGTATTTTCCTAAGAAAGAAGCTATTAATTGCATTCCATTCTTTTAATGAATTTCAGTTTTAATTAAATGTAATGATATAGAATGGGGAATCCTACAAAAATTGAGATATTTTTTAATTTTTACGTAAATGAAGGAATTTTTATCTTTATTTGAATCATTTTTGTAAAATTAGAAGTGTGTTTGCAACAGACAGTTGAAAAGAAAAAGGCTGATTAAGGGCTATACTATGCACCTTATGTCATTATTCAAAGCATTAAAAGCTATTCCATATATAATGCACATATCTAACTATTTTCCATAACTTTTTAAAGTGCACATTAAATAGGCATAAATATATTTATTTATGCATGTGTATGTGGAGGCAGTGGGTTGTATATACATATACACATGGATTCATATATATAGAGAGAAAGAGAGTATTTCAGATGTCTCCTAATCTTTTGTGTATAATTTTCTTTCAAGGCTCATCTAAAAAAAGTTACAGAGCAATTTCCAGATGATGTTGAGGCATGGATAGAGCTTGCACAAATTTTAGAACAGTCCGATATTCAAGGAGCTCTTTCAGCATATGGGACTGCAACTGAAATTCTAAAAGAGAAAGTAGAAGCTGATGTGCCTCCTGAAATATTAAATAATGTAGCTGCCCTTCATTATCGCCTGGGAAATTTACAAGATGCTAAAGTAAGTGTTACATGAATGCAAATCAAAAGAAAGCTCCAAAATACTTAGTATAGCATATTATATATTTCCTAATAAAATCCCATCCTTGTTAAAAATTAAAAGGGCATTTTTCTTCAAAAAGTTACTCAAAATTCAAAACCGTGCATATTCAGAAATTGAGGGGTTGGTGAGAACTTGTACTGTTCAAACACATCAAAAAGAAGCTTATAATATTTCTAAATAGGTAAAACATTTTCCAATCAAATTGCTGTAAAGTGAAATACTAGACCATAAAATAAATATTACCAATAATGTTTGTACTAGAGCAAAAATCAATAGTTTTAACTCTGGTAGCCCTACCTGAAACTAGTACAATTTTTTTTCATTCATTTGTTGTCTCATACAATCAGTGCTGTCTGTACTACTGTAATTTCAGGTACATAAGCCATAGCTTATATATAAGTTAAAATTTCATGTATGTGGGTATCTGCTGGGAGGGTATAGCTGAAGGAATTTTTTATTCTTATTACTAGTACAAAAATGCCTTTTACATGTCTTGGGTGTACATCATTGTGTGTCATACAATATAAACCCAATGTAGCATGTTGTACAGTATCAGTGAGTGTTGTTTCTATACAAATTATGTCAGAGCCAATTTAGGAATTAGTGTGTGGAGGCAAGCAATCTCTTTATTTTGCTATGCACACAGTATCATTTTCTGGCGTGTTTTGGAAGACTATTTAGAAAAATACACAATAGAGTAGGTGTTATCAGTGCCAAATGTTAAAATTTGTTTTCAGGCTATAGTAATTCATGGAAAACAAAAGAGAGAAATAAAAACTTTGTTGTAGATTCGATGATCCAATGAATATAATTTTTTTTAATCAATTATCATGTGCATCTTATATGCTAGGGCAGCTTATCAACCTAAAATTAAGTCTTTTTTTTTCTGTGTCAGCTTATTTTTCTGTAAAAAATGAACAAGATAAGTTCTTATACAGCAGATTTCAAACTTCAGATGATTATGTTTGCTGAATATGGTAACAATAGCATGACTGCTTGACATTTTATCATAAATTAAAAACAGGTATGAGAATAAGAAAAAAAAAAGTGTTAAATTAATAAACATAAATAATTTCAAAATATAACTACTTATTTTCATTAAACAAATTATTCATTCATTTAAAATTAAATTTCTCTTAAATTTATGTAATGTAAAAAAAATAAAACGTGCTATTTTTCCAATATTACTGCATCTATAGTTTGCATTCATCACATAGAAAAGTTTTTTTTTTTCCTAAGATTAATAGGTCTGTATATAAGTTTTGCCCTCACCCTCTTAACATACACATACTTTAACTTTAAAAAAATTGTAAAAATTCTTGATTTATACATGGGTTTATTTAATAACTTACTTTTATATGTGTTTTTGTATTTGTTTATGATTCTTCATCCTTGTGCTAATTCCTGTTTCAGAAATTTTATGAAGCCTCTTTAGAACGGTCTCACAATGAAGCAGAACATGATGAAACATATTATGGTGCAATATCTGTTACAACTACATATAATCTGGCCAGACTATATGAATCCCTGAGTTTATTTGACAAGGCTGAGCGTCTGTATAAAAATATCTTAAGAGAACATCCTAACTATGTAGATTGTAAGTTTTCTTCTAAAGTTCATATACATGAAAAATAGCTCTTATTTCTTGTATTATACTGTTTTATTGCATATACTCTCTTGTATTATACTGTTTTTACTCATATGTGTAACTGGGTTAAGATACACAGACATGCCAACTACTTTGGAGTTGCTTCGGAAAAATGAGAAAAATTGTTAACTCCGGAAACTCCTCAGATTACTCTGGAAAAGAACAAAACTTTTGAACAGCTAAAAGATTACAATTCAGCAATTAAATACAAAATCTTGCAAAAAATACTGCTTAATAATGACTCTTTCCACACAGTAATGCTGCATGTTAAAGAGTTTTTAGTACTGTGTGGAAAAACCAAACTGAATTTAGATCAAATTTGTGTAGACAAACTCTAGAATCCCTGATGACAAAAAAATGGAAAATTTTAATCAGGATCAATGTTGCTATAAGAAACACTGTTCTAAAAGATAAGTTGTTAAAGCTAAAAAAGCTACTAGTACATTTTTAAATACATAAATTTAAATTTACCTTTTACAATTTACAACTGTGTATATATTTTAAATTTAATTTTAATTTAGAAACCATTAAGATATGCACTTATGTATAATCTGTAATTAGCAGTGGCGTGCAGTCCATATGTGCAGGGTGTGCACTGCACACCCTGGCAAAATTATGAGGGACAGTAATTTTCTGCACCTATGTTTACCTATCTTTATATGGTATATAATAAATATTATTTATAATATATTCAAATATTATGTTGATTTGCTTGCTTGTATTCCCGTAGTGTGTGCGATACTAGGTGCTGCACTACATAGCACGCAAACAAACATAGAAAGTTCTGATTTTTACTCACTGTACACTAAATTGAAAATCACGCTTTATATATATGGGCTACAGAAGAAAAACAGCATACTATGGCACTGAGGCAAGTGCAGCTATTTTTCCTGCACTTGGCATTCAGAATCATCCGATGGTACGGTTTATTAAGCGTTGTATTAGAGCGGAGACTTTTTTATTTTGTTTTTTAACTGATTAAGTGGTCATATGATTTTGCAGGTGGTTAATGTTTAAATTTATATATTATAAGATTTTGTTTTCATGGAAATATAAAATAAGTATTTCATCAATATAAAGTGAAATGTTTTAGTGTGGTAGATTAATTTCGGTGATGTATTATATTTATTGAAATAATTAGCTAAAAACAATGTTGTTTTGTTTTAAAGAAATGAATTTTAACAGAACAGTCCAAACTTTACCATTCATTGCGTCTTACAGACGGTATATAAATTATATTATGTAACACCATATCCCTGGATTTGTTCTTAAAAACTGTCAAGATATTTTTCTCAGAATATATGATTTTCAAATGTTAAAAATAATTAATAAATATAAATTAATCCACTGACCGAACAAGAAACAGTTTGCTCTATTGTGAAAGCGTGCAGCGAAATCCTCTGCACGTGGAATAGAAGTTCGGTTTGTCGGCACCACAGTGGCAGGCGCCATGTGGTGCTGCGTTTGCTGAGCATATAAGTTTTTCGTAGAAGCCTGAAGTGTTGCTTTTTCGACCCTGATATGACACCATACAACAGAAGTCATGATTTTTGCTTCAGTGCTAGTAGAATTCTCATAAGTTTAGCTGTTTTTATAGTTATAACTCGACTACTCGTAGGTAAATATCTTATTTATTGTAATCTTTAAATTAATATTCATAATAATTAACCCGTCTCAGAATGGAGAACTCAGATGTCTCAATAATTACAGATTTATTGGAAAATCCATGTTCTCTGCACACCCTGCATGAAAACTTACCGCACACCACTGGTAATTAGCATGTTAAAATTTCAAACCATGCTGTTGCTCCGACCAAAACTTCTTGAATGTTGGCATATCTGAGATAATACATATTACATATATATTATATTAACCCTAATTTTGACAAGAAAAAAATGGTGAAAAATTATATCATGTATAGTGTGCATCTAAAATTTAGCATACAAGTGACTTTCAAGATTGTAAACTATTGATATCTACACTGAATGAATCAAGCTTTAGCATAATTTTAATGTTTCTAAAGTTAACTCCATAACGAAGTTCTTCTTGCCTATTATATGTCATCTGTAGTCATTGGGAGCATTTCAGCAACTATGAAGTGACCAAGGGGGCTGAAAAGGACAACCTCATTCCCCCCCCCCTTTTTACAGTTATATGAGGGATTGCATTTATTTTATTCCTATTCATAATGAGAGAGAGTTTTGCAACAAGGCACATGTAAAATGGAGACGAGATCTAGTTATACTGTAGCATTTAAGTTGCTACAGTATGCAAAAGAAAGTTGATATTACTTCAAATTGAAAATTTAGCATTCAAAGTTAATAATTAGTGTTACTAGCACTGTTGTATAAAAGAAATGCGATAAATAAGAATTCATGCAACAATACTTCTTTTGAGGAAGATTTTTACCCATTTATTTTCTGTGAATACCTAACTTTATTGATATGTATATTGGGTGATTACAGGGAGCAGTAAAAATTATTTTGTCTATAAAATGCACCTTGAGATTTTGACCTAATTTTTTTTTAAGCGTGTGTTATGCATGAGTATATATGGTATATCTTCTTTGGAATTAAAGTGTTTTTTTTTTGTTTGTTTGTTTGTTTAAATTTAATTACAGAAGTAATACATAAGAATTATTCTACGTAACCTCCTTGGAGAAAAAGCAATTTTTGTTAAATTTATTCTATTTTGACATTTTTCATGTTGTTATTCACCTGATTCAATTTGATTTTATTTGATTTTTCTTTAACTGCATTTAAATTGTGTACTAAAATAATATATAGTAAAGCATGAGTATACATAAATTTACAACAGTTGAAATGTTGATAATATTTTGTGCTGTTGTTATCAGCTCAAAATTTTCATGCATTTTTATTTTATTTATGTAAATAATATCTATTTATTTTCAACTATGATATAAATATATTTAAATAAGAGAAATACTTAAATTGGCATTTCTTTGAAAGGAAATGATCATTTTCGTTTTATACGGTTTTATGAATCGTGTTGTTTAGTAGCATTTAATTTTCTTTAAACAAAAATGACTGCATCTGTATAAAGCTAAATACTTACAATAAATGTTTTTTTTTTCTATTACTATGGCCATTTTTTTTAACCGATCATTACTAACTGTTACAAAATTTACAGGTTATTTAAGATTAGGGTGTATGGCTAGAGACAGAGGTCAGATCTATGAAGCATCTGATTGGTTTAAAGAAGCTCTTCAAGTAAATCAGGTAAGAAAATTTAATTTTCTTGATAATGTGTTTGTTAATATCTTATCTAACTTCCCCTTTAACAGTTTTAGTTTATACTTTTTGAGTGCATATATTATTTAAAAATAACATGTATTTCTTTTATCTCAAGTGTATGTTATTATTAAGATGATGAACTGTAATTTAATATTTTATTGGTACTTAATATAAATTGATTGATATATCTAACTTTTCAGAATTAGTGGTAGTTTTGACTGTGTGGACAGTTAAATTTTAAATCTGATTGTAAATGAAATCACGTAAATAATTTTTTTTTCTTGTTCTAAACAATCAATTTTAGCTGCATTTTGATTGTTTCCTTACTGTTAGATTCTAACAACAGAATTTGAAATCTGTCACCAACATTACTGTGCTATAATTTATTTGTACTGGATCTTAACTGTGAATGGGAACTAAAACAGGAGAAGACATATTTCATGTATATAGGATCTTTTTTTTTTTTTATATATATATATAAAAGTTTCAGAATCCACTTGTGCCTTCAGGCATCAGTATAGCTTTTGTAGCAGATGATTTAGGACTTGAGAGGATCTAGTTGTTAGCATGGTATGCCAGGTTTGAGCCTGATAGACATACTGAACATCTCCCTGTTCAACCATTGAATGTGCAGAATAAATCTATAGGTCTGAATGTCCTCTTGCTGAGCAGGGAATCAGGAGCTAAAATCCCCCCTCTTAGAGATGATCAAAATTGAGCATCTTACATCTATCAGGGTAGACAACCTGTTATAACTTATCAAAGAACTTTTTTTTTTAAGTAAATATCATGTTTATAACATTAGATTAAATTTCCTTAATGCTGCAATTATTCTGACTATTTCGTACTTCATGGTTTCTGCGCACCTGGAAAGTCATGGAAAATCATGGATTTAGACAATGGATTTATTTTGTCATGGAAAGTCTTGATTTTTCAAGTAAAATGAGTAAAAGTCATGGATCTGCTAAACTACCAATTAAAAAAAAATGCATTGAATTGTTTAATTCTATTTTTACTTGTCATTTGGCTGAAGTTACTGAGTTTGGTATTTATGTATTATCCTATTGATCCTATTGCCAAGTAAAATTTCTTCACCAAGGAAACTCAAAGCAAGAAAGCTTAATGGGTGGGTAAATGTATATTATTCTGGTTTTTTCTTAAATTGTAGATTAAAATTTTATTAATATAATTATTTTTTAATAAAAATTAATTAATATTTTTGCACAAAATATAAGTTTATCTCTAGGGATATTGTATATAAACATTATAGGGTTATATTTGGCTATTATTCATGGTCACCCGGATAATACCAAAGTACCCCGAATTCAAATTGGAAACATTTTAATTGAAAAATGGCTATAGGATTAAACTTAGGTATGTAGATACAACAATTTATTTTTATGTGTGTGAGTTTATTAACACTTATAAAGTAAGTTTATAGTTTTTTTTATGATAAAATTCCTGTCATTTCACTAAAAGCATATATTTTATTTGTATGTACATCAGAAGTTTTATTTATATATACTTTAATGAAAGCTTTTAAAAGTCATGGAAAATGATCTGCTAAATCAGGGAAAGTCATGGATTTGAAAAATTTTATTTTGGCAGATACCCTGCATTTTGATACTCTAACTTTTACACCTATCACAGATAGGTGGAAATAATCTTCCTCTTAATTTTTTTTTTTTTTTTTAATAGTCATATAGGAGGGGGCCAGGGGTGATTCTGATCAGAAAATTTCCGAAAAATTTGTGTGGTTTTGTTCCGAAAATTATAAAGAACAGATTTTTTATGGTGCATCCTTTATATATGTATTGTCTCAGAAAATAAATAGATGATATGAATGAAATGAAACAAGGAAATATGCATATATTTCTTGTTTTATATGATTAATTTCTTTTAATTTTTGAAAATGCATTTTAGATCAAATAAGTGAAGAAACAATTATCCTTTAAAAATAAATATATTTAAATTTATGTATCAAGGTTAACAAATTGAATTTTTGTTTTCTAGAGAATCAACACACACATACATTGATGTATGTGTGTTTTTATTATTTTACACAGAACACTTTTATATTTGCAACTGTGTAATAAGGTGATCTATATTAGAACATATTGATATATGAATATGAATTTTTGGTAATTGGTATATCACAATATTAAAATTCAGATATCATTCAGCTCTAACTCCAACATCTGGAAATAAACTTTAATATAATTTTTAATTTAAATTAATAGCTTTTACCTACTCAGAAAATTTTGTGTTATCTTCCGAAAATTATTCTTTATTTAGGATAACCCGTGGAGGGGGCATTGTTGAACCCCTAAAATCTAATCCGGCTTGCGCTGTTAAGCAATGAAGATAGACATCCTGTAATAAAGTTTTTTTAAAAAAATTTATTAAAACTCAAAATTTTTATTTGTTTTGTGGTATGCCATGCACTTAATTTGGACCTACATACTCATTAAAAAGTACTTGTTATTTAAAAGGTTGTAATTTGAAAGCAGTGAAGAATTTTACACAGCATTGAATATATATACACCTCCTAATGCTTTCTTACAAAAATCCATCACCATGCATGGTTGATTGGGACCAACTTCTTAACCACATTTGTGTTAGATTATAGCCTCAAGCTTCTTATTAAGTGAAAATATAATAAAAGTGTGGTATTGAAAGATTTAACAAAATATTTCTTTTCTTTAATTTACAGGATCATAAAGATGCCTGGT
Source organism: Pardosa pseudoannulata (assembly GCA_032207245.1). Taxonomy (NCBI): domain Eukaryota; kingdom Metazoa; phylum Arthropoda; class Arachnida; order Araneae; family Lycosidae; genus Pardosa; species Pardosa pseudoannulata. The sequence goes on from CM063509.1 coordinate 2,231,246, forward strand.
CCTTGATTGGTAATTTGCATCTTGCTAAACAAGAGTGGGGTCCTGGACAAAAGAAATTTGAGAGAATTCTTAAAAAAGCAGCGAAAGATACTTATTCATTAGTTGCATTGGGTAATGTCTGGCTTCAAACTTTACATCAACCTAGTCGAGATAAAGATAAAGAAAAGAGGCATCAAGATCGAGCATTGTTGATGTATAAACAAGTTTTATGCATCGATAATAGAAACATCTGGGCAGCTAATGGAATTGGTAAGTTAAATTACATATCAAAATTTTTTTTGACGGGTTTAACCCTTTGTAATCTCATCTCAAGAACATTAAAAAAATATTTCCACAAATGTTAAAATACATTATTTCAAACATGTAAAAGTTTATAATGTTTTAATAGATGTCAAATTTGAAATGAAACCCTAAAAATGAAAGCTGAGTAAGTACCTTTGCCAAGAAAATATATTGCATGATGTATCACAAAATGAAGTTTCAACAAGGTATTTTGATTCTGCCTTTTTTGGGCTGTTGTAGAAGATATTTAAAAGGGGATTTTATGAAAAGATAAAATCATTAATTTTTTGTATATTGTTTCAATGTTAGTGTGATTGAATTTGTAAGGAGAAAACAATGTTATGAAAATTTTAAAAATGAAGTAACTCATAAAATTTTGCAGCTAACAAAAGTTATAAATTGTTCAGTTCCTGTTAATCGTAATTTTCTTTCTCAGAAAAGTTCTTAAAAAATTGGAAGACTCTTTAAAAAGTCCTTAAAAACGCCTTAATTTTTTCTTTAAAAATTGTATAAACCCTGAATGATTTAAATTAAAATTACACACAGAGAGACATCTGGCTGAATGGGTAGCACAGTACAGTTTGGAACTATAGTTTCTAAGTTTGGATCCCATTGATAACATAAATGTTCACAGCCATTTGGAATTAGCTTGAAGCAGTTACTCTCACTCTCATTGACAATGAAATGGTAAAAATGTAGTGCTACAAGCTGAACCACACAGACTTAAAAAAAAAAAAAAACAAAAAAAAAAAAAAAAAAAAAAAAAAAAAAAAAAAAATTTTTTTGAAGTAATTTTTGTAACCACAATAAAATTAGGAAAATGTTTAATTTTTACAGGAAGCATTCCTATTCAAATTGTGTTAATGCTATCTTTTTTAGGTGCTGTACTGGCTCATAAAGGCTACATTACTGAAGCTCGAGATTGTTTTGCACAAGTTAGAGAAGCAACTGCAGATTTCTGTGATGTTTGGTTAAACATAGCTCATATTTATGTTGAACAAAGACAGTATGTGGCTGCTATTCAAATGGTAAAGGAATCTCATGATATAATTTAAACAGAGCATTTATATTTCTTTATCAAATGTTTTTTAATTTAATGTTCTTAATTGATTTTATTTTTAGTATGAAAATTGTCTGAAGAAGTTCTTCAAGCATCATAATGTAGAGATATTGATGTATCTAGCAAGAGCTTATTATCGCTGTGGTAAACTTGCAGAATGCAAGCAAGTGTTGTTGAAAGTTAGTAATGCTATAAACAATATTTTTGTCATTTTAAATATGTAATTCATATATCCCATAATTATTATTTATGTGTTAGTTTTACTCTTAAAAGTAGTTAAGTGTACATTGTCAAATATGTTTCTAATTTTCTCTTAATGACTATTTCAGGCACGAAGAGTTGCACCTCATGATACTGTAATTCTATACAATATTGCATTGGTTCTTCAAAAACTGGCTACACAGACTCTAAAAGATGAGAAGAGCAATTTAAAGACTGTACTATCTGCTGTCCATGAACTAGACTTAGCACAAAAGTAATTATTTTATTTTACTGTAACCAATAATACCTTATTTACTGGTGTATAACACACACCCCTATTTTTCATATTAAAAAAAAAAATTCATAGGAGATTTTATAATTAAATTATTTGTGTAATCATTCATGTAAAATATTAATTTTTAAATAAATATTCTCAATTACTTGTAGGTATTTTGGATATCTTAGTCATCATGGTGACAAGATGAAGTATGATTTAGGTCAAGCATCTGCTGAAGCAAGGTTTGAATATCCTTATCTCATTTTTATATTTTTAAATAATTTTATAGTTTTTAAAAATAACTTCATGACCGATTCTCATATCTGAATAATTTCATTGTGGCATTTTATAACAGTGCCGTTTTCTCTAAAAGTATTTAAGTAAAAAATTAAATTTTATAAATAAGTAGAAAATTGTTCCTTTGATTTTCTTTTCATATATATATATATATATATATATATATATATATATATATATGTAATAAAACTGATGCAGACAAGTGGGAGGGATTTGGGGAGCTGGTCCCCTCCAGTTCTTCCCCCTTGGGTCTTCTAATGGTTCCAATGACCATTTTGTCAAAAGAAGATGTCCCATTTGTGTAGGTGCCATCTGCTTAGCTTTATTATAAAAACATGTTCCTTTAAAAAAAAAAAAAAAAAAAGAACCACTTTGGCTATAAAAAGTTTTGCTGAGCCACTGTTTGAAAATTTAACGTTTTTTGTATTTTAGCTTTTCTCATAAGGAAGATAGCAATGTCATCCAAATTTTTTTATTATTATTATTATTTGATTAAAAATTGATAATTGTCATACCTCATCCATGCCTTAAAATCTTAATTTTGTTTTACTGAAGTATGATTGATTTAGTATGATTTAGGAATCAATCATGATTCACAAATAACTATGTCTTTCCTTTTTTGTCCCCACCCCCACCCCCCAGAAAACAATTTCTTGCTACATCCCTGCATATAGTAGATATGAGGACAATATTTCAAAATGTCATCATGTTCTTGAAAGAGAAGGTCCATCTCTACACTGTCTCGCCATTGGTACAATGCAGCATGCATTATATTGTGAACTAGAAAAGTAAAAGTCAAAAATCTAGTCTTTTAGAGCATGCATTCACTTTTTGTTCCGAAATATCTTGGACCGATCTATAAGAATTTGATTGGTCCAACCTCTCAGTTAAGGTGTAATCTAGAATATAAGTGATAATTTCAGGGAGGGTTTAAGATAGGGGAGTATAAAGGTCTGTGTACAGAGATTTTGTAACTGCTGAGAATATTTTGAGATGTCAATCAAAGTTTTGGTGAAAAATGGTGGCCAAATAAAAGAGAGCTGCTCTTCGGTACCTGGATTGCAGGTTTGAATCCTGCTGCTGACTTGGTTGTCTGGGGAGTGGGCTTTAAGCAATAGGTCCTAATCTCATTAGCCCTCTTGAGCAAAACAGTAGACAGTAGGACTTTAAAATAAACCAAAGTTTTGACAATAAATTCTCATCAGACACTTTGTGTTCTATTACAGAAAACAATAGGTGTTAGAATCACTTGGGGTTGCTTTATTGACTTTCTTGGCGTTTCCTTCATACTCTTTCAGGTTGCTGATTCCGTAGCATCTGATACAGTATTTTTCGTTATTACATACATATATATAAATATGTAGCAAGCTGATTATTTGGATCAATCAAAACTAATTGCAGGCTGGTTAACAAAAAACTCATTTAATTAAAAAGAAATGTCTATGGTGTTTTTTTTTTTTTTTTTTTTTTTGGTAACCCTAGTATAAGTTTCAAGAGAAAATAAATGCATTCCTCCTCTCTTTAATTTGGCCGAATGGTTAGGGTGCTGGCCTTCCGAACCGGAGTTCATGGGTTTGAATCCCACTATGGCATGGATGTTCGTAGCCGTTTGGAATCATCTTTAAGCAGTAGGTCGCAGTCTCATTAGCCCTCGTGTTGCAAAATGTAGACCGTAGCACTCCAAAACCAAACCTCTCTTTAATTCTTGGAAATAGAATAATCTTACTTTCTACCCTCATTAAAACTGGACAGAATAAACACAAGAAGAAGGATTTTTCTTTCCAAAAACACCAGAAACAAAGGAAGCAATATTTTTTTATCCCTCTTGGATAATCTGAAAATGTACAGTTTCTGTGTAATAGACATAAAAGATAAGGACACCAACAGAGAGTGCTATAAACAGGAGAGCTAAATGATATAAAAGGCCCAAATACAAGAGAGTGGCATGTAGGTGGGGGTGGTAAAGAACCCAAGCAAGGATTATATAAAATGGATTAGGTAGAGAAAGTCCTCATTTCTATATGTATTTGTGTTTTGTTTACGTAAAGTTATTAAAATACTAGTTACCTGTATAAATGGACTGATCATTTGCTTTATGAATCTAACTTACGTAAGTCAGGAATATCAATATATATCTTTTCTGAAGCCTTTGCTATCTTGAAGGCTTTAGAAGAATTGGTGAATTACAATAGTAAATATTTTATTATCTATACAGACCCCAAAGTGTTTTAAATTCATTGAATCAAATAAGTGTAATAATCCTGTTATTTTCAAAATTCTTACTTCAATAACTAACCTTACTTTCATGGGAATCTCACTAGTTTTTAGCTGGGTTCCCTCTCACATCGGCATTAAAGGCAATGAACTTATGGACATGGCTACCAGGTCTGCAAGCGACTTTCTCAACACTGGTCTTCCTTATCCTGACTTGAAAAATTACATCAAAGATCTTTTACACAATAAATGGCAGATCTCCTGGGATAACATTCCTTCAAATAAACTGCGGGAAATTAAAACAAAAATAACTAAATGGCCCCAACTCCCTTCTAGGAGACATGACGTTATACTCACTCGTCTACGAGTGGGTCATTGCAGGCTCACCCATGCCCATCTCTTGCTGGGTGAAGCTGCTCCACAATGTGCATATTGCAAGACTTCTTACACAGTCGCACATATTTTAACGTCCTGTGTTTGTTCTAAATCAATGTATATAAATTTTTTTGGTAATCCATCCCTTAATCTTAATCTAATCATTGGGGAAACTCCACATCCAAATTTGTTCCCCTTTCTTCGACGTGCTGGTTTTTATGCCCAAATATGATTTTTGATTGTTTTTCAGTTTTCTAATATTCAATATTTAATCATTCAATTTTCACTTCTTTTTTTCACTTTTCTTAATTTTTGAATTGTTTTCTAATTTAAAATCTTAATTCTTCACTCAATTTCCAATTCTTGTTTATTTGTATATTACTCAATCTTTTTTCGTGTTTTGTGTTGAATGTTATATTTTTATTGTTACTTTAATCCGTTTTAGAACCTTTCATGTTATATTTTGTCAATTTTTTTTTAAATCTAAATTTCATCTTTTGTTTATTGCCACATCTTGTTTGGCGCAGTTTGTCCCTAGAGGATTTAGCGCCGTTAAACTTCAATAAACCAACCAACCAAACCAGATCAAAGGTCAAGATGGATTTTTGTGGGAAAATATTTTTTGAACAAGGCAGGAATAAATGCATGTATTTTTAATCCATCTGGTTAGTTAGACAATCTATTTAATCAGCATTCACATAATTAGCATATATATATATATATATATATATATATATATATATGTGGTGTGTGTGTGTGTAATAAAGTGCAATTTTTTAAAAACACTCCATATTGTAGAAAACTGAGAAATTGCTCAAAGAGAATTTTAGGTTTAGATTAATTTATCCATTTTGTTGACACACATAAAAATGAAGGCACACAATATTGAATTAATCAACAGTCTAGTATCGTGACAAAAATTTTTATTCTGGAGAAAAGACATTTTTAATTTGTAACAGAAGCAGTGTCATCAGTATGGCATTATAGCCATGAAGAAAAAAAAAGAAAAAGATGCGAAAACTTGTAGCTTTCAAAGTTAAAGAATTTGCTGACCACCCAGAAAAATCTGGTATGGTCTCCTGGCAATGCTAGTCTCACACATTCTATTCTTGGTTCAAATACATTTACTTATTTATTGCACACTTTTCTTTTGTTATATATGTATTCCTTTTGTTTAAAATATATGATAACTAGACTACGGACAAATCATTATAACATTGCCTTTTAAGACTGGAATTCATGTATTCAAATGTTATTGCTGGCATTGTTGTTTGTAGCTGTGTGAAATGAGCTTCAAGATGTAAGCCACGTGTAATTGGTTATGAAAATTGGTAGTAGCACAGGGTTCCCACGGTCCTTAAATCCATTTCTCCATCTACGCAATCCGCTGTCATCTCGTGATTTCCTATCAGTTTTCTTATGATACAATTTTTTTTAGTTACTTATTATTTGACCAATAAATAATCTTTCTCATACTGAAAAGGTTTATAGTCAGCTGCCCTTTCCTAATAGCTAACAGTCATGCAGATTTTAATGAAACGAAGCATGTAGAAGGGGAGGTGTTGTAGATATTTCAGTTACTTATGGAAGTTTATTTTTTCTTGCATTGAATGTAATAGAAAAGTCTAAAACTTTCTTCTTTCCCAGAGAATATCGAATATAATAAGCTAGTATGTATATATATATATTAGAGTCATTTTTAAACTCTCAGAATGTACTGTTTATAATGTTGTTTTTATTCATAATTTATTTCTAGATTGATCACTCAAAAAGCTTTAGATGTACATTTTTCAAAATTAGCTTTTGTCCAATAGATTTATCTTATATTAATTTTTAGGCATTTTTAAAAACTTAATTCTGAAATATTGTAGGGCAGTTATTGAACTTTCCTTGTCTGGTTCATAATCATTAAAATAGGTTCCTCAGAAAATAGGGTTTATGTCATTATGCTGTGTATTTCAAGTAGGTCCTTATAACATGTTACTTTGGTCATTAGAAAGTCCTTAATTTTTGTTCTAGAAAAACAGTGGGAACTCTGTAGCACTTGATATAAAATCTGTCTTTTAAGATTTTAGGTATCTAAATTAAGTCCTCATTATTAAGCTGATTTCATAGCCCTTTTTTTATATTTTGAAGTGACTTGTGTTATGCTAAGCATTGTTTAAAATTTGAGACTAGGGAGCAACTCTTTAGCTTCTCAAAGTTTTTCATATCAGCATCTTATATTGGATTTTCAACAATAGGCAGTGCCAAGATCTTTTGAGTCAAGCACAATATCACGTTGCCAGGGCAAGACGATTAGATGCAGAGGAAAGAGAGTTTAGACGTAAACAGGAAGAAGAAAGAGAAGCCTTGAAACAGAAGATAATTGAACAACAGGTACTTTTATTAAATAGTTGGGAAGTTAAATGTATTTCAATGTTTGCTATTTAAAAAGCCTGTAAAAACATGTTAAAATATAGCTCAAAAGTAATGAATAATGTGACTAATTAAGAATTTTTTAATATAATTTATATAAGTTTTAAAAAATTATCACTGAATTATTTCTGATGTTTTAAATTTAGTCTCCATTTTGAACTGCATACATGTTTTATGTTAGCTTGTCTTGTGTTTGTAGTATTTCTTAAATTTATTCAAAAACTGTAAAACATAACAACTTTATTAAAACTTCATTAAGCCTAGAAAACAACAGGCTTCTAAATTATCATTACATCTAAAATTGCCAATCTCTCTTTTACAATCTCATACATTGTATGTTGCCAATACATAGTAAATATAAATACATATTATACAAGTTAATATATTTTAAATACACAACATCTCCCCCTTTTTCATGACATGACAAAATCTCTGAATCGTGAAGGTGGTTTTACAATACGACCCTTTCTTGTTATGTGTTCATTTTGTGGTACATTGCCTGTATCCTGAATAACAGACCTTTGCCCACTATTCCAGTCAGTATCTGCCATATCTCCCCTTTCAATGTTAGTTGTCTGCATTGCAACACTATCATCAAAGTGCTCTTGAAAAGAATTTTTTCGAGGTCTCAAATGAAATGAATTTCGCCGCAATATACTACCTCTTACAGATTTTACTAAATAGGATCTAGGGGTCTTACATTTTTTAATAATTTGGGCTGGCTCTCATTTATTACCAGACCATATAAGGACACTCTCCCCTTCACTAAAGTCTGCCCTTTTCCTAGCTTGCAAATCATAATATTTTTTACTCTTAGCTCTTTTTAATTCTAACTGCTCTTTAAAATTTCTAACTATTTTTGGTTTCAACACAGAACTTGTCGTGGGTAATTTTGTACGCACACACCTACTCATAAGTATTTGAGCAGGAGAAACATTCATTCCACTTATTGGTGTGTTTCTATGCTCCAGTAAGGCTTCATTTATCATATCTGTTTCAATGCCTGATTTACGGAGAATGCCTTTAGCAATGCCCACCATTTTCTCAGCAAATCCATTGGATTTAGGATAATTTGGACTATTATTTATAATTTCAAGCCCTCATTCTCTGGCAAATTTATTTTAAATAACTCTGTACAGTTTAGTTGTATCATTCATTTATAGGTATTTCTGGTTATTTGTGTGAAAATGATGTAAAACAACTCTTACATTCTTTGTAAAAGGAAGCTTTTAATAATAAAAGTGCATTTACAGTTTTTAATGCAAATCCAAATACAGTAATACTAAATGTTAACAGTAAATATTTTAATTATTTTGCATTTTAGAATCTTAATTTAAAGTATTTTCAAAAAGGTAAAGTCAGTTTGAACAGCTCTTCCAATGAAAAATGTTAACAGGTTTTCTCCAATTTTTTTAAACATCTATTAACAGCCTTTTCTATAAAACTACATGGGGTTTTGGATATCTGTAGCATTATATTTTATATGTATATAAATTATTGACATTTGCAATGGAAAACAAATCTAATGACAACAAATCTAATTCCATGCACAATTTTTATTTATGCTTAATAAAAACCTGTACAAAAAATTTAACACTTTTGTACTTTAAATAAAAAATATTATTATTATTTTCAAAAAACAAAAGTGTTAGAAAAAGTCATTCATAAAGAAAAGCTTCTATAAAATCATATTCATAGGTATCTTTTGAAATATTGAAAATACAAATTTAAATTTTACATACAGGTGTAGAAGAGTTGGAATAAATATTTGAGCCCAATTAAGAAATAATAAAAAGTAAACATTGAAATAATGGTAAAATGTCAATATTGTAATCATGTTTGAGCTGTTTTTGCCTTAAACATGTGACCTTTATTATTTTAAAATGGCTTGTGAATCAATTTAAGCATCTTGGCTATTAATTAACTTCTTTTTCAGCAAAAACAAGTTGAAGAGCGCATGCGGCAAGAACAAGAGCTTATCATGAAACGTCAAGAGTTTGTTGAAAAAAGCAAGAGTAAATTGGTATTCAATGAAATTGATGATAAGCCTAGAAAGAAAGTAAGTAGAAATTGATTATTGGGAATTTGCTTTTATTTAATAATTCAAACCGTAAAATGAAAAATTAAAAAATAGAGTTAAATTCCTTTATGTAGTACCACCATCTGGTTTGGATAACAATTTAACAGTGTATCAAATTATGATCCTATGTGAATTAAAAAATATAAGTTATTTATGTAACCTTTTCTTCAGATTGAAAGAAGTACAGAATAAATATTTATATATATATACATATATATATATTATATATATATATATATATATATATATATATATATATATATATATATATATATATATATATTTGTTATAACATGCATTAGGATATGAAAATCAGTTAATTTCTTCAAAAATCCTTAAGTGAAATTAATATTTGAATATAATCAGTTCACATACACGTAATGTAGACTCACACTACTTTCAAAGAAAGCAGTTCATTTATATATGCACACAGTGACAGTTATAGTGTATTTGAAGAGGTAAGGGTAACAGTAAACTCATTCATTAAAGTCTGGGATTCTATTTGTACGGGCAGGTATCAGATACAAAATATTTTTTATATGTTAAGGTAACTGTCTACATTAAAAACGTCATTTTTTGCCAAAAATCATAATTTTTTTTATTTCTCTGTTGTAAAATTTCAACTTTTAGGCTTCTAAATCTGTTTTTGTTTTATCTCTACGACATTTTAAAGAAAAGTTACAGCTATTTAAACATCAGTGACGGCTGTCAAAACAAAACGGAAGCAGTGACTTCAGAACTGGAAGTTGTGAATTTAAAGCCTTTTTTAAAGAGCATTTTATGGACAAAACTTCTTAAATTTTCATAAAGATTAGTTTAAATATTTTCTAGCATTTTTAATAATTAGCAACTTGACAATTAGATTTTAATTTTTTAATTGTTAAAGTTGCTTTCATAAACTTCAAATGCATTTTTCTCAAAATGGTATTTTTAACAAAATGTTAAAACATAAAATGTGATTTCTCAAAAAGTTCTTAAAATATTTTGTCGAAAATTATTATGAATGCTTTTGATAATATTTACTAGTAAATGACCTAAAAACCTTGAATTTGGATAATTTTTAATAATGTTACACTCGTAGTTAGATATAAAGGTAATGAAAATTCGTTAAAAAATGAATGTGTAGGATTTTGAAGCACCAAAATTTTTTACCAAATGTAAATTAAGCAAAGATTTTAGGTGATTCACTTGTCCAGTGTATAAGAAATGGGTTGCGTCAAAAAATATTGAAATAATTTAATTTATTAAAAAATTAGACCTTTTGAAAAAACCTTAAATTTTCTTCATTTATTAGAAATTTTATAAAAACTTCTCCAGGAATAAATTTTTTAAGTGCAATTCTCTATGATAATATAAAAAATAAATCTAAAAATGTAAAAACATGAACTAGTTTCTATGTTTAAAGAAAAAAGTTCTCCGAACGTAGATGGATACCTTAATCATCATTCTAAATATAAGTTATATTTTATAAAAGGCTAAACTCTTCCAATGACTGTTGTAAATAATTTATTCATAGTATCACATTTTGTCAAATTTCTACATTAATTTCTTGCATTCATCATTTTCAGGATACTTTTCAGAATTTGATAAAATTTTCAAAAGTTTCACAAACTTTTTTTTTGTTTTCCCTAAAAGAGTAATATCTAAACCAAGATTTAAATTTCATATATTTCAAAATTTAAAAAAGTAGTTTTACATTTTATTTAAACAGTTTTAAAAAATTTGATAATTTTCTATTTTTATTTTAAGGTTATGTAATATTTTTTAAAGATATTGATTCTGTGTGTTGAATTGTTTATATATGTTTTCACCTCAATTCAAGTTTAAGAAAAAATTTCTTGACTTTTGGTTTTATCATTCATATATATGTTGACTTAGACTATTTGGGTGAGAAATTGTGTCAGTAATAAAAGAGACATACCTTTGAATTATGAGAATTTGATTACTGTAGATAAAAAAGTTTTAAAATCACTAGGTGAATCCAGATTGAAACAATTTGCCAGCATATTCCTTACTTGGAGATATCAGGGTACTTTTCTTTTAGATTTTGTGGCTATCACATTGTAGTTTAACGGTTTTTAAGGTATCTGTCTATGTTAAAAACGTCATTTTTATATTATCATAGAAAATGGCACTTAAAAAATTTATTCCTGGAGAAGCTTTTATAATATTTCTAATAAATAAAGAAAATTGAGTAAAAAAAATCCGGGTTTTTTTTCGAAAGGCCTAATTTTTTAATAAATTAAATTATTTCAATATTTTTTGACACAACACATTTCTTATACACTGAACTAGTGAATCACCTAAAATCTTTGCTTAATTTATATTTGGTAAAAAATTTTGGTCCTTCAAAATCCTACAAATTGAATTTTTAACAAATTTTCATTATTTTTATATCTAACTATGAGTCATAGCATCATTAAAAATGATCCAAATTTAAAGCTTTTAGGTCATTCACTAGTAAATACCGTCAAAAGCATTCATAATAATTTTCAACAAAATATTTTAAGAACTTTTTAAGAAATCACATTTTAAGTTTCAATATTTTATTAAAAATACCATTCTGGGAAAAATGCATTTGATATTTATGAAAGCAACATTAACTATTAAAAAATTGAAATACATGTTTAAAATTCCCCACACTTTCTTGCTTCAAAACTTTCTAATTACATCTAATTATTAAAAATACTAGAAAAATGTTTAAACTAATCTTTATGAAAATTTACCTTAGCCCTCGTGCTGCAAAAAGTAGACCAATGCACTCCACACCAAACTCATGAAAATTTTAAAAGTTTTATCCAAAAAATGCTCTTTAAAAGGCTTTGAATTCACAGCTTCTGGTTCCGAAGTCACTACTTCCGTTTTGTTTTGACAGCTGTACCTTTTTTTTTAATGCTGTAGAGCCAAAACAAAAACAAATTTAGAAGCCTAAAAGTTGAAATTTTACAATAGAGAAATAAAAAAAAATTATGATTTTTGGCAAAAAAATGACGTTTTTAACGTAGATGAATACCTTAAAATCACTAGGTGAATCCAGATTGCAAAATTTTGACAGCATAATCCTTACTTGGAGATATCAGGGTACTTTTTTCTTTGTATTTTGTGGCTATCTTGTTGTAGTTTAACTGTTTTTCAGAAAACTTGCAGAGCTAATTAGGGACTCTAAATTTGTAAACAATTATAGGCAAAAATTTTACTCGCTATTGTGACAAAAAAAAGATTATAAGGGGGGAAAAAAGAGAGAAGTTGTTATAGTATAAAATAAAGAAAAAATTTTAGAAATTTACACACTCTTACCTTACTGTTCCTAAGTTGGTGCTTTAACACAGTGTACCCCAACCTTTCTATTGCCATGGACTGATCAATATTTAATCATTTTTCCATGGCGTACTGTAGGGAGACATTGATTATTTTATATTTTAAATTGTTTTGGCTTAAAATTTTAATTTAATTATATTTGAACATGCTTTCAAAATAAAATGTAGTTACACTAATAAATGAACATAAAATGATTTAACATTTTAACTCGCTAGAATTCTAAATCAATGAAAGCACTGAGCTTGTTTCTTTGCAATGAGAGAGCCCCATTTTGGGGTAACGGGAGACAATGATACCCAAAGTGTGTTGCTTATGTCCAGTTGTTTTGTTTTGGTTGCTGTCGCTGCAGAAAACCCAGTTTCACTCAGATAAATTGAGGAAGTGGCAATAGAAGATTAAAGTGGTGTGGTAGCAATCTCAGGATATTCAGTTACAAGATATCTTCTGTTACAAAGTATTAATTTGCACAATCTCAACAAAGCCACACAAACCAGAGAAAAATACACCACAGGAAATAAAATGGAAATAGTTTCTTATGCTGCCCAGTACAATTTGATCCACAGATCAGTACTGGTCCATGGTCTGGGAGTTGAGGACCATTGCTTTAACACATTTATAAAGTTGTAATAAAGTTATGATGGAGTTGTTAGTATTTCAGGATATATTGAAATTTAACTGTATATAACAACTGTATATCATCATTATAGGGAAGGAAAAATGATGAATATGTTAGTGATAGCATGGGCTCAGATGCTGAAGGTGGAGGCGAACCTAAGAAAAAAAGGAAACGTGAAGATAGAGATGATAAGAAGGAAAAGAGGAAAAAGAAGAAGTATGACACTACATTTCTAATATTATTTATTTGTTATGAACAATATATTCAACTTTTTTTTAAGTGTTTTATGTGGTATTACACCATTATGAAAGCTACCATTTTTGTGATATTTATCTTAAGTGATATTTTAGAACAATATTTCCAATGTAAGTTTGATATTTTGAAAGTAATTCAGATTGTTCAAAGTCTTTTTTTTTTTTTTTTTTTATATATTTCTTCAATTTAAGGTACCACATATTAACTTATTCTTTTAGAAAATTCAATTGTAAAAATAAAGAAATAACTTACAGCCCAGTTTGCCATGGACTAAATCTCGACTAAAAAATAGAAGGGTGCCACACAAGGCAACTAAAATTATTTTCTCTTTTGTAATCACACTTTAAAATTGTAACTTTCTAACTCTAAATAAGTTTTTTTATTTAAGTGAATTAAAATTTAATCATTTATTTTCTTTTCATGTAAAGAATTTCATATTTTTTTCTATATTAACAAACTATGGATATAATTAATTTTATTCTTCACTTAGAATTATGGGATTTTAGTTTATTTATTTTGAATTCATTTAATCTTTAACCACTTTAAGTGAAAAAAAAAATAGAATAACTTGTTTTAAAAAAATATACGTTTTGTAAGTTTTATACTTCACTGAATAAATAATTTCTTACTATATCTTTATTTTTATTATTTTTTATTAGATTGCAGTCTATCTAGCATCTTAATTATATTTATATCAGTGCATAAAATAAATTAACTACTCAGTAATTTGCTGTAATAAAAGAGAATTTGTAATAGGAAACTAAAATCATTAATGAGTTATTAATTCTGTATATAAGTGTCTGAGCTGATGAAACTGTGTGTAAAAAGTAAAATATTATTTCAGGCGTGTTCCAAGGGATGATCGAGAAACCGATGATGAAGGGGAGGATGGTGATAAGAAGTCTCGTAAGCGACGCAGGAAGGAAAAAGAATCTAAGCAAAAGAAGAAACCTCCTAAAGAAGCTGGACTTACTTCGAAACAGAAAAGTCGAGTTGTATCTAAAGCTACTATTTCATCAAGTGAAGATTCAGATAGTGATAAAGAGAGACCAAAAAAGAAGAAGAAAAGGTTTTATTTTCTTGTCTTTATAAATTTAAAATGTAACGTAATTCTAAACAATTTTTTTTTTTCTAATATAAGTGTTTCTTAAGATAAATTATTTTTACAGTATAATTTTTACAGAAATTATATAGCAGCATCTCTAAAAACAAAACATGTAGGTTTCTTTTACCATTCTGTTCAATAATTAAGTTAGAGAGTGAAAAACAAAATACAAATTATATTTTGATTTGATGTTAATACTTTATAATGGTACTCTTATCGCTATTTCAGTCTATAAAATATAAATTCTAATATACATTTATGGACAGTTGTATATAAACAGTGCCTTTTTTTTTTAACTTGGGGTTTTTTAATTTCATCTATTAGTTACAGTTGTAATCAAATAGATTAAATTACTCATTTTACTGTACTGATAAATTTCTGTTGTTATGTCATTCTAGTGAAATTTTAAACATCTAAAGCAGGGATGGGCAAACTACGGCCCGCTGTAAGGTTTTATACAGCCCACAGATAGAATTTTAAGTTACCAGTCCGAGGCAAATTAAAAGAAATATATATTTATACATTATATATCCATCTCCTTTTCTGCTTTGCTTATATTATATCCCAAATTTATTATCTCAAGCCCAGAAGATCAGCGGTATATTGGCTTCTTATATGTGAACAAGTGTTTTCAACTTTGAACCTTAGAAGGAATCATTTCAGAAGTAGACTGACAGATGAGCATTTAGCATCGTTCCTTAAAATCAGCACATCTCACTTCGAACCTCAGTATAAAGAACTTTTAAAAATGAAATCGTAATTTCATTCATCTCATCACTGTATTTAAACCGTTAGGTACTTGTATATTGTTTTTAAAATTTTAGAAAAATTAGTCTTGGCCCGCCAAACTTATTTTCTTTCAATTTTTGGCCCGCAGCCAAAAAAGTTTGTCCATCCCTGATCTAAAGTCAGTAACCAGTTTAATGTGTCATTGTTTACTGTACATAAATCTTGTTTCTGGTTTAGAATTTTTTCTTCTAAATTTTAAACAAAATAGTACTGTTTGTATAGGATTTATATACCTCTTCCGTGTATGTAAAAGACTAGTCCGTTTAGAAAATGTGTGCTTCTTTTACTGCGTTCTATATATTTTTACATTGCTTACATCCAGTTTTAACAACTAACAGGGACAGGATATTATATCCATTTAAATTTTTTAAGAACATTAAAATTATTTCAGTATTAAAAAAGGTACAAGCAAAAGTTGATTCTATAGAAAGTAGTGAAAGAACAATAGTATTATCTCTATATTCATAAAGAGTTTGTATGAACAAAAGAAAATTCTATAGAATGTAGTGCAGGAACAATTTTCCATCCCATGATTGCATAGCTTTCTCCCAATACTAAGAAAATCTTATCATTGTATCTAGGGTTCAGAACTGCTATCAAACTGTGATACAATGAATGACTCTGAATTCTAGTGCAATTAATAGTATGCCTCTTTTGCAATCAATTTTCGCTTTTTCTGGTTGGAAGTGCAGCTTCATTATTTTTGTTAGATTTCCATTTTTTTAAGAGGAGGGGGGGGGTCATCGATTGAATCTGAGATTTTATATCTTTTTGATATTCCTAAGCTATAATTATTAAGCAGATTTAAATACAGTTATCTGCATGTTTTCCCTACCTGTCTAACCTTTTTCTATTGCAACTGAAATTTAATCCTTACAGTAATATAGGAATTCAGGATTTTTTAAAAATAATTACTAAGTAACATCAGGTTTGCAATTAATTCTGTCACTTTTCTCACTTTTAGTCACTTTTTTCATGGTGTATCACAGCAAAAGTCTGTTGTTGAAAAAAGAAAATCTGAATTAATAACAAAATATTTTAATAAAAGACCAAAAATGGGATGCTCTAATCTTATTTTTCTTATTAAAATGTAATTAGTCATACGGTTTCCAGAATTTAGTGGTTTTAAAAAGTCATAAAAAAGTTCCTGAAATCTACATTTGTACTCAAATGTACATTTAATGCATTAAAGTAATTTACGTCAAAGCACACATTTCTCTTTTTCTTCCCAATTTTTGTTTAGATACTCTAATCTAGCCATGTACATATTTCAAAACATCATTAATATATGCAGAAAATGGTGATTATAAAATTAACGTATTGTATGTATTCAAATCTAATTTATAGATTTTCTTGAATTAAAAGCAATGTTGAGTTATTTAAACGAAATTTTTAACCTTTTTGGTATTTGATGCTAAAATCACATCTTGCATGAATCATTTGATTTCGAGTTAAAATAAATAGAAAAATCTTAATAATAGCATCTGTCATCAAGAGGAGAAAAAATATCGCTTTTTTTTTCAATGTTTAGTCACTTTTTAGTGACTTATTCTGTATTATTTGTCACTTTTCTCACCTTTTTGAAAGTACCCCAGCAGTTGCAAACTTGTAACATTAAATACTCAGAAAATTGTTTGCAAAATGGCCATTTATAAGATTGCTAAAATGGCCAAGTTCATAATTTTTTAATTATTTTAAAATAGTATATTTACCTGTTACTAGTTTTACTAAGAGATCTTATTTTGTGCTAATCATTTAATGCTTCTTTTTTCTGAAGATCTAGTGAAAGTGGCAGTGGCAGTGCTAGCGAAAGAAGTAATAGGGATAGTGGAAGTGAAGATTCTGCTCCTCAAGAGAAACGAAAGATTGTGTCTGACAGTGGTAGTGAATCTGGTGGAAGTGCACCAGCTACTAAAAAGCGTAGAATACTAGATTCGGATTCAGATGGTAAGTTATTTTTATTTGCAAAATGAACTCGTTGATGCATATATTTCAGTATAATTTAAGCAATTCCTTAAATGGTAGGATTTTTTTATTCAATAAGATTGTTTTATAGCCTTATGGGGGAATAACCAGGAGTAATGCCTTTTTACCAGATAGAATCCTTACCCATGTGACTTATTCAGGCCTTTATCATCAAAATTGTATAATATAATGTATGACAATGTCAAAAAAATCTACATGAGTCAAATATTAACATGTTATGAATATGTATGCATGTAATGTCTTTACTGTAAAAATTTATTTCAACTACATTTTTAAGATTTTTTTTTATTACATACCCGATTTAAGTTTTTTTCTGAATGTATTAACTGCATTGCAAGTAAAATTTGTTCACCAATAAATCTTTAATTATAAAATGTATTCTCCATTCTGAAACGGGTTATTTATTAGATTATAATTTAAGGATTACAGTAAATAAAATATTTAATATGATAATATTATTTTTAATAAAAATTATTTGAGATATTTAGCACAAAAAAAATCATGTTTTTTGTTAGGGTATCATATCGCTGTCGAAAAAGCATTTGGACTTTGAAAACTTATATGTCAAAACGTAGCACCACATGGTGCCCTTTGGCTATTATGGATGTCATAAAACAAAAGTCTATGATGCAGAGGATTATGCATGCTAGATAAAGAATATTTCTTGTTTATGATTAAATTATATTTATTAATTGTTTTTAAAATTAAATCATATATTTGCAAAAAACATCTTGACAATTTTTAAAAAACAAAACGTATGGTGTTACATAATATTTTATATACTGTGTAACACAATGAATGGTAAAATGACTCTTTGTTAAAATTCGTTTCTTTAAAACAAAACATTGTTTTTCAGCTAATTATTTCAATAAATATAATACATCAAAAAATTACTTTACCACACTAAAACATTTATTTATATTGATGAAATACTTCTTTTAAATTTAAAACAAAATCTTACAATAATAAATTTAAACATGAAGTCTGCATCGTATGGCCAGTTTCGGTTAAAAAAATATGCTTAGCACGAACCACTGCTCTAAAACAACGCTTAATAAACCGTACCTTAGGATGATACTGAATGCCAAGTGCAAAAAATAGCTGCACTTGCATCAGTACAAGTATGTTTTATATACATACATTTAAAGCTGATTTTCAATTTAGTGCCTGCGTACACATCAGAACTTCCTATGTTCATTTACGCTATGTTACACCTATACCACATGCACTGCAAATACAAGCAAGTGATCAACATAAATTTGAATATATTATAAATAATGTTATTATATACCATATAAATAGGTAGACATTAGAAAATTATTTTTTTTTATTACATACCCGAATTTAAGCTTCCTTTCTCTGGTTTCTTGATTAAGAGATCCTTTTACAATGTAATGGATCACCAGGAAATGGTCAAAATGAATTAGTTAGGTTTTTCAAAATCATTATAAAGAGTTTAATTTATTATCTCCTCTACATAAGACATACAACAACTTTATGTTATGGAACTGTTAGATTACTTAAATTGTGACATTATTAAATGCTTAAATAGAACTTTGATTAATTTTTGAAAAATCGTAAAAAAAAAGAAAAAAAATATGTTTTTACATTTGAAAATTTTACATGCAGAGATTGTCATTCCACAGGATAGATTGGGGGGAAGAACTTTTAATTTAGGCAGTAAACATTTGAGGATATCAAAGAATTTGTAAAATTCAATAAACCGTATGCATTTATATAAACAAAACATTCAAAAACAAACACTGTTTTATGTATAGAGATAATATCTACAAATTTAATGGTGCATATGCATTATATGTTTTACTTGGCGGGTTTTGCAATTTTGGTGCTTTTTTCTTATCGAGCAGAGATTTATTTCAGATGTAAGATTCGTTATAAATTTGTTTTCGTCTTTCAAATTTCTTCTAAATTTAAATTTAAAAAAGATTATATTTCTCTCTTGTGTAATTTGTTACTTTTATAATTATTTTACATTCCCACGTAGATTATGCCACCATTTACATATATTTTATAATTATGTCATATATATCGCATAATTATTTTATAATCAAATAGTATAAACAAGCAGTTCATCTTACGATAATGAAAACACATGATGCTAATGCATATATATGGGTAGACATTATTTACAAATTTCTTATTCCTTATTTTGTATGTACTGTTGACTATTGCAGTCATAATAATTTGTGCAATATTTGCCTTTTTGGTAATAAGCAGTATATTTGCAATTAGATATGATTCATTTATTTTGCTTTACTTGAAATATTTTCTTTGATAGTAGAAATATATAATTCTTCAATAAATGTGTTTGAATGTTGGTTGCTTTAACAAAGTGCGAAATGTGTAGACATTTAAAAGGTAAAATGTAATTTGAAAAAAAAATTTCACATTTTTTTTATATGTCAACGAAGTTTTATTATAAGTGTTAACAATAAGCCATGTTCCCTTAACCCTTTATCTGCTGACGGTACTTATAAGTACCAATCACCTTAACCATTTATGTACTGACGGTACTTTTAAGTCCCACTTTCATTAATTAGTTCTAACAAACTAAATTTCACACCAGGGAGATTTTTTACTTGTATATTTAACTTGTATATAATTATCAATGTGACAGGTAAAAAACAATATAAAGACATTTTCAGTATTTCATAATGCAGTAGATAAAGGGTTAATATATAGGCACTGCATAAAGGAGACGTTTTCACAATGGCCTAACTTTGTTCTACATTTTTAGATGCATTGTGCTATAGGCCTAAAAGGCTGCATATTTATGAAAAACTAGGCATTGTCGGCAGATTCTTTTTTGAGCTGTCAGCCTTCAAAGTGGAGATAATGCAATTTTAGGAAAAAATTTGTAACCTGAAAGACAAGTCCATTCTTTGTATTGAGATAGAAGCTTTACTAATATAAGTTCAAGGAAATTTTCTGTATTTTTCCTTTTTAGAATGTGAAAAAAATTGTTTTATTTAAACTTTAGTTGATGTTCATCAGGGTTCCTACAGGTCAGGGAACTTCCAACTGAAGACCAAGCAGGTAGCATGTTGCTATTTGATACTAGGGTTTGGAGGTTTGAATCCCACTGGGGCATGAATGTTTGTAACTGTTTGGAATCAGCTTTAAGCAGTAAGTCCCATCCCAACAGCCCTCGTGTAGAAAAAAGTAAATTGTAGCACTCCAAATCTGACCAGTTACTACAAGAAGGGAAAAGTCCTGTAGTTCATAAAGTTCATTGCAAGACTAAGTAAAACAGCCAAACGTCAGCCTATATTCATAACATCTTCTGTTTTGGGCAAAAAAAAAACACCATCAAATCCCAACAAAATTACATTTTCAATCAAATATTATTATTCATAATTGAATTAATATCAATCAAAATTGTGTAAAATCATTATTTCTAAATAAAAAGTCACATTATATGAAATTGCAAAAACTATTATAGAATGTTTACATTTAGAAATTATACTAACCTACGAACAGGAGTCGAAACTATTATCCAAACTAGCTCTGCAAGGCTCTGTGAAGAGATGCTGAAATCTATGATTAGTAGAATGAGTATTAAAATCAGTAGAATTAGTAGATAAAATCATGAAAATTAAATTTGTAAAAACATTTGCAGTAGGAAAAAAAAATGTTAAACCATTAGAGTGGACATGATGTAACAGTGGTTTAAACAATTGAAAATTTTTCAAAGAAGAATGATATATATATTGATTATTAATCATTAATAATATGTGTAATAAATAAGAATACCAGATTTTTAAAGACATGAAATATTTCTAAAATTCTAAGACCTTACTAAGACTTTCATAACCTTACAAAAATATAATTCCAACTAACACAAGACTTTGCAATTATAACATACCAAAAACCAATGATTTCTAAATATCTACTGATAAATATGGAAGTTTCTTCCCATATTCATTTAATCTATAGTTAAATTCGTGAACATTAATTAAAATGAAGTATGTATGTTTTATCCAATACTAGTTCTAATGAGTTATCTAGTGTCTTAATCTACAGTGAAAGCAGGTAATTTATTTTTTAATATAAATATGACAGCATTAAATGGCACTAAAATATAATTTGAAGCCATATTTGTAACTCAGAAAATAGAAGAGTATTTATGATTATATATCAATCTGAGATTTAAAAAAAAATTAGAATTTATTTTATTTTTTATTTATTTTCAGGGGAAGCAAAATCTGATAAAGGTTCTGACTCTGAAAAAGGTAATAGCAATCAGTTCAGTTACAATTTTTGAAGGATTATATTTTTATTATATTTATTTACTAGCATATAGCCCGTCATATGACGGGATCCGTAAAATTTTTAATTTTTCAGAATTGTAAAGAACCCCATGAGGCAGGTAAAAAAAAATGGTTTGTTTTTTTGGCCGAGAATTACTTTTCAACAAAAATAATCGATTAAAATTATCACATATGAACTTAATATATTATTTAAGTCAAATAGGAAAGAAAATTATTTATGTAATATATCTAAGTTTAGTGATAAAATGTATGGAAATATTGCAGAAAATATTTAAATAATTTAAAATAAGAAATGATTCAATGAGATGGTTAAAGGAATGATGTCATAAGGCTAGAAAAAATTTGTTATTTTTACCTATTTATTATGTAATAAATTAATAAATTTAATTGCTTGCTCTTAAAATGAGGCTTGATATAATGGCATTAAACGCTGGAAAATGGGACGGGGTGGATTTCGAACATTTTAAAGAGAACAGTATTTTTCGCTCTGATACGAAGCTTATTCATACTAATTTACTTCAGAATCAGATCTATAGTTTAGGAAAAGGTAAAACTTTACTAGCTTTGAATTTTGCAAACCCTAACTCATCAAAAATCCAATATGGATGCTCTATCCATTCCACGTCCAACAGCATCATAACTTCGAGGACGATGGACAGATATCTTAGGCTATTATTACATTACGAGAAGAAAGTTTAAGGATACACAACATAAAATGTTTATGTGGCCATGGACATCCGTAAAACAATACGTGAATTTAATAAAATGAAAATTATAAAAAGTTGAAAAAATAGTAAAAATTTATTTTAAAAAAATAAAACGACTTTAAAATTAATAAAACAATTTTCGGAATAAGAATTTAAAAGAAAAGGCAAAAAATATTAAATTCATTAGACATTAAAAAAAAATTGGCTACGTCGGGTATAGAACCGTCAACCTGAGAAGTACAATGATCGGCGGACATTCTACCAAATGTACAACACCTGGACGTTGTGAGCGAACTAATTAGAGTATATGAAGGTTCAAGTAGAAACAATCCAGAAATTTAAATATTACTCTCTGCTTTTTCCATCCTATCAAGAATGAATTTCGTATAGAATAAGAGGAAGGATATGGTTTGAAATAATAGTATTAAACGCTCGAAAAGGGGGGATGGGGTGGATTTCGAACTCGCTTTCAATTTTGCTAACCCTAACTCATGAAAAATCCAATATGGATGCCTGTATCCATTCCAGGTACAACCGCTTCAAAAATTCGTGTACAGACAACTTAGGCTATTATTATATAGGGGATTTATTATTTCTTTATAGATATTTATGAATGTTTGACCAACTGTTTTATTTCAGTCCTTAACTTTAAAACTTTAATTTATAATATGAAAGCTAAGTGTTATTGTGATTTATTTCAAAAAAAGCTTGTTCTTAATAAAATTATATAATCTATATCTCTTATATATACTTAAGTTGATGATATGGCATACTTGTGGGGGAGAAAGAAGTATTGTGTAGTATTGATAGTTTGTTATATATTTTATTTCAATTCTTATATTTTCTTGAGCTCTTTAACTGAATTTTTAAATTTGCAATTCAACAATATTTCTTAATTAGATTTAAAATTTAAAAGTTGTGAAACTTTTTGAAATTATACCTTAGTTTGAAAGATCACTTAACACTAGATTGCCCGAGATTTCTTGTATACCTATATTGCCCAAAAACAGGCAAAATGACTGCATTGTGAAAAATTAACAAATATGTAAAGAAATTTGTTTAAAATTAATTTTTAATAATAATAAAGGAGGGCGGAAGTAACTACAATTATTCATAAACCCATTTATATGTTATAGAAAATGTCACCAAATTCTAAGAAATTGTGTCATTATATTTCATAATTGTTTTTCTAATTGAAATTAAAAAACAGTCAAAATGACTGCTTTGGGCAATCTAGTGTTAATGTGATAACCACAATACACATTTCACAAACTAGCATATAGCCCGTCATATGACGGGATTAGTAAAATATTTAATTTTCCAGAATTGTAAAGTAATCTAGGGAGCAGGTTAAAAAAATGGTTTGTCTTTTGGCTCAGAATTATCTTTCAACAAAAATAATCGATTAAAATTCACATATGTACCTAATCTATTATTCAATCCAAATAGAAAAGAAAATTATTTACGTAATATCTAAGATTAGTGATAAAACGTATGGAAATAATGCAGAAGATATTTAAATAATCTAAAATAAATGATTAAATGAGATGGTTAAAGGAATGATGTCATAATGCTAGAAAAAAATTGTTATTTTTACCTATTTCTTGTGTTAAATTCATAAATTTAATCGCCTGCTCTTAAAATGGGGTTTGATATAATGTCATTAAAAGCTCGAAAATGAGGACGGGGTTTATTTCGAACTTTTTAAAGATGACAGTATTTTTGCTGTGATACGAAGCTTATTCATACCAATTTATTTTAGAATCGGATCTATAGTTTAGGAAAAGATAAACTCGCTTTGAATTTTGCTAACTCTAACTCAATAAAAATCCAATATGGATGCTCTACCTATTCCAGGTCGAACCGCTTCATAAATTCGAGGACAGATAACTTAGGCTATTATTACATTACGAGAAGAAAGTTTAAGGATACAACACATGAAATGCTTATGTGGCCAGGGATATCCTTAAAACAATACGTGAATTTAATAAAATAAAAATAATAAAAAATCACAAAAAGTTGAAAAAACAGTAAATATTTATTTTAAAAACAATAAAACAACTTTAGGAATAAGAATTTAAAAAAAAAAAAAAAAGCAGAAAATATTAAATTGAGACATTTAGAAAAATGCTTCGGGGACAGAACCGTCAACCCACAATGTACGATGATCAAACGTGCAGACACTCTAATGAACGTGCCACGCTTACACATCGCGAGGGAACTAATTAGAATATATGATGGTCGAGTAAAAGCAGTCCAGAAATTTAAAGTTTATGCTCCGTCATCGCCATCCTATCAAGAATGAATTAATATAGAATAAGAGGGAGAGTAAGGCTTGAAATAATAGCATTAAATGCTCAAAAAGGGGGAATTGGGTAGATTTCGAACTCGCTTTGAATTTTGCTAACCCTAACTCATAAAAAAATCCAACATGGATGCTGCATCCATTCCAGGTACAACCACTTCATAAATTCGCAGACAGACAACTTAGGCTATTATTATATAGGGGATGGATACATTAATACAATATTCACCTTCTATACCAATTGTAGAGTGTATGGACTGGAGTAAAATCTGAAAGGCAATGTCATTTCTTATCTAGAACATTTAAAATTCAAAATAGTTTGTATTTTTTTAAATATTTTAGCTGAATTCTACTCAAAGTAGTTAAAAATATATTTTTCAACAGTTAGAAAAATATTTTTTGTTGCAGATAACAGGAATAAAAGTTCAGATTCTGAAAAAGAACAACAATCAGGTAAATATGATCCCTCGAATTACTGTTAATTGATTTTAGAAGTTAAAAATAACATAATTATATATGTGTGCGTGTGTGCATTTGTATACATTATTTCTCTATCCTTCTAATAGACAATGAAAAGTCTATGAAAGGTTCAGAATCAGAAAAAGAAACTCATTCAGGTGTGTATCAAGTTTGATGTTTTATAAAAATTAAAAAATATAAATGACTTATATTTAAACTAATTGTTAATTAAATGACCTTTTAATATAATTACATAGGTGCCAATGCTTCTGATGTACTCGAAAGCTTTCTGATTTTTCAGTGTATTTCCAATATTTTGATCAGAAAACTGATTCTTTGGATTTTCAGTAATATAGTCTAAAATCCCTAAAAATTCCAGTTCTCGTTTTGTTTTTCTTTTTGTTGATAATTCTGTATTCCAGCAAGAAGTACAATGCAAATATTCAGCCAAATAAAAAAAATAATCAGAACTGATTAGACAATCTCTGTCTAATAAAACATTAGAACAGTTAATAAATTGTGAAATACAGTAAAAGTTTAAAATGTTTTGAAAATGAGTTTGACAATCCATTTTTGAAAATAGCAAAATCTAGTAGAACAACATTTGGAAATGCTGAAGTCTAATATTTTTGATAAACAGTATTACAAATTTTCACCTTTTTAATTATGTTTTATATATATATACTAAAAAATGTTATTTCAATAAACAGAATTTTTTTTTTTTTTACTTTTAAAGCATTTGAGAATACTAAATTATTATACATTTGATAGATTAAATAAACCTTGCCATTTTTCCCTTTTTAAATTTAAATTTTTATCTATGTACTAAAAAATAACATTACTGCGATAAACTACAGATTTTTCTCTTTTGAAAGTTGGCACCTATGTAGTTAATTTAAAACTGTAGTTCAATAACATTATTCTCTTAAGTTTAGCTAAAACCATTTACGGACAGAAAATACTTTAATTTAATTTAAGAAATGTAAAATAAGGACACTTACAAATGAATTTTAATGAAGCTTAGAGACCAGATATGAAAGTTATTCTTTTCACTATATTAACTGCCTAAAATTTGCCTTGTTTGTCAATTATTGTATTTTTTTATTTCTTACTTTTTTGCCAGATAATGAAAAATCTAGTCGAGGATCGGGTTCTGAGAAAGAAGATGGTGGGCACTCTGGTGAGTTTAAATCAAAAATGATGTATTTTTATTTTCAACAGCAGTTGGCCCCTTTTTGAAATTCTTTACTAAATTGTGTTTTAACTATATCAGTATGTGTACACATCTTAAAACTTCATTAATTGTAGGTACTCCTTAAAAAAATCAGACCCTTCATTTTTATGCTTGGTCCTGAATTTTTAAACAAACTTTTTGTTATTATCCTAATTATGAAATCAGTTGCTAAACAAGAAAACTGACTAGGTAGCTTTGCCCAGAGATTATATTGTATGACTTATCACAAAATGGAGTTTCAACAATATATTTTAAGTTTTGTAGAAATACTGATTTATTGATAATGTATGTGTAAGGAATTTGGACTGCACGACCAGTGTTTAGCCTTTCTTGATATCGGCAAAATTGCCCCCATTGACCTTATGTTTGTGTAAGCTAATGTTCTTTAGTATTTTAGGACTTTTGTGTTTTCTTTTTCTTAAAATGACCCTTAGGAAAACAACATCCATGAACACTTTAGAAGGAATTTGCATCCATGACTCATGTGTGTCATTCACGATATCTACAAAATAGCCCCATTGACCCATTAGGGGAAATAAGAAGCTGGCCGGCAAAGGGAGGGGGGTTGATAAGGTTTTTCGGAGGCACTTGTTTGTATTTTTGCATGCCAGCAGTACATCTGGAAGGAAGGACTTATCTTTTTTGGCTTGGGCAGTTGGATTCAGGCCTGCGACTTGGAGACATCTCTCTGTTTTGTGTCGAGAGAAATGGATTTTTGGATGTGAAAATGCTCGATTAATCCTTTCTGATTCATGCAGGCTCCAAGGTTCTAAATAGGACATTTTGTTTTACTGTAATGTTTCATAAATCTTGTAAATAAAATTTGTGTTGTCCTTGTAAGTTTTTGGAGGATATTTTAAATCTATGCATCCCAGCGGCGATCTACGAACATACCTGCCCCAATAAAGTAGGCGTGCAGGTCCCATGTAAGCATAACGCACCAGAACAGTGTGGTATTACATCGTGGTTATAACAGTATGAAATATTTTAAAAGAGGGTTATGAAAAAGGAAAATCATTAACTCTTTCTAATTTAGTCAAATATGGATGGATGATTTATTTTTCAAATGGAGCCTTTATACAAAATATTTACAAAATGGTTCAGGAGAGAAATTTAACTACAAATATGCATGCATTTTTAATTGTTGTAATTCACATGATTGGGGTATTGCTTCAGTGTTAGACTGAATTAAAGGTTATTTAAAGATTCTTCTGCAAAGAGAGAAAATTTTATGAAAATTTAAAAAATAATGAAACATCTTGTCAAATTTTGTATTTAAAACTGTACATCTGATTAAGCTTCTGTTGCCGATAATTTTCTTTCATGGAGATATAATTTAAAAAGTTGATAGACACCTTAAAATGTCCTTAATTTTCACTTTCATAAACCTGCATGAACCATGTGTTGTGTATAATTTAACGATCTTTGCTTTACAAAATTAGGATCCTTTTTACTATAAATATGTGTAAATATGTTGCATTTATTTTATGTAACTTATAATGTAGTTTAGATGTTTAAGGAAAGAAATGATTATTTTTTTCCTGTACAGGCTTGGAAAGCTAAAGTATTATTTAATTATTTTTATTAGATAATGAACAACAGAGTAGAGCATCAGATTCTGACAGAGAAGAGGTTGTCCATTCAGGTACGTAATTAAAAAAAAATGCTGGCAAAATTTATTTTCTACAAAGTTGATTTATCTCCAACATTCAGAAATAATTGTTTACTCAATGTCCTTGCTTTAATATTTACTAAGCTATAAATTGTGAAAATGTTTTTAATTTAAAATTAATTCATTTTAAAGAAGTAAAAAAAAAATTTTTTTTAGACTTTCTTTGTAATAATATAATGGGCATTTTATATTTAACATGACTGTAATTATGTAATCATTTTTATGATAATTTTCCGTAATCTTATGCAAACTTGATATATATATACACTGAAGAGCCAAAACATTATGACCACCCCTACATTTTGCAACAAACTCTCCTGGATGACGTGGAAGGCACATGATCAGGTGGAAGTGGTATTTAAATGCTGCTGGCGAGTCTGAAAATTATTCTTTCACTGACTTCTATGTGTGGTGGGAAAGGCTGTGGATGTAAGTAATTTTGATAAAGGGCAAATTGTAATGACTCGAAGGCTCAGAACAAATATTTCCAAAACTTGTGGTTGCCTTGTGGGTTGTTCGCAATCTACAGTTGTTAGTACTTATTGCTAATCTTACTGACCTATACTTTTGGATTAGTGTGCAATAAGACATGATAAATCAATAAACAATAACAATTTTATTGTCATAACAAAAAAAACAACGCATAAACACTTAAATTACAATTCTAACACATCCTAAACTAAGCTAAACAGAAATGAACTCTTACAAGAGGAGGGGGGGGAAACAACCTGATAAACATAACACATCTCTCGAGGCTATATATGTACTTATTAATTTGCATAACACTCACTCCAGAGCCAAGTATGCCACTTAATTCCCCCGATTGGCTGCGACATCAAAAGTAGGAAGGGGGGGGTTTCTCGGGATCGGAAGGAAATTAAAATTAAAATAACTGAAAATAAGCGATTTTAAGAAAAATAAGTTGGCAGTTAAATGAGTTATTTTATGCTTAAAATTCTGAAAATGCTAACACTTATGCAAAGTGGATGGATGAATGATAGTGAAACCAGCAGTAGACGACATGGTGTTGGACATCCACATGCTATCAAAGAAAAAGGTCGTTGGAGACTGGTATGCCATGGGAAGTCAGCTCCAAGACCACCCATTCGCACTATCTCGGATTTGCGTCACCGTTGCTTAAACATCTGGTACAATCTGTCTCCTGCCATCTACCAAGGACTTGTGGCATCCATGCCAAGGCGGGTGGAAGTTGTGTTGCATGCCAAAGGTGGGCCAACTCGTTATTGACAGGTGGTCATAATGTTTTAGCTCTTGAGTGTATATGTGTGTGTGTGTGTTATAGAATGAAATGTACAACAGGGTTTTGAAGTCATGGCCAGTTGGCGTGATAAAGCAAGACACCGTTTCAGTTACGAAAGATATTTATTCCCACGGTGTCAATTGGATTGGTTCCCACTTCATTATAAGAACATGAAAATTCTATCCTCAATAGCATGCCACTCCTTTTTTGTTTGGAATGTTTTAAATTGGCCTCTAGGGCACTATAAAGTTTTAATTGATTAGACCTCTTGCTTGACAGCATGAACTGTAGCCCCAGTGGTGAGTTTAGATTAGGGGTTAAAAGGAGAAAAAGCAGAGAGAAGCAGGGTTTTTACCCGTAATTGTAGATTTGAAAATCCCTGAGAATTTTCTTGGATCATAATGAAGACTTTTGACTATAAATTTCATTCAGTACTGTTTATTGGGAAAAAATGGATATCCTATCAAACAATAGTAGAAAAATTCATCCATAAACCGCACTCTTTTTGTTTTTTATTTAATAATTCATCAAGAATATATGTTAATTCTTAATTTTTATAATGTGAAGCGAATTATTATTTTTTGAAAATTTATCGACAGTTTAAAAATAAGTATTAATTGAAGTCTAAAGAAAATAAAATTATATAAGTGATCTAAATTAAAACTTATATATTATATTGGTCTGCAGCTCATTTTTTTTTTTTTTTCGTGTGAAAGGCTGCCCTAAGTAATCATTAAAAATATTTAAATGTGAAACCAATAGGTGTACAATGTAGTATTATACTTAATAAAATCATTGACTTGAATTTCTTTTCTTAAATTTTTACTTTAGATAATGCAAGTCGAGCTTCAGGTTCTGGTAAGGAAGTGGAGCATTCTGGTAATAATTTAGTACAACTTATTTCGCTTTAATGATATATTTATATGTAACAGTAAAATCCAAAATTCTCCAAAACACTTTTACTTCCTTGTACAGTACAACTTACTAAATCTGGAATCATTTTGGATGCTGCAATTCTTTATTTTAGAGGTTTTTAAATAACTTTAAAAAAATATTAAGCAAAAATAAAAAGTATTACATATATAAAAATAGCATATTAAGTAAATGTGAATGCATAATTTATTTAGATTAAAATTTAAACATTTCTTTTAATATCTGTTGCCTCAGATTAGGTTTGTTAGAAATTACTTTTTTGTGAATCCAGTATGCTGCCATAATTTCATATTTCAATATGAGATTCCAAACCTGATATTTAATGATTCTATCAGGTCTTTTTTCATATACTGTTTAATTTTGTGGCATGTTATAGCCCACTTTCATCTTCAGCTTTGTCATTACCTTTTCTGTTTACAACACATATCAATCAGATCATCAGCCACTCATTCCACCAAAATACTCGATTAAATTAATTTTTTCCATTTTGTATATTTATTTCTATCAAAAAATTACACTTGTATAATATGAAATAGAGACCATTTTACCGCATTCTTCATTTTTTTTTTTTCACTTTCAGCTCGCCAGATGGTGACATAACTGCAGTTTAAAATTTTAATGCAGATCGCAAATAACCATATTAAATTCAAATAAAAAGATGCATTTTAAAAATTCTAGATTTTAACATCTTTTTTATTTAAATATGCGTTCAAATAATTTATTTATCATTGTTTCTGTACTAATTAATGTATATTTTTAGACTATATTCTTGCTGTTGTTAAATATAAAATTCTGTTTTAAGTCTATCCAAATTGTCACTTTGTTAAATTACATTTTTATTTTAAAGAAAATGTTATCATTAAGTAAAAGAGTTTAAATTTAATTTTTTCAACACTAAAAGATATACTTTTTTTCCATATACCTTTCATTTCTGTGAATCACATGAAATTAAAGTGGAAATTTAATCCGCGGATTGTACGATATTTTCCTCTGAAAAATATCGTGAAATTCATACCTGTGGATTATAGTTAAATTCTTCTGTATGAAACACAGTTTTGGCTTGAAAATACTGCCACTTGGCATTACAACTTAAATACTCCCCCCCCCCTCCCCAGCAAGCAGCAATTTTCGCTCTATACACCACCCTTTCAAAAGAAAATAAAATGTATGCTTTCAAAATTGCGGGTCCTAGGACCCGTAAGTTCTATATATATATATATATATATATATATATATATATATAAATAAAATTTTTTGAATTCCCATCAAAATTCAAATTTATATAATAAATATTTTATTGTAGTTAATATATAAAACAGAAACAAAATTAATGATTGATTTAATAATAAACCAATAAAGAAACAATCAGAATCCCATGTCAATGTATAACAAAAGTGTTATATGTAAGGGTCACAGGATTCCTTATTTTCTTAATTTTTTAAAAAATGCATGGTTTTTAACAGACCTCTATAATCTGGAAGCACTGCAGACCCAACCATTTCGGATTTTCGAAGTTCAACTGTAGTTATACATTGATTGATAATCTTTCAGCCACCAAGATGCTGTGCTCCTTCTTGCCTCACACTAATATCGGCCTTGTTTATAACAGTAGAAATAATTTTTGAATCTCTCTTAGTAGCCATAATAGGTGCATTGTTGTCATCAATTTATAAGACCTAGTGTATGTTTAATTTATCGAGTTTAAGATTTTTCCGATTAGCAAATTCTAACAATTCTTGAGTTTTGTGAGATTTTAAGTTTTTTCATTTCTCTCTAAAACACTTAAAGTCCTCAAAATTGTTATTACTATCATCAGTGAAACTGAGTAATGGCAACAAGCTATGACAACCTTCTACTTTTTTTA
Organism: Pardosa pseudoannulata; assembly: GCA_032207245.1. Classification (NCBI taxonomy): domain Eukaryota; kingdom Metazoa; phylum Arthropoda; class Arachnida; order Araneae; family Lycosidae; genus Pardosa; species Pardosa pseudoannulata. Next base: position 2,263,246 of record CM063509.1, read on the forward strand.
AAATTCTTTATTTACACTAGTTCAAACATTTGCAATGTAGCACATCCTAAATTCCTTAACAAAATCTTTTTCATTTTTTGATTTATTTACATGGTTCAACATTAAAAAAAAATCGTTTATGTAAAGAATGTAAATTTTACACTATTTAATTATCCCATATCCATATACAGTCAGTCATCGATGGCATCATGTATTGGTAAAATGATTATTTTTTTAATTATTTTTAAAATCATTCCAGATTTTAGGTTTTACTGTACGAAGTAAAGGAATTATTATTATTGGGAAAACTTTTGATCTTCAGGTATTAAAAAAAATATATAAATAAAATATTTGACTTTGCCTAGATAAATTTTGAATAATTCAAGCATTATGAACATACATGTAGTAATCTACATACATACAAGAGAACTTTAAATATATATCCAAATGCATTTTGATGAATTTAATCATGATGTCTATTTGGCATATTTTTCATAAATGACTAGCCATAGATTGGTGAAATTTTGTATATGGGACTATTGTAAGATCAAGTAATAAACCTGCATTTTTTATTACAATCTGCACTCTATATAACAAAAATTCTCAACAAATATTAAAATATAACTATCGTTGTATTTTAATATTTGTCATTATATTATATACTTGTAATATTAGTGGCCACCAGATGACAATACTGTACTACTCATCATTAAATTAAGAGACATTACTCAGTGATGAATTTATCTTGTATAAATTTTTGATGTTATTAAAAACTAATATTTTAGTAACTGTGCAGCCTGTCCACTGTATCTTGCATTCAAATTAAAGTAATTAAACTAAATAGCAAAATATTTGTATAATTTCATAGGCATAAAATGGGGTCCTTAACTATTTAAAATATTTTGTTACATTTTTAATTTTAGAAGCAATTAAATTTGAACCGAATTTTTAACACTTACCGACTTGTGATGTAACAAATTGCATTACAAAAGGTATTTTACTAAATAGTTACTAAGTTATTGTCACTTTACGAAGAAGGGAGGACCAGAAACATAAGGATTGCTGTATTCTGATCAAATCATTTTATCTTTGTATATATTGTTTAATAATTTTGTAGAAAGTCAAGATTTAGAAGTTAAAACGGTTTTTTATTATGACATAATTTTAATTACTTATAAACATATTTTTTTTTTTTTGTCCACAGCACTATTTTGCCATTATCAACAAGTAAACTGGTCCTCCTTGTTCTGACAAATTTGAAATTTAATTCTTTTACTGGATTAAAAATCATTCACTTAAAAGTTTAAAAGCATTGTGTATGATTCACATTTTGTTTTTTAAAAATGTCCAAATTTTCTTTCTAATAGTGTTTTGTGAAAGACATTAACTTTTTCAAGGATTCTTTGTTGAATATAATGCACCCTCCTCACCTTTGTACTTCTGAATCATTTGGAAAATAGAAGGTGTACATGCACTGATATTACTTACAGAATCAGTACTAAAATTCAGCTTCATTTTGTAGACATTCAAAGCTATGTCTTTCTCTACTTGGCATAAAAGTGAATTATTTTGACTTCTCTTCAGTAGACCGAATGATGGCCAATTGCTTAGGGTTCTGGCCTTCGGTACCAGAGTTCGTGGGTTCGAATCCCACAGTGGCATGGATGTTCTTAACCGTTCAGAATTGACTTTAAGCTGTAGGTCCCAGTCTAATTAGCCCTCATCTTGCAAAAGGTAGACCGTAGCACTCCCAACCAACCAACCTTTTCAGTAGAGTTGGTTAAATTTTTTCCATATCGTAAGCTAAGGAAACAGTAGTTAATTTTTTTAAAGGATGGTGGAGGTGAGGGGGGCGCATAAAATAGCTAAAGACTGCTTTCAGTCATTGGTAGATTCAAAAAGGAAGAATCTTTTGTTAGTTATAGATTGTTGCCAACCAACTTTAAAAGTCACCATTACCATACGAATTTGTTTAGTTTCCGTCTCTGTTTTAAGTAAGCAGACTATAGTGATGTTACAATTAACAATTTACAGTGTGTATATAAAATTAATTTCTCAGATTATTTTTGTTTATTGGAATTTTCTATAAATTTTTGTAAAATATTATACCATGTTTGTCTTTAGCATAATATTTGTAGACCTTGACTGTTTTAACAAAGATATAATTTATTTTTCTCTCTCTCATCCAGATGTGGAAGAAAATCGTGGATCAGAATCAGAAAAAGAAGAAAGTGCACATTCAGGTATTTTTATTTCATTGTGGTTAATAAGTGTAGGAAACTATAAAATAATCTGTTTATGCAGAAATAATTAATACTACCTTTCTTAATTTAGATAACGATGCTAAAAGATCAGAATCTGAACATTCTGCCCACTCTGGTAAGAGTTCAATTTTAGTCTTTTTTAAAGCACAGACTTCTTTGAATCCTACATTAACAGAAATAATTTTATTCTTGAATTATAAAACTCCTTTAAGAATTTTTGAATGTTTAACTAACATGATTTTATTATGCTACGGTAATTTAAAATAAATTAGGTGGCAAGAGTTCTTCAAAATGGCAGAATTTGACTAATTGAATAACCAAAGTTTCTACACATTGATTGCCAAATTGTAATCATTTATATACTTGAGACAAAGAAATAAGTATTCAAAATTTTAATTTAATGCTTTTTTATTTCTTTTTTAAACCTTAATTTAAAGTTGAACTGTAAAGGGGATAATATTGTTTTAATAAAAAGTATTTCTTTTATAAGATCAAAATTTGTAACACACACAAAAAAAAAATAAATAAATAAATAAAGTGAACAATTTCAAAGTTAGTGATTCCGTCTGAAATGTAGATCTCACTCATAATTTGAACACAGTTATATTCTTGCCACATCATCACTTTCCTACTCTATATAAGAATTCATTGTGAGAACGGTTTTCTTCCTACATATTTATCTCTTTTCCAGTAATTTTACAGTCTCATTAGCCCTCGTGAAGCAAAACAGTAGACTGTAGCATTCTAACACCAAATCAGTCCAGTAACTTTACACTGGAATGAGAGGTAAATGAATGGTAACTATGCCGTACTTTAAAAAAAAAATATCTAAAATGCTACGTTTTTTAGTTAATAAAATATTTATTTCAACAAAGATATGTGTTTGGATTAAACATCGGCCACCACTGTGTCACAAAATTGCAATTTTAATTGAATATTTTAGTGAGACATAGAATTACTTCATCCTTATACAGTTTTTTTTTTTTTTTTTTTAAAGTTTCTAATGCCCAAAGTAATTATTTTTAAGGACATATTTGAAACACATGACATAATCCATATTTTCTGGAGAGTATACATGTTGAACATTTATCAACCAGACATGTTCAATATTACACTACTAACCAATTAAATTTTTAAAAATGCCTAAAAATGATTCTAAATTAATTTTGAAAAAAAGCACATGTATAGTCTTTTGAGAGTCATCCTATAATAATTTCCCATTTTGGCAATGTCAAATTCTTTCTTACATATCAAGCATTTTTCTTTGTGTTGATCACTCGAAGCTACTAGCTATTCCTGTACTTGTAATTAATTGCCTACACTATCCAGGCAATGAATCTGTTTTAAATAGATGTGCTAAACAGTTAACACATTATTAGTTTTCACTTACTGAGCAAAAATATCTCAATGTCTACACCTACACTGGTCCAGATCTTAAAACATGCATATCCTGTCAAATAAAGTAAAGAACGGTGAGAATTTTTAAAATTTTGTCCATACCCTTTGGTCCTTCACTCATTGGCTTTTACATTAAAGAGTTGTCACATTCTGGCAATATATTCATGAACTAGTACCAAATTGTTGCTAGATTATTAGCAGCCCTATCACCATTATGACATGCTGTACAAAGCCTCATCAGAAACAAGTGTGTCCCACTCAAATAAAAACTTATTGTAGTTTAAACTTATTGTAGTTTTCATGATGAAATAATGACTTTTAAGAGCCCTTATTTTTGAAAGAGTACTTTCAAGGACTTGTGAGAACCCTTTTTATATATGTTACCCTTAAAAAAGATATCTAAAATTTTTTTTTAACCCTTCTAATTTTTCAGTTGTAAAATGCCAGATAAAGGAGCATTCTACGACTTCAATTTTTTTTTTCATGTCTTCCAAAACTAACACCGGTATAAATGCTAATTTTCTGCCCACTAGCCACATTTTTCAGTTGTTTCATTAAAATGGTACTAGCTTCTACTATAACTTAATTGCTGCCATTGTAGTTTTCAAGCTAGCTTTTCCCTTGATCATTTAAACTTTCCTCTTGCCTCCCAAAAATTACTGAACAATCTGTAGTCAAATGGAAACAAAACCACGTCATTTGCTCTGAGGTTCAATGGAGTTGAAAGATGTATTTTTCTTGTGGTATTCTATACAAAACTGTTGCACTGGAATAATGGTCAGTCGACTGATGCGTTTTATTTTCAATAAATTTGAAGCTCTACAGTCCTGAACTTGTTTCTTATGGCTTTCTGGCTGCAGTTTAGCTAAGCGTTCTTTTTTGGCCAGCAAGCCTGGACAAACTAAATAATATTGGGTAATCATCAAGAAATATGTTCACTGGCACATATATATTTATACACACACATGTAAAATGTTTAGATTTATTCCAAAGCTTCGTTTTTTATATAAATAAATTTATTTACTGTTATAACAGAGAATTTCATAGGGAATATTGGAGTTTTGCTTTATCCATTTTACTCAGTAACTTAAATTCTGGGAGGGAAAAAATCATTTAATAGTTAAGTGTTTTAGTAATCACACCTTTGATTTATTGCATAATCAGCTGTAACTTATATATTACAGAAATATATTATCTGAACTAACAAGAGATTTAACAAAGTAGAATATACTGACAAAAATCCCAATTTTTCAGATGCCGAAAAATCTAGCGGAGAATCAGACAAAGAAGCAGCCCAATCTGGTGAGTTGTTTAAAATTTCCTACTTTCTCCACACAATTGCTAATGCTTAAGTGAAAATTAGCACTAAAATTGTAAAAAATGTATTACCATACAAGTTCTGTGGTATCTTAAATTTAAACAATTGGCTTCTTTTATGTTGTTTAATGAAACTTAGATTACGCCATTTGTAATAATTTATTTCTTCACTCTTTTAAAAATATGTTAGTGCTTTAGCATGCTGATTCTTTTAGGCATCTATCTAATGTCTCCTTTAACATTGAAATAGTTACATGAATATGAATTTTTTCAAAACGTTTGCTGAATAACTAGAAAGACATTTGACAAATTTGTTATTTAATAACCATGTCTACTGTAAAATAATTGCTTCAAATTCTCTGTTTGATTGAATAGTTCTAATAAGTTAATATTGGATTAAAGTTCTTAAAATATGTGAATAATTTACTTATCTGTCCATTCCAGGTCAAGATTCGGATTCCGATTAACAAGACAAATAATACATCTCAACATTTTCTCAGCATCATTTACGTCATCTGTACAGTTTGTATTTGAACAGGACTGTAAATCATTGTAAATCATCTCTTTTAACCATTAAAACATATCCATGCTGTACGATTTGCTTGCAATGACACTCCAAAATCTTTAATTTTGCTTCTTTATATAAAACAATACATGTTTAAAAAGCAGATAACGATTTGCAGAATGTGTAAAGCATAGAAATTATTCGTTTACATTCCAATTCCCCAGTCTTGGACCAAACGTTGGAAACGACGATATCTGAAGCAGTAAATAGGTTTGGTTTGTATTCTTCAACCAAATATTAAAGTTCACTGGATACTTATTTACTATATTTGACAATTATTTAGCTTAATATCATCAGGATATATTTTCTATTTATTGAAACTCCAAAATGAATTGTATACCTGTGCCTTTCACAAAGGATAAGAACTTTATATTGTAAAGATTACTTATTACGTATCTATTTGGAAGAAAAACTCAGTTCAGAGAATTCAGAATTTTCCTGAAAACTGCAGTGCAGGAATTACCAAGCAGTACAAAGCAGATTTGGTCTGAAAACTGAAACGTGTGAATACTGTTTCAGTTTTCAGCAAAATATAGCTGCTAGAATTATAGCATTATTCTTTAAAAAAGGGGAAAAGCTGCTTTCTTTCTTTTTTTAAGAAAAAAAGTTAATTACTGTAGATGATGAATTGATATTATACAACAATGTTACAAGAAAAAGACTACAGTCTAAGCCAATTTCTTTTAGTATTTGAAAGAAGGCTAAACTCAGAAGAAATGCTACATGTATGAAGGGTCTATAAATTGTTGGCAACAAATTAGGCTCAAAAATTGTGGCTAATTGCTCAGAATCTTCTACCTTTACAATGTGGAGCTTATTTTTGGTACTGAAGTATAGTTATGTCACCAGACCATGAATCCTTCGACTTTCCTAACTTCAGGAATTTTTGGAATGACCTAGAACCTACTTGTTGGGAGACTGTCAACTGTGACTTCTGAATGGAAATAACTTACAGTAGAATCTTCTTATATTGAAAAATGCATTCTAAAGGGAGCACAGTGTCAAAACATCCTACATTTTGAATGTTTACTGCTATCCTTCCACAAATATATAAGCATGAAAGTAGACAATGACAAAAAAAGCTGAATTTCCCTGGGTTATGATACATTTTCTCTTGCTTAAAAATTTACTATTTCCCCAATATGATTCAGTATACATACAGGAATGTAGCGCTCCTTCAAGCATTTTGGAGAAATTTTCGGAGCAGCAAAAACAAAATCTGTAGTAGGAGAACAAATTTTCGTAGCAAAAAATGCAAATTGGTAGCAGGATAGTGTTTTTGTAACAGTTAAAATAACAATTTAAAGGATAAACCGTATTTTTTTAATCTGCCTAGTAATAGGTAAAAATAAATTTTTAGCATTATGGATGCAGCCAAATATTCAATAATTGCTGATATGATTTTTTTGGTACATGCCTATATAGTACGTTAGCCATTGAATGGAATAATTCAGTATGCGTATATATTCCGCCCACGTCATCTCTGCGAAAATACTAGAAGATTGATTTCGACCAGCCAATTGCGCACACCCCCTCCGCGCATTTTCCAACCAAGATTCTCGATGGATTTGCCCTACTGCGTGAAACAGTCCTATAATTAGGTCATAAAAAAGCGGATAACTTTAATTGAATCAAATATATTTTTTGTATGCTGTCTGTTCAGTAAAAAAATTAACAAACCAAAATAGAATCAAAGAAATTTTAAAAAATTTTTAAATTAAAAATTTACTATGCTAGTATAGGTATATGAATAAAATTGGGACCACAGAAATAAAATGGCTTAGAAAACTTCTTAAATGGGTTCCATTGTGTGTGTGTGTGTATAAGGGAGTTGTTCAACTGCTAGAGGCATGGAAGAAGTAACAGAAATGTGTGGTGCTTATGGGATTTGAAGAATCATCCGATGACCCAATAGAATTTTTTTTTTTCCTTGCCCAGTCTCTCAAGAGCCAGAAATAGAGCCCATTTCAGTTGGCTGAACTAGATTTGGATTCAAGTTAAAAATGTGTACCATTTGTCTAAAAAACACCAAATGATACGGAAAATACCTTACTGGAAACAATTTTAGAAAATAATTTTTAATTCAAACATCTTTCTTATACATAGAGTATTTTGCATAACATACTGTAAAAATTCATACCAGAAAACTAGAGAGAAACAAAAGAGCTACACTTTCTTTTTAGTAACAAACATACCATTAAAATTCAAAGATTTCACAAAACTGACAATGCTGCAAATAGTGCAGGCTGTAAAAAGACTAGAGGTAAATTACGTGAGTAAATACAATATGACACAGACTAATTTTGTACAAGAAAAATGTTTAATGTCACTAAGAGAGGGGATAGTTCGGAGGAAAGAGGAGTTTACATTAAATAAATATATATATATATGCTATACAAGATACAAAAATAATGTATTGTATTCGGACAAAATAAAAGAAGAGGGAAGAGGTCAATAAATACCAAACTAGCATATTTTATCGCCTCTTCTAGTACTATACTTTCTAACCCCTTTGTGACGGCATACTACTGGGGGGGGGTAGGAAATGGGCGTGTCACATATACATTAGTTCCAAATGCCGCTAGTAGCGATGTAGTACAATGGTGCATCACAGTTTGCATTAAATCTACCAAACAAGAGTAAATTTTAAAAAATTTCAAAATGTCAAAGTTTTTTTTTTTTTTTTTTAAGGGAATCTTTTTAGGGGATAAGCATTGTGAGATTGTACTACTGCAACAGCATGCTATCTACAGGACCGATTCCTATATGATACACCCATCTTAAGGGCGTTAATATCAAGCTCATACAAATACAAAAACAGTCGAGCATAAAGGCTCACTGTGTAAATATCTATATAACTTAAAAATGAATCCAGTTTCAACAAATTTACTTTCAGAATGGATACCTACATTAAACAAAAAAATATTGACTTGATTAAGTACGGCAATACATTACTTTTAGAAAAAGATCTGGATACACATAACACTTCCATTCATGCTTAGTTACAAAACATTCCATGTTCTGATAACTATATTTCAAAGCATGAAACATTCTATGCATACAAAAAAAGTGGCACTGTACTTCATATTTTAAATCATACAGTCATGTATAATTATCATGTCAAAATCATTATGTTTCAAAACAGTTTTTTTTTTTTTTAATGGCAACATATTCAGATAGAATAATACAGATGTAATGATACAAATATTCTGAATTAAAATTCATAAATTCTGAATTTTAAAGCTAAAATACTGGTTATTCTGCATAAAAATTTGTGTTAGCTAACTTTCTTAAAGTGAATTACTTTAGAATTAAGCTTTATAATGAAATGCTAATACCACCTGAAGGAGTAGCAACAATTAAAAGAATGATAACATGGAAAATCCCCCAAAAGTGCAAACAACCTAAACTTTTTGTTGAGGATTTAGAAATTGTGAAAAATGAAAAGACTACAATTCTTGTCGATTTGTTTTAATGTACAGACAATTTCTACACATACCACAGGAAAAAATACCTCCTTATCCTTTAACGGACATTATTATTTACAGTGTGTGTATGTTTACAAAATTAAGACAGTTTATTAAGCAAAGGCATCTCAAAATAAAAGTCAGAAATCTAATACTATTAGTGAATCCTGGTCAACTCTTCAACTATTTTCACTATATCATCCACAGTCGCATCTCTCTTCATACCAGATCCGTCATCAAACTGAAACAATAAGAAAATGCCACTTTAATCATTAAGTAACAAAAGAAAGACAATGGTCTTCTAACTCTTTGCATCTTATTCATACAGGCTTGCGACTGCTGAGGTACTTTCAAAAAGGTGAGAAAAGTGACTAAACATTGAAAAAAATAAAAATAAAAAAAGATTTTTTTCTTTCTTCTTTTGAATACAGATGCTATTATTAAGATTTTTCTATTTATTTTAACTCTAAATCAAACGATTCATGCAAGACGTGATTTTAGCGTCAAATACAAAAAAGGATAAAAATTTTGTTTAACACAACTCAACGTTGCTTTTTATTCGAGAAAATCTATAAATTAGATTTGAATACATATATCACATTAATTTTATAGTCACCATTTTCTGCATATATTAATGATGTTTCGAAATAGGTACATAGCTAGATTAGAGTATCTAAACAAAAATTGTGAAGAAAAAGAGAAATGTGTGCCTTGACGTAAATTAATGTATTAAATGTACATTTCAGTACAAATGTAGATTTCGGGAACTTCTTAACGACTTTTAAAATCACTCAATACTGGAAACCCTATAACTAATTACATTTTAATAAAAAAAAATAAGATTTTAAGATAAGACCATTTTTGGTCTTTAAAATATTTTGTTATTAATTCAGATTTTCTTTTTTCAACAACGTGATTTTGCTGCGATACACCATGAAATAAGTGACTGTTTACTTAAAGTGACTAAAAGTGATCAATTGTAAAAAAAGTGATGGAATTGCAAGCATGTTCGCATGATTTGAGTGAGGAATACACTTATAACCAATAATTAAATGGCTCAGTTACCTAACACTTTATTCTTTTCTTCTACAATGGAACCACTCAGACAAAAAAAAAAAAAAGTGGACACTTAACCCATCGTGTGTGGGTCCATTTTGCAGCGGAATGGTACCGGGAGCGGGCATTTTGAGCATAAATTTAGTTATTCAGTTAAATTTCAATAGATCAAAAATTATTTAATTTAACAAACTTCTTGTATTTTATAATGAAATATAAATAAATATATATATATAATATATAAATATACATATATATAATTTTCACAAGGATAAATAAAAAGTTGATTTTAAATCTAAATTGATTTTTTTTTTTTAATCAACCTTCCTGTTCTGTGGTTCCGCATCGACTGATGTAAAAACTAGTTTTTAGAATCTATGTAATAGACAAGAACATTCGGCTTTCATTTTCCTGTGTATGCCGTTATTTTTGTACCCACACATAAACCATGTTGTGACATTAACCCGTACTAGTACTTGACAAGTATCAATTGTCAGAAATCGTAGTAGTACGTGTTCCACATACAATGTGTTAACTGTGTCATGAATACACCACAGGTTAGGTCCACACTACTTGTAGTACACAAAAGGTTACCTTATGAAAGGACTTATAGGAAAAGTGAATTCACATTACTATATACAATTTCTTCTCTCTTTCTATTTTTACTAAAATTTCACTGCCCTTCTATATTTTCTATCTGAAAAAGGATCCATAACTGAACAAAGTCAACAAGCTACCTGGTGGTATCCATTAGTAACACACACGTAAATTTTCTTAACAGTAAGCAATTATTTGGTAAAATGCAAGTAATCAAAGTATAAGGTACAACTATTCGCACCCAATGCTACATCAATCTCGTTAATTCTACTTATTGGTAACATGTGTTCAATTATTAGAAAAAGTGTATGTGAAGGAGTTACAAGCATTGATAAAATTTCTTTTAGCAAAAGTTGGAGAAAACCATTAGGAAATAGTGGACACTAACGGCGAAGACTATTGACCACACCAATGTAGAAAAATATGCAAACTGTTTAAAAGTGGGAGAAGAACTTCGATCAAAAAAGTCAAAAGTTTGAATCCAAATCAAACAAGCCATGTGACAGCAATTGTAAAAGTAAAAAAATAAATGCACCTAAACAACATTGTCCAGAATATGTCTGAATGCAAAAAGGAATTTTAGGGGGAAATTCAGAAAGCTGTCGGTACATTTTTGCCCAAGTTTATAATAAATGTCATTTCTTGGTGATAACCAATATAATTCATCAATGTAGAATTACTTTTTCATTAGAATAAATGTTAAGTTTTTTTGTTTTTGTTTTTTGAGAAAAAATTTGTAAATTTGACTTAAAAAGAGTAAATCGTCAACATTGCTTTAATAACAGCCACTTAAAGTGGAATAAAAATAGAGGAACATTTTCAAGGGAAGCTGTTTTTTTTTTTTTTAAGTGTATTATGGGGAAATATTGGGTCCTAAAATATTTCCTGAACTAAAGTTGTAATTCTTGTGAAGCATACCTAGCCTACTTAAACTATCATTCAAATTTAACCCTTTTGTGACGGCAAGCACAAACGCACGCTTATCTCTGGGGCTGTCAGTCACTTTCGCGAGTGAGTATCCGGGGCCGGAGGGTTTTTCGCTATTAAGCCTAATTCATGAAATTAACAAAATAGCAAAGTGTTATTTAATAATGCTGCGTAAAGCATTTAAACGGAATGGGATTTATATTATATGTTTATAGATACTTTATTTACTTAAGCTATTTCTTACTTAAATATATATTTTACACTTTACTTTTTTTTCATTTTTTTACTTAGTATTTAATGATTTTTAACATTGCAAAACTGAATACTATGATATTTAAACTTTTTTCATATGAAAAATTTTAAAAACAGGGATCTACAAACAATCCTACGTGACAGTCCTTGCACTCGTAGTAACTCATTTGCCGTTTTGGAGCATTTTTCCGGAATGTGAAAAAACGAAACATCTTCAATTTCTTTGTCAGAAATGTCCTCCTCATCATTAGAATCATTAGATCCATTATGAACATAAAGAACAATCAGAATATACTATAGTGTCAATATTACTAATATCCTAATCTGTTTCAGAATCAAAATCTGAAATATTTCGGATCATTTCAGCTATTTCAAGCTCAGTTAAACACTTGCGACACTTCGAAAATCTAACAAAAAAAGAAAAAAAATTAAGTCTGTCAGATCTAATTCTCCACTAAAATCTGGACTGCATACCGAAATACACAACACTTTAGCAAAAATAAAACTCCCCTGCTTACAAATTAAACACCACGTGGGAATTTAAAGAGCAGCCATAAAACATGTCATTTGGAAACATTCCTTTTCCCTCATGTTTATGTAATCAAAAACCACTTGTATGTGTATCATACTACTCTCCTATTAACTGCAAGGTCAAGTCTACATGTATCTAAAACCATATGGACATACAATGCCATCTTGTGTCAAAACTTATAGTTTTTAAAATGTTCCACAATGCTGGCACACATATGTGACGGTCGGGGGTGAACGAGAAAACGCTCTGGCACACCAGTGTGTCGGCCGGGAAGTGAGTGCGTGTCTTGCTGCCACATATTTGTGACAATACGCACAAAAGGGTTAAATATAAAAATTTTTAAAACTTACTTGAAGTCCATGAACAACTTCTTCCATTTTGTCTCTTGTTAAATCCAAGAAACTTTCAATAAGGTCGCCATCAATAAATCCGGAGCTCACTTCTTGTTTTCTTTCAGTTGAAAATGCTCGATAACTTCATATATATAGGAAAATTTAAAATGAATTGGAAGGTTAGTTTCATCACATCTTTATTTATCTGAAGATACATTGTTATGTTTTATTTTGCTACTAACAACACAGTTCAATTTTGCCCCAGAAAAAAAGAAAAGTGTTAACTTATTGTTATAGTCATTTCTACCAAACATAAATATTGATGAATATCTTTCATTTAGGTTATTATAGAATGCACAGAATAAATCAAATGGGAAATTGAAACACCTTTGATATTTCAAAGGTGTTTAGGGTACAGCCCGTCTTCATCAGTGTTCCATTAACATTTTAAACATCCTAGATGCCACTTGTAAATACAGTACTGTAAAGGGAAGCTTTATAATAGATAAAGCTCTTTGTTAAGGTGCCAGATGATATATCTGCTGAAAAAGTAACTATCTACAAGGCTAAAAAAATCATCAAAATATTAATCCAAAATAACAAAATTATAACAGCAGATACTCAAAAATTTCATAGCTTATTTACAGGATTGTCATCTTCCTTGCAAACTATTTTTTAGCTCTCCCTAAAAGCTAGGCATTAGTGAGTTAACAAGCAATAATTTAAAGAATAAGTGATAAGAAGACACAATAACATCCCATGCAGGATCCAGTCTGCTTCTTATTTAGAGATCTTATAAAAACTAAGTGTTTAGCAGCATTGTCAAAAATTTTTGAGGCAGTGAAGCCTGTAATGGATAAAATTTCGCCTCTGGCCAAGATTATAGGGCTGCAAGTTGATCACCAAAAAGCATATAGAGCTGCAATCAGTGTCGCAGCAAGAAATTATGGAGAAGATAACAGCCTCAGTAGAAATGAATAACAACCATTTAACTGACTCTCTTTCTTAGAAACAACTTGCTATTTCCTGAGAATAGTCAGTCATTTTTAAAAGATTTCCTTTCTCAAAACTAGATTACATTCACAAATTTTCAGCATTTTTCGTAATTTTTATTACATTTGAAAAAGAAAAAAAAAACCTTTATTGTATCAAATATGGAGTACCATTTACCATTGGCATTCAAATGAACCATTTGCAGTGCCATTGACAAATTTTGGAGCAGAAGCTCAAAAGTTTTACTTGCAAAGGCAGGTAAATAATTGTGTAGGCAATAATTTTTCACTATTGCAAATATTTATAAAATACTGTATTTTCTAAAACAATTTCATGCCTGACATGTCTTTTTTGATTCTACAGTTAGTAATTTTCTAATTTACCACAGTAGATTTATGTGAATTGTGTAAAATCAGTTACGACGAATGAACTTACTTATTTCATGTAATTTCCATTCAGATAGGGCATTTGAAAATATTTTTTTTTAAATATATATAAATCTATATAAATAAGGAGCTTTGAAATGTGTGTCCCTATATTGAGCCTATCATGCTGTAGCATAAAACTGATCTTTTATATATATATTCAGAATAACATATAAATTCATAACAACATTCCTAAATGTATAGAAACAAAGTGTGTTTAATTAACAGAAAGTTATTACATGAAATTTATTTTTCAGAATTTCTGCTTTTAAATTAATTATGTGTTACGGATTTAGCTTCTTTTGAAAATATTTGCTCATAATAGTAACATTTTTTAATTACTTTTGATAACACATTTTCCAATCTGGAATCTGAATGTACGTATTTTTATTTTCAAACTATACTACAATTTGCATGTTTTTGAGTCATTCATAGTCATCTGCAAACACTGCGTGGAAAAATCAGACAAATTAGCTTCGTATGTATATGTATACGTAAATATGAAATGTGTCTTAACAAAGTAATGTTGAGTTTGTTATAAATTAGTTCTATAAATCAATTTAATCAGAAATCACTAAAATAAAATTTCTTTTCTGTATGAAATGAGTAAATAAAATTATGGACAGCTTAATTTCTATTTGACATCCAGCAATTTTTTGCAAAATGATTCTTAAAGAAATATGCATCCACAATTTTGCTTAATCATCAATTCTAATTCTGTTTTCATATCATATTATATTAAGTTCAGGGTTTTAATATTAAATTAATAAAACAAGATTTCAAATATTTACACTACCAGAAAAAGATATAAATGCTCAGGCTTGCAACTGCTGAGGTACTTTCAAAAAGGTGAGAAAGTGACAAATAATACAGAATAAGTGACCAAAAAGTGATTAAACATTGGAAAAAAAGCGATTTTTTCTCTCCTCTTGATTACAGATGCTATTATTAAGATTTTTCTATTTAACTCTAAATCAAATGATTCATACAAGACATGATTTTAGCATCAAATACAAAAAAGGTTAAAAATTGCATTTAACACAACTCAACATTGCTTTTTATTCAAGAAAATCTATTAATTCGATTTGAATACATACAATACATTAATTTTATAATCACAATTTTCTGCATATATTAATGATGTTTTGAAATATGTACATGGCTAGATTAGAGTATCTAAGCAAAAATTGTGAAGAAAAAAGAAATGTGTGCTTTGACGTAAATTACTTTAATGTATTAAATGTACATTTCAATTCAAATGTAGATTTCAGGAACTTTTTTACACGACTTTTTAAAATCTCTAAATTCTGGAAGCCATATGACTAATTACATTTTAATAAGAAAAATAAGATTAGAGCATCCCATTTTCGGTCTTTTATTAAAATATTTTGTTATTAATTCAGATTTTCTTTTTGCAACAACAGACTTTTGCTGTGATACATCATTAAAAAAAAGTGACTGTTTACTTAAAAAAGTGACTAAAAGTGATCAATTGTAAAAAAAAGTGACTAAAAGTGAGGAAATTGCAAGCCTGAATGCTTCCCATCATCCCATTAAAAATGATTGGCACAAAATTAAATACAAAACCAAATGCTGTGTATGTTATTCAGTCACTAATAATGAATGAAATAAATAAGAATCATTGGTATGCATTTTTCCATGTATGTAAAGGATACAATGAATGGCTGATTTTTCCAATAGAAGGAACTACTCTGGATAATTTAGCTTGCACATCATTTAAGAAAGTATAATATTCTTCTGGTAACTGTGTAACTAGTCCTAAAAAGATATCCACATAAATAATAGAACTTTAAAATCTTGAAATAATTTAAAATAATCATATGAGAATAAATATCTGAAGTTATACCTATGGCACCATTAACTGTTCCAAACAGAACTGATCCCTGAGTCGGTGTTGTATTTTCACCAGGATGTTGCATTACAAGAGATCCTTAAAATAAATAGGTAAGACAGTGTTATTAAAATCTAACATTTCTTGTGGAGAAGTACAGAAAGAACAATTATTTTAATAATTTACAAGTTTAAAATTTTGATGTAACCAAATCAGCATCTTGAAGACCCAATTTAATCTACAGAACATCATGAGGGACCAGACATATTGTTCCTTACAGAAGATTAACAAGGAATTATTGTCCATCTGACCTATTTATATAAAAAAAAAAAACTAAAGCATCAAACTCGGCATTATTTGTTTGTGTTTTGGCAATATCAGAGTATAAATAAAAATTAGCTGCAACACAAGAAACTCCGAATTGGCCAAATATATTGCAATGGAAGAATAAAATGTTTAAATGAAAATCCCAAAATAAGGATGGGAAAGAAAAATATTGATGAGAAAGTTTAACGATAAATAAATTTTAATAATTGCTAGGCTATTTGAGGGCAGAAATGTTATTGCAGGACCATTCTTGCAGAAATCTAAGCTGATGCTCTAGAACATAACTGTAGAGATGGTTAATATAAATTTAACATGGTATAAAGGGGGATGCAGACCCAGATGAGCTGAGATGACATTCAATTCACACAGACTTCACAGTTCAGCTAGAGCTAATTTAGAATTAATTATGAAAATATTTATTTATATAATTGCCAATCACCTGTAATGGATAACAAGATTTTAAATTATTTTATTTTGTAGAAATTTCTGTGACCAGTTCTTCTATAGTGCATATGTGTGCATGTGTATATAAATACAAAGAACAAAATTTTGATACATGCAGGGTATCTGCCAAAATAAAATTTTTCAAATCCATGACTTTTCATGACTTTCCCTGATTTAGCAGATCATTTTCCATGGCTTTAAAAAGCTTTCGTTAAAAGTATATATGAATAAAACTTCTGATGTACATACAAATAAAATATATGCTTTTAGAGAAATGACAGGAATTTTATCATAAAAAAACTATAAACTTACTTTATAAGTGTTAATAAACTCACATAAAAATAAATTGTTGTATCTAAGTTTAATCATATAGCAATTCTTCAATCTAAATGTTTCTAATTTGAATTCAGGGTACTTTGGTATTATCCAGGTGACCGTGAATAATAGCCAAATATAACCCTATAATGTTTATATATAATCAGGGTTGCCAACCTCCAACCAATGGAATCAGGAATTAGCATTGATGAACCTACCCCCCCCCCTCTCTCCAGTACTTTTCACCATCTGATAAAAAAATATAAAAAAAAAACACGAAAAATATAAATAAAAATTTTAAGCAATTTACAGTGCACCAGATGAAAAATATATAATTTTCAAAATTAAGAATTTAAAACTTAGCAAATGATTTTCATTTTTAACCTTAACTTAGTAATACATATACAGGGGTCTGTTCAAAGAAAAAACCGAGTCCACTTTTGGACTCTTCAGAAAAAATCAATATGAAAAAAATGGACCCTTAACAAAAATCTATGTTCAAAAGTGTTTTAGTAAACAAATTTTTACAAAAATATCAAAATTTGAAAGCATTTTCATAAAAATAGAAATTTAAAAAAAAAAAAAAAAACTGGACACATTTTCTGATAGAAAAAATGCAGACTTACCACAAAAAGGGAAATTTGTAGACAAACATAGTTCATATACACAAAATAACCGTACAGCAGAAATTATTTAAAAGCAAAGTGAATTTTCCCAAAATAATTTTATTACGAAATCTCAGTATTTTGGTTTAGGGCCAACATTGTACACTTTTTTTCTAGAAGCTAACTGTTCCTTATTAAATTTCTTTTAATAACAAAATTTTCTATTTTTCCGTAATTTTTGCAGCAACGTCCGTAATTCCGTAATCATTAGCTAGAATGCGGAATAATTCCGCAGAATCCGGAATTGTTGGTAACTCTGTATAATATACCTAGAAATAAACTTATATTTTGTGCAAAAACCTTAACTAATTTTTATTAAAAAATAATTATTATATTAATAAAATTTTAATCTAGAATTTAAAAAAAAAAAAAATCAGAATAATATACATTTACCCACCCATTAAGCTTTCTTGCTTTGAGTTTCCTTGGTGAACCAATTTTACTTGGCAATAGGGTCAATAGGATAATACATAAATACCGAATTCAGTAACTTCAGTCAAATGACAAGTAAAAATAGAATTAAACAACTCAATGCATTTTTTTTTTAATCGGTAGTTTAGCGGATCCATGACTTTCCATGACTTTTACTCATTATGCTTGAAAAATCAAGATTTTCCATGACAAAATTAATCCATTGTCTAAATCCATGATTTTCCATGACTTTCCAGGTGCACGAAAACCATGTACATGTCTCATATCAGTAGAAATACAATTAAAATCATTATTATTGGTACATGACACTATAATGGACATAAAATTTAGGGTCTCCAACAGTCTTCACACTTTACTGATATATTTATGCTATATTTCTACTCCTTTTACGATTTAACATTTTACATATGTATGAAGCAAGATTCTCAAGTCTAAGGATGAGCATACAGACCTACGGCATATACAAGTTTGGAACTTTTTATAATTTTTAAATATCAATAAATGATGTTATTAAACAAGGAGTTTGAATATAACAGATTCCAACAGTCTCTGATATTGACATGTACTAGAGTCTGGTTTAAATTTTTTACTTTGTTTCTCGACTAATTTATATAAACAAATGTGTGCAGAAGAAGTTGGTAAACAGTCACAGATTTGTAGATTAGGAAACCCAAAAGCGGCTACTTTTTTTTAAAAAGTTTTATTTATTTATATTTAACATGTGTTTTACACGGGACCAAAAGATAGATTTTCTCAGTATGATGCAAGCCTTCGAAATGTCGAAGGTTCTTTACAGGACAGCACAGCTTTATTTTATCAAATATTTGAAAATGTTGCATCTGAGAAGAAAATTTTCTAATTTTTATAGATGACATGCTGATTAAGATTATGTTGTAACCTGTCTGGTATGTATGGAGGAAGATGTACAGAATACACATGAAAAGATTTTTCAAACATAAAATAAATAAAATATAGTTAAATTTTTGGCAAAAGAACTTCAAGACATTTTTCATAGAGTCGTGAAAAACCCTTGTATCAAATTTCACACATATAACTTTTCTGTTTTGACACAATTGTGTTTACAGACATATCTCTATATTTGAATAGATACCATTTCACAGGAACTGGTAACACACTGTTTAATAAATAATGATCCAATATTTCATTTGGATCTGTTTATTAAAGTTTGAATATGTTTTATTCTGGGGAAGTGCCATTTTTTAAGCATTGGGCCTAATCTCAAAAACAATTTGGTCTGAGATATGACAGTCCATTTTCAAACACACAGATCTGAAGTAGTACTTCTTGGTTTCAGAAACTGATTAAACAAACAAGTCTACAGTAGACAAACTTTGGGTTCCCCTCCAGTTTTGACATTTTATTGACTGTCATTTGCAAATAACTATCAAACACTTATACTAAAAGGTAGGATTTTAATATCCCACTGAAACCTCTCTGAGCGGCCACCCCACTGTTCCGAGAATATTTGGTCGCTCTGAAGGGTTTTATTATAAGATAATTGCTATAATGCATAATATAAACAACTCTGACATATATTCCTTATTTAAAATGAAATTAAAAATTTAATAAGAAAATAGTACTTTATTTCATGCTCTCTTACATTTTTTTTTTTAAAAAGGCTTCAATTTGCGTGCTTTGAGTTTTCACTTTTTTCTATAACAACCATTTTTTAAGTTCATTTTTTACTTTAAAAAAAATTGAAGTCTTTGTATTCCTTCAAAATCAATTTTTTTTTTCTTTAATGACTTTGTTAATTTGTGTTCTTCTGCAATTAGATAATTCAACGAACTTTCTTGACAATTTGCCATTTTCATATTCAAGCAGAACTGCAATGCACTGCTTGAGATTTAGGAAAACGCGTTTCGACATAGTTGCAACTCAGATCACTGACAAACTAATGAAATGAAACTGGCGTGGATGACATTTTTTTTTTTTTTACACAAGTGCAATTCTTCCTTTACTGTACTTATTGTTATTCCAAACAAAGGCCCTGGGACACCTGCAACACCTGATTTGTCCAGTTCCTCCCTCAGTTTGTATGGATGGTTCAATAGGGAGTCCCTATCTGAAGGGTGTGGGGAGAATACAAAAGAGATAACAGATTTAATCTTTCTTAGAAAGGGATGGGGACTGCAAAATGGACTTCGCAAATTATTCTGACCATAAAACTAACCTTGAATTTTTTCCGTTCAAAATTAAAGCATTGAGTGAGTAGAACTACCCGGAAAATGAAATTAGTTCTACGAGTAGAAAAATCTGTGCATTGAAAAATTAGCCGTTTAGAAGGGTGGCCACTCGGAGAGGTTTCACTGTACTAGGAAACAGAGGGCTATCAAAGCATGAGAATGGCAGGGTGTGCAATTGATTCTGCCAACACATAACTCTGTAAAGGTTGAGAAAGAAAAAGGGAATAAAAGGGACTCTGCAGAGTCTACAAAATGAAAACTAAAAGTGGTAGATCTACCTACCATGACGAAACACATTGACCATCTCACCCAGATGATAATGACCGATTTCCCTCAAATGTTGACGCTCTTCATCTGTTGCAGCAGCACTAAATGTATATACACATAAAATAAATAAAACCAATCACAATAGGAGAATATTTTTTATTCTGCAAAATTAATTTTTATTCAAAAATACTTAAAGATGAAAGGGTCAAAATTTTTTTTCTCTTTTTAAATATTTGCAGAATAAAAATGCCCCAATAGAAACAAAAAATATTTTTACATTAAAAGTTTAGCCTATGAGATACAGTAGCAGAAATCCTATTATTTCTTAAAAGTAGACAGCAAATCAAAATAAGTGTAGTAGTGAACCAAAAGAAATGAAAATCATTTTAGTCAGAAAAGGCATTTTTATACAGGTAAGATATTTTAAAAGCAAATTATTAAAATTTAATATCAAATGAAATGTAACAGAAGATTAATTAAAAGCACAAACCAAAAATATGAAAAATGTAACCTTTCCTAGAAATAGAGGTAAAACATAAACCATTTATTTATCCTCTTTGATATATTCCACATTGCCATGAAACATAATATTACTTTTAATACATGTCCAAAGTGTTAATTTTAAGTAAAGTATGTGAGTCACACTACTCATAGATATAGCCATACTTGACAATTTTAAAAATAGGCATAGTAAAACTCTTTAGGGCACATCAGTTGCTAGGTTGTCTGACACAAGTAATTATTATAAAAGTATATTTTTATTTTTTATTTCTTGGGAAAATTGTAATTAAAATTAATTGTTATTAATAAAATTCTTAGGCATTCATTATATACGAGGTGCATCCAAAAAGTAAGTTTCCCAATGTTTTCCCCCTTAAAGTAAAAGTAATTAGCTGTAATCCTATGCCAGCTGGAGAAGTTCCGATTCGTGCCAGTAGCAGGGTAGCAGTGGTCTGAAATGGAAACTGTTAATTCCTTCTCCTGCCACCTGCAAGGTTCGGTCGGGGATCTTGAATGCACAAAGCATTGTGCCCATTGAAATTCTTCATCAACTCTGTCAGGCCTATGAGCCGAAACTGACAACTGAACACAAAATTCGACGCTTAGGAGCAGCACTAACATTTCTGCTACAGTATCATGATGTTGGTGATGAGGATCGTTACGGGCAACGAGACTTAGATTTCGCACTTTACCCCGGAAATCAAGCAACTATCAATGCATTGGCATGCATCATAGTGGATCTTCGGCCAGGACCCATTCAAACAGACGCTGTCGGTACGGAAAGGGATGTGCACAGTATTCTGGGACGGGATGGCTGGTTCCATTCACAGGCGGCAGAGTTCTACGACTGAGGGATACAAAAGTGGATTCCACAATACGACAAGTGTCTCCATTCTGGTGGTGGCTATGCTGAAAAACAGCTGAAACATGGCTGTACTTGTTGCCCATAAATATGTCCCTTAAAGTGTGATTTCTTTTTTTCTTTTAAATAGGGAAACTTACTTTCTGGATGCGCCTTGTAAAATAAAACATATTAGGTAATATTTTTCAATTAAAATTAATAGTAGAAAAACAAAATTGACTAAAGTTTAAAACTGAAAATATATTTAACAAATTCAATAAAATAAGATGCAGAAATTAATCAAATTATAACTTATCAAGCTTTAAATCATTTAAAGAAAAAAAATTTTTTTTCAATACTCCAGCTTTTTAAACAGTTGTATTTACAAAATTGATAAAAGTTGTAGTTCAGCGATATCATTTACTTTTAGCAAGTTCATATATAAATTTGAAACCTTTCAACAAATTGATGATTGTTTTTCCAAAAATACAAGTGAAATTTTTAAATCATAATAATAGGATACTATTTATAAATTTTACTCACATTCTGAAGCATGTGAGGAAGTAGAAGTTGAATTTAAAGTTACTGTAGTAACTTTCTCAGATTTTTTTACTGAAAATTCAGATTGAAATATTTGTTCATAACAAAGTTTAAAATTTCTTGCTTTCAACAAGAGCAAACTTTCTAAAGTTGTGTTCATTTTCATGGTATTAAACACAGTAAAAATTCTGTATATATACATAAATCTGTAAAATTAAACTAAAAACCATAAATTTTAGAGACTTCAGTAAAAATTGTCAAGTATATATAATTGACGTATAAATATAAAATGTATTCCAACCTACCTGTCTTTCTGACAGACAAATAAATTATATGAGTTTTCTGCACCCAGTACAGTATCATCATCAAGAATTTCAACAGATGTCATCCAATTAGGCTGATGATCTCGAGCTATCTGCAAAACAAATACAAAATTTATTGAATATAATATTAATGAGAGTTTGCTTTGTATATTAATGACTTTTTCTGAATTAAATAGAGCACTAATTGTTTTGCTGAAAAATCAACATTCAGTAAAGCACCATTTACATCTTTCTCATACATACATTTTATAGTCCTGATGCATTCAGAGATTGTGATGATGAAAATCTTATGGCATTTTCCAACTCTTTCAACACAAACCTTCAATTTTGATAAACTATGACATCGATATCAGAGCTACACACAATTGTCGATTTTAATAAAATCAAACTACCTAATGCTAATTTAACAAATGGTGACACAGAATATGAAGAAGTTATTCCACTTTTCTTTAACCACAAAATGAACTAGATTAAACTTACTTTTTAATGTCAAAACACTGGTGAAAAAACATTCAATGCATACAATTCACATAACTGAACTTAATACTCATATAGAATCTACACGTCAGATGACAAAGATATATATATCGTTATATATAAAATTCTTCTGTCCATGTGTTTGTAACAGAACTCCTCCTAAATGCATAAACTGATTTTGATGAAATTTTGTGTACGTAATTAAGTTGATTCAGGAATGGTTGAGATTCACAATTTGACACCTGATAGAAAATGTTTCTTTATTAAAAAAAATCCAGAATTACACGCTTATTGAGATTATTATAATGCCGCTTGAAACCCTTAACTGCCAACGTATCTGTGGAGCAGTGGTCAACACAATGGGCTTAGGTATGAGAAGTCACAGGGTCTAATTCTCGTACAGGTGATGTGGGAATATTAATTTAATCTAATTATGTTTGTGATAACTTTATGCATGGTGGCATCAAGTATTTTTAAAATAATTTTTTTTCCTACTTTTCCATCAAAACAGTGCAATTTGTAAATTATTAAAAACCATTTAACAATTTTTGGATTTACAGCATTAAAATTTTGACAATGTCTGTCGAATCATCTAGTATACTATATTTGTATTGTTTCAAACATCTATTTGCATGTAGATAAATGGTATAAACAGAGCACAAGATATAATAATAAAAATATGATTTTTTTTTTTTATAGTGAAACTTTAATTTTAAAATTTAATTACTACTGTTTTGAATAATAAACTGCTGCAAAATATCAGTATTACTATTTTCGAAAAGTTTAAAATTATTACTTTTACACAAACTTAATATAAAACAGATAAACTCACATGTTACAGTATTTGACTAAATGTAATGAGAAATAAAATATGAATTTGTAATATAAATTTTTATTTATTAAGCAATACAATTGTTGTAACACTTTTTTTTATGAAAACAGCAAGCAAATTATTTTTTTAGAAAACTGCTCCTGTTTTGTATCTTTGTTACTTTTAAATTATAAGAATGTTATCAAATAAAGCTTTAAAATAATATTAACACAAATAAAATAATTGTTTTATGTTAGACAAATTAAACTTATATCATGCATAGAAATATTAATACTTTAAACAATAAGAGTATGACAACTGACTATATCAAAATATTGGATAAATATCTAGATATTATCTTCAAAAGTCTGTGTACAGTAGCTCGTTTGTCCATGTGCATACAACGATAACATGCAATATGTGACGCGTCTTTCTTTTTATGGAAAAAAACAGTGGGTTGGTAATGTGGAGTCCACTGACTTTGAAATATATAAAACTGATTATTTGAACATACTGGAGAGAAATATCAGTGCAGGTGCAGAGAAGCTTGGTGTTTCTATTTCAGCAAGACAATGACCTCAGGCTTATGGTTACCTATCATTTGCCAAAACAGCTTCCTATACCACCCCCAATTGTCCAATCCCTGAATCGTAACCTAGCAGAGTATTTGAGGTCGCAACTCAGAATCAAAGAACATGAAATAACATCCAAAGAAATGCTCAGAATTTGTAATACTGCAGGACTGAAACAAAATAACTACAGAAGAAACAGACACAGAAACCTTATAAAAAGAAGATACCTTACAAGGTATTAACTTTTAATTACAATAAATTACATTAACTTTGCTAGACTTTTGACACACTCAGTGTATGCCATCTTTAAGTTATGCAATTTTATATAACTATTAGGCATTTTTTTTTCTTATACCATTTTATATAACTATTAGGCATTTTTTTTTATACCATTTCAATTTATGTTTGAAAAATCAATGAAAGTTGTATTGATTCAGAAAAATTTAATATTAAGTCAATTATTAACCCATTGTTTTATGATCCCTCATAATCAGTCACCTGTATACAAATATTCAGAGGTAAGAATATGTCCTATTGATATTTTTGATGTTTTCAAAAACTGCATGGGTTAGCACTGTTAGTATGCAATGTGGATTTACAAAATGAAATTAGGGACACTATTTCTTCATGTGAGCAATAAATTTTTCAATTAGATAGTAAGAAAAAATTAAAAAATGATTGTAAATGTGCAGCTTTTTTTAAAGCAAGTTTTAACTTTGCTTACTATTATTCATTACGCAGTAGTTATTTCTGTTACACCTGAAGCAGGGTTGGAAAAAAATCATGATTCTTTTTAAAAAAATAAAAAAAAAATCAAATTCTTTTTATTTAAATCGGATTTTTTTCTAAATACTAATTTTAATTGCTGTTTTTGTTTTTTGCAATATGCATAGAATAGTTTGTTATAAGAAGTAACATCTTATCTATCTAGTATATTCTACTCACTGATTACCTAAAATGAAATATATAAATTTTAATCTAAATACATTCCATTATTTTGACATTGGATGGTGCAAATGAAATAAGATGTCAATTGAAAGAACAAATTAAATATTCTTTGAACATAAACTATTTATTTAAAAAAACAAATCACAATTATTTCAATATTTTTTAAGCACCGAATGATGGATTTAATTGTTTCAATAAAAACACTCGCTTTGATGCTTTATCCACTCCTAATTGGTTACAAAGGCTAGAATGAACAATACCAAAAGAAAAAAAAACTGCCCCAGCCCCGGCTGTTGTTATTTGGTAGACAAACTGGATTTCGAGTTCTGTAATGCTCTCTTTACCTCCCATTACATAAAATGAATTCCACCAGTCCTAATCAATCATTGTACTACCCACTTCTACTACATACTTTCTGATAACAACCCCTCCATTCTTGGAAAGCACATGCTATCTATTGACACTTATTTACTTATTGGTATTACTCTGCTGAATGATTCATAATTCTCCTGTCTTTAGAATATAGGTTTTACAAGAAGTGAAAAAAAAATTGATTTAAATCAATGTTTTTTCAAAAAAATCAACTGATTTAAATCATGCTAACCCTGCATTAATATTTTAAATCAGTTTTCAGAATGAACGCTACAGAGTTTAGAAACAGTCATAAATATTTCAGCTCATATCTCTCAACCACTTAACCCATTGACTACTTATCTGTACAGGCAACAGAAATGTAAAAAAAAAAAATTGTACCTCCTCCATACCTGAAAGTCTACATTTATCCCTTCCATTTAATTTCAGAATTTAGCATACATCTAAAGTTAATTTAGAATACATCTAAAATTGATTCTTAGGAGCATCTTTCTTTATCTAAATGAATATTTAAAAAAATCTTTGCTACAGATATATACTACATATTTGAACTCCAATGAGTAGATTTCACAAATGTAAGAAAGAAAATACGCAATTTTTGAAACAATTGTGTCAAAGAAATTGAGCAGTCACAGAGTTACAGGTGTATATTTATGATAACAGGTACTTATAAAATGCCTTAACATGTCTTTGTCATTTTCAGTTGAGTTGTTTTGGAAATAACAAAATAAAAAGCAACAATGCTTGCTGTACAGTGGAAAATCATATTTAACAATATGTGAAATTATATATATATATATATATATATATATATATCACAAAAGAAATTATTTACAGAAACAGTCCATGGAACAACATTAAATATTAAACACTTACAATAAAATCCCATTAAGCCTGTGATTTTACTGAAAAAGATTCACATAATGAAAATTTTAAAGTTACCTGAAACAAACCCAGCTTTTATATCAAAAACATGATAAATCCAGAATTTTTCATCACAATCCTTTAATTTTTTACACCTTGCCCAAGATTTGTATTACTAAGAAATATAGTAATATTAGGAGGTTCCCAGCAAAACTTGTCAGATAAATTCACCGATTTTCCCTGATACTCCCTGATCAAACCATACAATATCAGATCAAATGTAATTAAATTTAAAAGTGGTATTAGTTATTTTCAGTAGCAAAGCTATTAATTTAAAGCATTATTAACTGGTATAATACAATAGCTTTCTAGATTTATTTTAATTTAAAAAAAAACACAAAATAAAATTTTAGAAAGCAGTTTAGAAAAAAAAATCCAGTAAACTGTAGTACAATAAATTTCATGAAAACTACAAGAGAAAAAAGAAATTGCATTAAATAACTTGCTAAAATATGTTCCTAGAAATACAAAAAGTAAATGATTCTCGAAATTATTTATTTGAATTTACGCTTTTACCTAATATGAAAAATATTCTATATTTTTCCTGACCAGTTTGCTAGGAACCCTACATTAATAAAAAAAATGCTCAATTACCTCTTCAAAGCTTCCTTCTAAAGGTTTATAAACAAGAAGAGCCATTGACCTCATAATGTCACCCACCAAGATAAAATCACCCTTCGTTTTAAGAAAGAGGGCTATAATGTTATTAAAGTAGCTGCACTCATTGTGCAATTCTCGTTCAGGAGTCCATTCGTAGAGACGAACAGTACTATTGATAGCCGATAATAGTTTTCCATTAAAGTCAATCACAGAATAAGGAGCTCCTTTAATTTCTTTTTCAGCAATCTGCTGTAATTTCCCTATAAAAAAAAAGAGACAATTGTGTTGACAATGAAAATAAATGAATAGCAAATTAGAAAAATAAAGAATCTTGCAATTATTGTTTACACCAGAGATGGCTAACTTTTTCAGCCACAGGCCAAAAATCGGGGGGGGGAAATAATAAATTTGGCGGGCCAAGATAAATTTTTCTAAAATTTTAAAAACAATATACAAGTATTGCAATTTAAATATGTTAATGAGATGAACAAAATTGCAATTTCATACTTAAAAGTTCCTTATATTGAGGCTCAAAAGTGATACGTAACTATTTTAAGAAACGAGGATAAAGGCTCATTTGTCAGTCTACTTCTGAAATTATCATTTCTAAGGTTCATAGTTGAAAACACTTGTTCACATATATAAGAAGCAAAGATAGTGCTGATCATCTGGGTGCGAGATAATATATTTGGGATACAATATTTAAACAAAGTAGAAAAGAAGATGGGTATATAATATATAAATATTATTTCTTTTAATTTGCCTTGTACTGGCAACTTAAAATTCCATCCGAGGGCCAGATAAATCCTTCCGGCAGGCAGGAGTTTGCCTGTGGGCCTTAGTTTGCCATTTCCTGGTTTACACTAATAACCTACAATTTTAGTCTTTCAGTTTAATTTCTTTAAAAAAATGGCAACTAGAAGTGTATGGAACCCTATCTTCCTATGCTACCAAGCAATCTGCCTGGTTGAAAAAAAATTTTTAAATGAATTCTGTAAAAGAGCATTTAAACACAAAATTTCTATATTTTGGAGGGAGACATGATAAGCATTCAATTTCACACTATATGTGTTTAAATACTATGTAAAAATCAAAAGTTAAATCAATTTCTATGAATTATGACTGTGTTGCATCCACATGCAATATACTGTGTATTATCAACTGTGATTTACCATTAGTCACTTCAAAATTGATTGGATGTCTATAGTGCCAATAATTATGTCCCTAATCTATAGTATAAATAAATAAAACTATAAATCACAATAAATTGTATTTTCTGACATTAGGGCATCAATTTAATTATGTAGTCAAATTGATTCAAAAACCCAAAACTGGTATTTAAAATATGCTACAAAATATAAAATAATCAAGAGCATGAATAAACAAAATGACTTATTTTAACGACTCACTATACAAAAATAAATAAATAGAAACAGTACATTTAAGCTAAAAAATTTATATTATTCTACAATTATTTAGTGTTAAAAGCACATTTAAAAGTTTACCTAAGTAGTTCTTTGCATTTTTGAGCAAAACAATTTTCAAAATATTTCTGCGAAATAATTTCAAAATTCATTAAAATCTTGAACCCTACAGCTAGGAATTTATTCTTTTACTCTGCCCACCACCTTTTTTTATTTTAAAGCTAATAAGAACTTACCATCTTTCCAATGAAATATTATAAAGCGACCCTGTTTAGGTTCAGCATCTTCAGCATATACAATTGCTGTACCAACAATGTAGTACACATTAGGATCTTCTCCAAGTTTTGTCGACATTATACTCAAAGCAAATTCATTTGGTAAAAACTGGTGAGAATGCAGCACTAAAAAAAAAATGTGTCACAATAACTACTGGCTGTCACAAAATTCATATAAATTTAATAATTAAAAAGAGAATCAAAGTAAAGCACAAGAAGTAAACAAAATCTCAACTTAATAAAAAGGCTAAATGTATTATGTGGCTGAAAATAAATAAAACTTCCAGCTCAAGAAACACATAAACATGGTTTGGTTTGGTTTAGTTTGGAGCGCTACGGTCTACTTTTTGCTACACGAGGGCTAATGAGACCAGGACCTACTGCTTAAAGCCGATTCCGAACAGCTACAAACATCCATGCCACATTGGGATTTGAACCCACGAACTCCGGTTCCGAAGGCCAGCACCCTAACCATTCGGCCATCGTTTGGTCACATAAACATGACTTCAGATGAAATACTGAAATGGTCATATTTGGTGTTATGTTTCAAATTGCAGAGACAAATTCTCTATAGTTTGTTCATTTAGATAAGGGACAAGAACAAGAAGTAAACAAAATGGTTACCCTATTCTTGTCAAATTGTACCATTTTTATGCTTATATCACTCTACTGAAAATTTCATTAAAAAATAAATAAATAAATAAAAAACTGTATGGGTTATTATGAGGTATTCTGGATTGGTTGTAAAAATTGTTTTCTCTGCAGAACTATTTAGTCCTTTTCAATAATGGTGTCTTCATTTTTAGATTGACACCAATGCATTATTAAAGTCACTAGTTATTAGGTGATTTTATTTACTTTTAGTCTCTCTTCTTGGAAGCAGACTATAGTTAAATTTTCTGACTGTTATCAGTTGCATTTTCAGCAGAATGGAAAAGATAAAGCTTGCCTTTATTAATACCCAACAATAAGGAAATCTAAATAAAGTTCTTTACAAGAATAAAAAGGGCCATAAACTTACCTTCAAAGGTGTGTTGGTCAATAATCAATAAATTATAAACTTCTACTTCTTTCCCACAGTTGTCATTAGGAGTATTTCCACTCTGTGTATGATGATTCCCAAGTTTTATGATCGAGTTTGCACTGGTGCTAAAGAAAAAAGTCTTTTAGACAGTTTTCATATAATAAATAATTAGAAATATCAGGCTTGCAACTGCTGAGGTACTTTCAAAAAGGTGAGAAAAGTGACAAATAATACAGAATAAGTGACTAAAAAGTGACTAAACATTGAAAAAAAAAGCGATTTTTTTTTCTCCTTGATTACAGATGCTATTATTAAGATTTTTCTATTTATTTTAACTCGAAATCAAATGATTCATGCAAGACATGATTTTAGTGTGAAATACAAAAAAGGTTAAAAATTTTGTTCAACACAACTCAACATTACTATAAATTAGATTCAAATACATACAATACATTAATTTTACAATCACAACTTTCTGCATATATTAATAATGTTTTGAAATATGTACGTAACTCAATTAGAGTATCTAAACAAAAATTGTGAAGAAAAAGTGAAATGTGTGCTTTGACGTAAATTACTTTAATGTATTAAATGTACGTTTCAGTACAAATGTAGATTTCAGGAACGACTTTTACGGCTTTTTAAAATCCCTAAATTCTGGAAATCCTATGACTCATTACATTTTAATAAGAAAAATAAGATTAGAGCATTCCATTTTTGGTCTTTAATTAAAATATTTTGTTATTAATTCAGGTTTTTTTTTTCAATAACAGACTTTTGCTGTGATACACCATGAAAAAAGTGACTGTTTACTAAAAGTGATCAATTGTAAAAAAAGTGACTAAAGGTGAGAAAAGTGACGGAACTGCAAGCCTGAAATGTGCATACATGCCAACATTCAGGCACTTGTGTACAGAGCAACTGCGTGGTTTGAAATTTTAGCATGCTAATTACAGATTATACATAAGTACATATCTTATTGGTTTCAAAATTAAAATTAAATTTAAAATATTTACACAGTAAATTGTAAAAGGTAAATTAATATTTATGCATTTAAAAATGTATGAATAGCTTTTTTTAACTTTAACTTTTCTAGCTTTTTTAACTTTAACAAATGCAGATTTGATGAATAAATACATGACTCACTACTATACAACTTTACATAATTTTTTAATTTAATATATTTGTATATAAGTGTGTGTATGTATATCTGTATACATATATATAATCCAGCATAATAATTACCAGTCACAATAATTATGTAGCCCTTATTGTCTTTACTTGACCAGGCTACTGGGAAGGTAGAAGCCTATGCAGTTAGAGAATGGTGAATAATGTTGCAGTCGGGCCATATTGAAAAGAAACACAAATTTGAGAACTTAAACCTTTATTGAGGAGCTGCTAAAAAGACATCTTTGCCAGTCAACGGCAGACAATAGAATGACATGAAAAAACACTTTGCTCGAACAGAGTTGTACCCCAGAGCGAAACAGATAGTTTTCCCCAAGGGACAAGAAACTTAGTCGGTGAATTGAACTATTAGATCAGGGGAAAAACTGCCATTGGCTGGTGACAACTGGAAAATGCGTCAAATGAACAGAAAATTGACATCTATTGTACAGACAGGTTTGGGAAATGTGTTGGAAGAATTTTAAGTTCAATATACTCCTTTGATTAAGACATTTTGCGGCTGGGAAAATAGATTTTAAGGAATTAGAATGAAGAAGTTTTTTAAAGACATATTAAAGTGAAATAATTTTGATATATTACATATAGGATAATTATTGCAATGAGTATAATATATACTAGAACATATGGGTTTGAGACCTGGACAATCGAAAAATACAAGTTTAAAATACATACCTTGTAGTAACATTCTGTGCTTGAGTACTAGCACTACGTCGGGTTGGTGTTAAACCACAACTATCATGGTAATCTATTCTTGATGTTAATACACCAAATGTTTGTGTAGCCTCTTGATAAGCAATACGTCTAAAGAAAAAAGAATAAATTTTATTTCTAATTATTTTCTAATCCTAATTTCCTCCAGATATAGATACATTCATTACTATAGCTAAATTTAACTTGAAACACATACTGGTCACAAAATTAAGGGGTAAGAAAAAAAATGAAATCTCGGGAAAAAAAATATGGGAGAAAAAACTATTAGCTGATAATACATTTATTCAAATTTCAAATATAAAATGTATCGCTTATATTAAGAAATTTATCAAGAATGTTTATTAAGAAAACAGAAACTATCTAAACTTCTATTTTCATAAATGATAGAGACTTGTTTTCAAATAAAACCATAAATATTATGGCTATTTTGTTGTAAGAGTGCAATACACATTTGCCAGATCTACATCACAGCAAGGATTCTGATGGAATTCAAACGAGATGACTCCCAAATGAAGCAGACTACAGAAATTTTAGTACTAAAATTATACATATAACTTGCAGTCTGAGTAAAACCACATAACTTTTTTTACGCTTTAATACTGAGCTTAAGTGATTTTCATATTAATATAACTTAACTGATTTTGAACTAAACCCAGTACTGTTCCTAAGTATTACGGTGCCTATATCTAGAATATCTCAGGTGCCCTTTATCCTAAGCAAAGACATTTAACCTCCTTTATTCCGGTGACCACAAAAAAGTTATTTTCATATTCTGACAATTTGCGGCTGGGAAAATAGATTTTATGGAATTACAATAGATGAATTTTTTAAAGAGATATTAAAGTGAAATAATTTTGATATATTACATATAAGATAATTATTAAAATGAGTATAATATATACTAGAACATATGGGTTTGAGACCTGGACAATCGAAAAATACAAGTTTAAAATACATACCTTGTAGTAGCATTCTGTGCTTGAGTACTAGCACTACGGCGGGTTGGTGTTAAACCACAACTATCATGGTAATCTATTCTTGATGTTAATACACCAAATGTTTGTGTAGCCTCTTGATAAGCGATACGTCTAAAGAAAAAGGAATAAATTTTATTTCCAATTATTTCCTATTCCTAATTTTCTCCAGATATAGATACATTCATTACTATAGCTAAATTTAACTTGAAACCCATGCTGGTCACAAAATTAAGAAGTAAGAAAAAAAAATGAAATCCAGGAAAAAAGGATGGGAGAAAGAACTATTATCTGATAATACATTTATTCAAATTTCAAAAGTAAAATTTATTGCTTATATTAAGAAATTTATCAAGAATATTTATTAAGAAAACAAACTATCTTAAACTTCTATTTTCAAAACTGATAGAAACTGATTTTTATAATTAAAAAAAAAAAAAAAAAAAAAAATGGCTAGTTTGTTGTAAGAGTGCAATACACATTTGTCAGATCTGCATCACAGCAAGGATTCTGATAGAATTCAAACGAGATGACTCCCAAAGGAAGCAGACTACAGAAATTTTAGTACTATAAATTATACATATAACTTGTAGTCTGAGTAAAACCACACAACTTTTTTTATTCTTTCACACTGAGCTCATGTTTAAGGGAATTTCATATTAATATAACTTAACTGATTTTGAACTAAACCCAGTACTGTTCCTAAGTATTACGGTGCCTATATCTAGAATATCTCAGGTGCCCTTTATCCTAAGCAAAGACATTTAACCTCCTTTATTCCGGTGACCACAAAAAAGTTATTTTCATATCCTCTGATAATTCTAGATTTTATAGAATCCCAGGTACTTGCTGGGAGCCTTGTTGTTATTCATTAATGTATAAACGCGCTTCACCCACCCCAATTAAGTCTCAGAAACCTAAGATATTTTATATTTTATAAAAGCAAGTAGAATATTTTAGGCAAAATTAAAGCAAATTGAAAATATCATTTTCAAAACTTTATGAGTGGAAGTACATTTTTCAAAATTATTCAAAATATTTCTTCAAAAGTGGTCAATTTATTGCTTGTGTCTGAGATATACATTTTCTCTCCCATTTAAAAATTATAATTTTAAAAAACTGATATAAACTTGTATATGACAATATTTTACTTAAAAAATATTAAAATATGTTTGAAAATATACCTTTTAAAAAAGAGTAATGGAGCAAAGAAAGGTAGAAGATGGAGACTCAGGCTGACTGCAGCCTAAGCCTCTTCACAGACTTTTTTTTTTTTTTTTTTTTAATGTTATGAATTTTTATGGTAACAGTGTATAATCTTAAATTTAGGGGGATGGAGATAGCCTGGGTTATGAATAAGTCTATATTCTTTTGAACCTTAAAAAATTTTCCCTATAGAGGTAAATTTCCCTCCGCATTTCATTGGATGGCCAAATTTCAGAGCAATCTTCAGTACTAGAGTTCATATTTTGAATCTTACTGCTAGCCTCAATGCTTGTAGCTGCTCAGAATCAGCTTTAAGCAGCAGGCCTCAGTCTCATTAGTCCTTTTGTAGCAAAACAGCGAATTGAAGTGCTTCAACCAACCTCCCATTCTTTCTAAATTAACAAAAATTAGAAAAAAAATGCTAAAATTCCCTAGATGTAACTTAGTTTTAAGGGAATGAACAAAACTAGTGAAAATAAGCAGCATTTTCATTAAATAGTGCATAATGACTTTCTTAAAAAAAAAAGTGAATTTGTGGCAACCCTTTATATACAGAAAAACAATGCTCTGAAATCATAAAGTAAAAAATAAAATAAATAAAAATAACCATATAACAATTTATCACCTTGGTGATTCCCCAAGAGGTACTGTTCTAATATGCAACTTCTGAATTTCATCAATTGTACCAATCAGTAATGTACTATCATTTGCAAGAGCTAAACTGTAAATAGAAAAACAAATAATGAACAGGTGAAAAGGCTTACATTGCATGAACTTTAAATATTGCTATAAATATAAAAATATAATTATGCATATAGTCTTCAATTTCAGTTTAATTATATCTTAAATAAAATTAAGGTTTTTAGGTTAAGAATAAAAAGACAAGATTGCTATACCAGGTGCAAGAAATAAAATGATTTCTTACCTGTCAGGATATCCATCTGAATTAAGAGGACACATATGACTAACTTCTTTCAAATTTACATTTGAAAACACTAACTTATGATTGCTTGAATATATCACAGTTGGACGATCAGAGCATGCAAAAACATTAGTTGTGGCCAGAGATCGAAAGGTTTTCAGAACTGTTGGTTGAGTTCCTAATGTCACCTTACATAAATCAAAATTTTAAAATTAATACATGAAATCTAACTGAATCAAAAATAAACATATCAATAAATGTATAACAGTATTATTTCGAAAAATATCCAAATTTATTTCTTACTTTCTTCTTATCAGAAAGGCATCCAGTTTGTGAGTTCATAGTAAAGTAAAATAAAGAACCATCACCCAATGCACACAATACATATTGTGAATTTTCAAAAGAAGTCGCCAAAATAGATCTTGGAATAATATCTAAATAAAAAAATTTTAAATTAGAGATAAACTATGATACGACAAGGTTTAAAATTGGGAATTTTGATATTGTAAGACACAAATACAGATAAAGACAACTATAACGAGATGTCACATATTACATACATGCCAGTTAAGCAAGATACCAAGACTATTGAATAGATGTAGCCAATAGGAACTTCACACAAGTATAATAAACAATTTCAATGACTTCTCATTTCAAGAATTAAACTACTTCCTCAAAATTACTTAAATTAATTAAAAATTGAAAAATAATACGACAAAATGAAACTTTAAATGCTGATATAATTTTATGCATTAAATTACAACCGTTAGATTAAATACTTGGCTATTTAAAATATTTAAAAAGTTACTATAAATTATTTATCTTATTTTTCTCTTTAAATTATCTTTTTACATTTTGCTGTCTATAAATGTTTGAAATAAGTCAACATCCTTTAATGATATCCTGAGATTTGTGTGTCACTACATATTAATTAGAACTAGGCAATTTATTGATATATGTGACATGTCGACAAAATGAGCTCTATTGTGAAGCATTGTTCAGATCAAGATGTAAATGAATGCTTATATAGCTAAATCAACCACCGATCTCTGATGTGATATTGTTTTTCCGATATCATGATAAGGTATAGTGTTCCCAACAGTCACATTCCAACATATAATCATCTTCTTTCCAATTTTATGACTTTTAGTAAAACAGTATATGCACAATATAACATCCTGATATATGAATGTCGAACGATGGCCTAATGGGTAGGGTGTTGCTACGTTCAAATCCCACTATTAATTTACTATTCACAAATGCTTTTAAAAAAAAGCTGTTTATTGAAATAACATTTTTTAGTGTATATATAAAACATAATTAAAATGGTGAAAAATCATAAAACTGTTTACCTAATATATAAAACACAAACACATTAGACTTTAGCATTTCTAAATGTTGTTCTACAAGATTTTGCTACTTTCAAAAACTGTTTGTCAAATTCATTTTCAAAGCATTTTAACTTTTACTGCATTTTACAATTTATAACTGTTCTAATATTTTATTAGACTGAGATTGTCTAAAATCAGTTGATCTTTTTTATTTAGCTGAATATTTGCATTTTACTTCTTGCTGGAATATAGAATTATCAACAGAGGGAAGAACAAAACAAGTGCGGGAATTTTTAGGATTTTTAGACTATATTTCTGAAAATCCAAAGAATTAGCACCTATGTTTTAAATATATATTTAAATAATAATCTAAATATATAAAACTGTCTCAAGAGGAATGTCATCAAAATTCAGACCCGGATAGCAAATACATTTGAAAATACAGGGTATCTGCGAAAATAAAATTTTTCAAATCCATGACTTTCCCTGATTTAGCAGATCATTTTCCATGACTTTAAAAAGCTTTCATTAAAGTATATATGAATAAAACTTCTGATGTACATACGAATAAAATATATGCTTTTAGAGAAATGACAGGAGTTTTATCATAAAAAAAACTATAAACTTACTTTATAAGTGTTAATAAACTCACATACATAAAAATAAATTGTTGTATCTACATACCTAAGTTTAATCCTATAGCAATTTTTCAATCAAAATGTTTCCAATTTGAATTCAGGGTACTTTGGTATTATCCAGGTGACCATGAATAATAGACAAATATAAACCTATAACATTTATATACAATATCCCTAGAGATAAACTTATATTTTGTGCAAAAATCTTAATTTTTATTAAAAAATAATTATATTAATAAAATTTAAATCTACAATTTAAGGAAAACTCAGAATAATATACATTTACCCACCCATTAAGCTTTCTTGCTTTGAGTTTAATTGGTGAACAAATTTTAATTGGCAATAGGGTCAATAGGATAATACATAAATACCAAACTCGGTAACTTCAGTCAAATGACAAGTAAAAACAGAATTAAACAATTCAATGCATTTTTTTTAATCAGTAGTTTAGCGGATTCATGACTTTCCATGACTTACTCATTTTACTTGAAAAATCAAGACTTTCCATGACAAAATTAATCCACGATTTTCCATGACTTTCCCTGACTTTCCAGGTGCGTGGAAACCATGAAAATATTATTATTTTGCATCTGAAGTAAAAATTGTGAATATACTTTTGTAAATTTGGAAAGAAAAAAATTCCCAGAAAATAGGGGTTTTTTTAAGTGGACCTCCCCAAAAATACCCATGTAGTTTTTTGGTGCTAAAACCATTTTAACAAATTTTACTTCAGTTTGTAAGAAAAATATAATAAGATCTGGGGAATGAACAGGAAGCATAAGATAAATTACAAAAATTTGAGAAAATTACTTACCCCCTCCTAACATTTCTTTGTGCATCTCTTTTAAAGATGGGAGGTTTAATATTCTTATTGAAATGTCTGTCCATAAACCAACAGCACAAATATGTGTTGATTCAGAATCATCCAATAAATTGATATCTAAGCAAGCCACTTCATGGTCCATTAGAGTATGCCTATAGAATGTTTGTTATCAATATTTTAATATTTTTAGACTTTGTGTCCACATTACCACATTATACTTCTATAGCAATAATAAGGCAACTAGTACAGTTAAATATATAAAAAAAAACTATTTACCCAGTTTGCCTTATTTCTTTTTCAAATATTTCAAAGTAATATAGTTCATTTCTTATGGCGCAAACAATCTGAGAAAAATTAGCAGACACAACGCAAATATTTTGACCGGGAGGAGGCATCCATTGGCTCAGCATCTGCTTGTTAGGTCTGCTGATTAAACGGATGGATGTAGCAGTCACCTACATTTAAAGTAAACATATAATTTAATATTTAAATGTTCACCAGTATTGAATACAAACAGAACTGTTTAGTATGAAGAAATAAAAATTAAAACGCCACAATACCACTACGTTTCAAATTTTTATGATGTTAAATGGAGCCTAAGGCAGATGTGGTCTTGGTTTTGTCCAGTACATCCACCAATAAAATACATTTATGCTTAAGCCCATTTCATCAAGACCACTATAGATCTTCAACATGATACATCTTTCATTCTACATGTTTACCAGCAGACTTGAAACAGACTATCAAAGACTCAAAATCTGAAATAAGCTTTCTAATATAATTAACCTATTTAAAAACTTTTCAGAATTCATAATAACTAACCTATAAGGTAAACATTTTTGAAATCTTTCCATAGTCTCTCAGAATTATCAGATATTTACCTCTTTGCTCACACATACTTTAACAATATATATAAGTGAAGTGTTATTACCTGGAAGAGATAAGACTTCTGTTTCCAACATAACCAAATATATTCCAAGTGGTACAGTCTTGTCCCGGCAGTGTCAAACGTATTATTTTTTAATGGAAGACCAGCCCACATATAATTGCTAACAGTTTATGCTATGTCAGCATAATATTATAGTAATCAATCTCTATGTCTAGCCCTTCATTGGGCCAGAACCTGTACTTGGTCTTCCTCATAATGTAGTGAGAAGGACCGTAAGGGACCTCCTAATGGGGGAGACTTATAAGGCCTGGCTTGATTCTGGCAATCAAAGGCAAGCCAAGGAGCTGAACCAGGGATATCCCTGGATGAGGGCTAATGAGCTACTTACATAAGAAAAGAGCTAAGTGGCCATTGTTGTTAAGAGCACCTCAACATTATTGGCATTATGGATAGAGTATGTAGGCTGCCATATGGCAGAGGAGATTCATCACATTTTTGTGTGAATGTGACTACTACTGCACCAAGAGATTTGAATTCCTTGGGTATCACTTCATCGAGCCGTGGGAGTTGATTAACTTCCCTGTTAAATTGCTGCTGAAATTTATCTCAGTTATTGGTCTCTCTGAGATCTAATGGTTAATATTTCTTAACCTTGGGCTGGAACTCTTTGCTCCAGTGAATGGGGGGGTTTTCAGTACAATAGGCCTTGGGCCACAGTGCTGGTGCCCTTGTGGGCCACCTCACCCTAATTCTAATCTCTATGTCTAAGATTTAAAGAATTATAAAATAGGCACCCTGTGGCAAGTTAATTCTTAAGATTAAAGTTCCATCCGAAGGTTATTCCAACCATCTTCACAGTTTCCAACCAATACAGATAAACTAAGAAATGAAACACTTCATAAGAAAGAGTAATTGAGTGCCTACTAGTTGTTAAGAAACAGGCACAAAGAAATGACTTGTAACAAGTTATCACATAATTTTAAATTTTTGTACTCATAATTGTGTTAACATGCAGTAAGTGACACCATAAGATTTATTGGCTCTGATCCCAAATTAATTACAATATCTTGTTAAGTGTTGGTATGGTATAAAATGTTAGCAACAATTCTTGGCTATTTCTTCAATTGAAGAAGAATAATAAACCCAACACTTTGACACCACAAAACTGCATTGCCATCAGGTTATGACAGGAATAGAAATGCCATTCTTTACAGGCGATATGACAGCACTGATGTATACCAAAAAAATTTAAACAATATAAAAAAGTTAAAATGTGTAACAAGTTCATAAAAATAAAAACTAACCACATAAATTGTAATATGGATGTTGATATTTTTAAAAGTGTTAATTTGTTAAAACAAGAGAATAAACAATGAACTTACTTGAATGATCTGGTCACAGACTACATTTGCACATAGAAATGTCTGCTGGCTGACATCAAAACCCCGTAAATTAGTTTCTTCAACTTCCTCACCACTCAAGGTTAATACTCTGCAAACAAAAAAGCAAATTTTCGTATTTTATAAAGCTAAATGTTACTGCTAAATAATCAGTAATTTATATGTTATGTACTTAAACAGAAATAGAATTGTAATTATAAAATAATAGTTGTTTCTGATGCCACTTGAACAAACTAAGCACAATTAAGCCATGCGCTACTCATATTAAGGCAAAGGGGTGCACCTTTCGTTTTAATGAGCACCAAAAAGGTGAAAGAACGACTTTGCTCGAATGGGTCCCCGTCATTTTAAAGCAGGGCCAAGCAGAAGACCCATAGGCTTGGCCTGCCACCTCCAGAGGAATTGATTGAGAACTTGGAGGACATTGTGACAAAACATATTTTAATGCAGTCACCTTTAACAAAAACATGACAGATTTTATGTTTTAACCTGCAATCTACAGTTATGAGATTGTTGCTTTTGCTGACTGAGTTAACATGGCTCATAAAATAATAGTTGTAAGATAAAATGAATTCCTTAAAATAAATAAATAATTAAAAATTAAATCTCAGTTATTATAAACTCATGAAAGTTAAAAGAAATAAAAGAAATTTAAACAACTCTGAAGATTACAGCTTATCTTCATTAGTGGTGAGCTGCAATTTCAAACACCATAGAATGTCATTTATAACAAAGAAATTTGAAATTTTTTGGTAAATTATTGTTATAAATACAGTAGTGTCAGTGAAGTTTAATATTATACGTATGACTTCAGTCAATGTACCTGCTGAAAAAGTAAATTCATGTTCAGGACTTAAAAAAATAAAAAAATATATATATAAATTAACCACCAAAACACCAAAATTATGAATAGCAGATACTTGAAAATACAGGTGATTGTCTGATTGCCATTTACCTACACTAAAAAGAGAAAAACATAAAAATTATACAAACTATTTTTTATTTGTTCTTAAAGAGGGAAATTCGGCATTATGAGTTGAACAAATATGAAATTATAAAAATGCTACATCCTAACAGTATCAAGTATCCTAAATAACTATTTATTCTATTTAAAAAGAATATTTAAACAGAAAAAATGTAACTGATGTCAACCTAAAAGAGAAGATATATGACAAATTAAAGTAAATTACCTTGTTTGACCCACAAAAGAGAGGATTAAAGTGTCATCAAATTGTATGCTATCTACTTTTAAAGGCCACATCCCTTTTACACCTGGAAGATCAATGCTTGCATGCTCATGAATACCAATGCCATTTCGTATTATCCTCAAAGAACCTTCTTTAAATGCTCCAGAACATGTGACTAACTATTAATAAAAAAATGTAATATGTTAAATTATTCACTTGATCACATTTTAATTTAATTAATAAGGAAACACATTATGAAAACTAGGTTTTCACTCAAAGGCAAAAATTCAATTGTTACTAATAAAAAGGTTACACTAAATTTATACTAAATTTCTAAAGACATTAAGGAACAAGATGTCTGTTCCATTCTTTGTTCTTTTTAATACAGAAGTATTATCAGAATTTTGAATCCTGCAAATTATCGCGAGCTAAAAGAAACAGAGAAGCAGAAGTTTTGATTATTCAAATAAACTGTATTATTAAAACTGGTATTGCCAAAAACCTATTACACATGGTTGCTTAAAGAGTAATGCCATATTTTATTGTGAAGTAACTTACACAGTAGTGCTTTCTATCAACTAGGATTGATGACAGTGCAAATTACCTACTGAAAAAATGATTAATCAAATGCCTCTCAGATTTCATAGGTGTTAGGCAGGTGATTCTATAAACGTCTGTTTCATATCTAGTACAAGTCCTACTGCAACATTTACAGTAACAAAGATTTGCAATAAAGTATTATGTTAAACATGAAAAGTCCACAGCAGAAATTTTTTACAAGGTTCAATGAGCCTTTAAGGATGAATGTTTATAACAAAGGCAAGTCTATAGGTAGTACAATGCATTTTCGCAAAACCATAAAGAAATCAACAGCAAAGCCCATGCTGAAATGCCCATCAACCCCCTTAAACGAAAAAATGTAACTCGTGTGAAAGAACTTTTAAACAAGTTTTTAGTAATGCCAGTGCAGCTTTAAATTCCCACTAAAAAAGACAGCATAGTAGGACAATATTTTGAAGAGATTTAAGATATTGCTACTCTTATTATTACGTAAATAAATGTTTTCATGCTTATAGATTAGTGGCATTACTTTTCAGACAGACCACATAACTTTACTTTTTAGGATTTGATTGAAAGGAAGAGAGAGCAGACTATATCTTATAAAAGCAGACAACTTTACAAAACTATTTTCTTTTTCAAAATAAGTTTGGTTATAATGTTAAAGATATCAGTTGTTTAAAAATTTAAACATGAGCAAAAACATGAAAAGTCAAAATTTCATAATTTTATCCTCTTTAAAAAAGAAAAAAAAAGAGAGATAAGGATTTTAAGAAAAGCAAGAAATTTTTCCTTAGAAACCTGATGAAGGATGAATTCAAATTAAATACTGATTTAACATATCTAGAAAATATATGAAATTATGTCGTTAATAAAAGTTTCAGTAGTTTACAATTAACACTGCAATACTGCTATTTTTATTAAAACTAGGGATGCAACGGTTACCCAGCCAGCATACTGCATCTGGCCACTATACTGGATAATTGGCAGTAGCCAGATATTACAATTAGCCATCAGTACCTTTGGCAAAAAATATACACCGAGAAATAAGATAAATATAACAAAAAAAGAATGCAAAATGTTAAATAATATAATTATATATGAAATAATGTGTTTAAATATTTTGGAACATTATGTTTAGAAAAAAAAGTTTTATGGAAAAAATTAGGTTTATTTATACATTTCATTACAAAAAATCCTATATCATTCTTTTTTCAGTCTCAAATACAAAATTGTGTTCTTGCATCTGAGAACACAAAAGACAAAACTTACTTTTTTGGGAGGATAGAAAAATAAAGACAATTTACTAAAAAAAAAAAAGTGGGAATATGTTCTTGAAATTTTTTGTACACAAGCAACCATTAAAGAAGGGAGGTAAAGGAATATTAAAATGCTTTCATTTGATTTTTCTAATAAAATAATGTTGAATTGAGTACTGAAAGAAAAATTTTAAAATAAATTATAGTACAAATAGTTGACTCATTAAAAAATATAGAAAGTGAGAAAAATACTACAATTGCCTCACAAAAATAAAGTACATAAAGCTGATTTACTTAAAATAAATTTTAAAAGAAAAGTACAAAACATACTGACATCTGGCCGAATATCCAGCTGAAATTCTAGACAGATATCCGTTATCTCTAATTAACATTGATATCCGTTGCATCTCTAATTAACTATAGAGAAACATACCATAATTTGTAAATTCTCATTACAATGGCTTCAGTACAAACTAAGTGCTTAATATGAGTGTGATTACATTAATAAAATTACTTACCTGGCCCTGACCTTGACGCTCTAGATCAACTACACACATATCAACGACAGGGCCCAAATTTGTAAAGGATTCCATTACATCCACAAAAGAACCATTTTCGTTAGCATGAACACTAAGTTTGATTAACTGGGAATCTCCTAATCTTGAACCCACATATACAACACCATTGTCTAAGTAAGTCAAGCATTCAGGTATTGTAATCTGTAAAGAAAATAAAATTCTATTTTAAACTAATAATATGTAAGTGATATGCACAAACAGTTTTAGCAAATAATCAAGCATTTGCAACTTTTGGGATACGATGAAAACCAAACCTAAATTAAAAATTAATGCTTTTATAATTGCAAGTACAAAATACAAACTTTTTAGTTATAAGACATCAATCGGTGAAAATTTTGCTCAAAGTTATTAGCAAAAATCCAAACTCTAAACAAAGTTCAATAACAAAAAAAAGGAAAGAAAAAAGAAAAAATTTTTAATAATACAGTTTAAATAACATTATAAAAAGTATCTTTAATTAAGATTTACAACAGTGTATACAAAATTTATTCTAATAAATTTCACATTTCTTCTGTTGAAAATGAGCAGGCAAAACATTTTGGAATAGTTTGGTTGAAACTAGAATAAATTTCCATTTAATTACTTTAAACATGGAATAATGGTTTAATACTTAGTAATTTATATTTGGTTCAGACTTTTTCCTTAGTTGTTTGATAAGCAAGGTAAGAAAGTATATTCACTAACTGAAAATATGGGATATATTTAAAAATGTGGGATTAACAAATGCAATAGTATTTTA
The DNA here is from genome assembly GCA_032207245.1 of Pardosa pseudoannulata. Classification (NCBI taxonomy): domain Eukaryota; kingdom Metazoa; phylum Arthropoda; class Arachnida; order Araneae; family Lycosidae; genus Pardosa; species Pardosa pseudoannulata. The sequence goes on from CM063509.1 coordinate 2,307,897, forward strand.
ATCATTTTCTTTTTCTATTTTATATATTCTATTTTTTTTCTATTTTTCTATTCTTATTTTATATTTTTTTCTATTTTAACTAGCCACTCCCACTCAGCCATCAGTCTGGGGAATTAAGGATTCCAAATGAAAGCTATATTTGTCACAAAATTCAAACCACTTTTTCACATTACATTAACAATATAAGATGTTTTGAAAATTTAACAATTCATTATGATAAAATGAATAATTGATTAATTTAAACTTAATTTTCACTATGAACAAAAAATACTTTTTCAAAGAATAATGCTTTTAACAAAATTTTCATAAAAGACTGATGTTTATAAAAGGGATAAAAAGTATATCACATATGAATTCAAAACGAAAGAAATATGTAAAATTAAAATGGATGAAATGAAATAAATCATGTCAATTTGGTCAAAAAGCAAAAAGTTGTCCTATCTGAAACCACATTTTAAATGCTATCAAAAATGAATTAAGATACTTTGAAAAATTTTAAATAGTTCTGTAGATTCAAAGAAAAAAAAATACTTTAAATCAGAAGTAAAACAGATATTCTGAACACAATATTTACAAAATGAAAGTCAAAAAGGGTAGGGTTGGCATCAAAATAAGAAATTTTATTTTTTGAATTTGGTTGATTTATCCTTAATATCCCAATACTGCTGCTTAAAATCGAGCCAAATGAATTCCACAATGTACTCTATGACAATATGGAACTGTGTAATAAATTTGGTACAAATTGCTTCTGAGATATAGGCTTAAATAACTATAATGAATGAAAAACCCATTAAAAATTGTAATTCTAAATTTATTTGCAATTTTGTAATTTTTAATTCATGTTTACTAGATTGAAGACACTTTTGTCTTGCTGGCAACATAATTGAATATTACTGACTGTTATTTAGGCAGATTTCAAATTTTGGATAATTTTTGAAGAAAAATGATACTCTCGGCTTATATTCAGAAATATACGGTGTATCTATTCAACATGTAATAAAAAATAATATACAATTGACTCTTTCTCAAACCTCTAGACATAACTTTAATTAACATTATGGGAAAATATAAGCAGAGTGAATGCGAGTTATGATGTAAAAATTAGTTATAAGTTAAATATAAATATATTTATTTAGAAAATATAACTACAAATATTCCTACCTCTCCAAGAAATTCAAATTTTAAGTCTCTAACTGTAATACGTCCGTCCATCTTTTCATCTCTATCAAGAAGTAACATAAACAATTTTCCAGACATATTGCCAAGTAAATATCGGGATCCATTTTCATCAACTTTGCAGAAGCAGTTAATGACACTTTGCTGTAAAGAAGAGAGAAGAGTTTTAAAATTTTATAAATTTCAAAAAGGGTAAAATGTTAAAAAGAAAGCATATTAAATTTTACATATATACACTAAATTTATGTAAAGATGATGGATAAAACTAATTTAATAAAAAAAAAAAAATTATGATTTTCATTAAAACCGATAAATAGCAAAGGAGAAATGATACAAGTAAATTTTTTTCTTTTTAATCATCTAGAACAGGGGTTAGAAAAGTGCAACCTGTAAGACCATTTCATGCAGCCCACAAACAATTGCTTGGTCAAATAAATATTATAATAAAATTTTTTATTGGTAATAATACTTTACAATAGTCATCATTACTCTTAATAATTCATATTTAAGTAGTCATTGTTAAGTAGTCATTATAGGCAAAACATAAGCAGTTTCATACATTATACCCCAGTACATCATAATTTATAGGATAATTTTGTTTAAAATAAACATATTTTTAATGTATTAACTATAAATATTAATGCTTTAAATTAATAGGTTTGGATTTGAAAACTTTCACTGCAAACGAGCCATACTTTATATACAATCATTTATTAGACTTACTGCAATACATCCACTCTATTTTAAATCAATTAGAAAATCTGGCTCACACAAGAAAAAATTTGATAACCTTTGATCTAGAGGAATAGAAGTATATCCGTCTCTGATATATAACATTGTTTTTTCAAAGACAATTACAAATATTAATGATTATAAGTAATAATATTGATATTTTTAAAAATTATTTTATTATTTTGATAGTCAAAATAAAAATAGCTCCAAACATATTTTTAACCAGTTCATACATATACAGTTTTAAATAAAATAAAATAAAAAGTACCTTTATCAGTGGTGGTGCTATAGCTATATGTCGGTCCAAATTAAAATAAGTTATAGATTCTTGTCCAATTACAACTGCTCCCCCAAATGGCTCTGGAACTGAATTATTAATAATTATTGATATATTCACTTTAAAATAATCATTAAAATTAATTAAAATTTTTAGAATTTAATACTAAGCAAATGTATCAAAACATTAAAAAAATTGCAAAAAAAGTTATTAAAAATCTAAAAAAAATTAATAAAGGTCACTATGTGTTAATGAATAAGATTATGTAAACGCTTTAAGAACAAATGCTTCTTAAGAATGCTGTCATCAAAGAACCAATCTAGTCATTCTAGTGTCAAATATATTACTGCTTACTAGCCAGGCTGACATTTATACTTTTAATTCTGATTTTAATGGGAGAGACAAATTTATATAAATTTACAGTAATAACTATATGAACTCTGTAGAAAATACCGTTTTGTTTTTATGAAGCAAAACTAACATTGTAAATAAAAAAATGGTTAAAGATTACTATCCAGTTTGCAATGCATTTCAAGTATTTCAATTCCAGTGGTCTCAAAATCTTAGTTGGATCCTGATTTAACAAACCCCTATTTAACAAATTTCACGATCTTACAAAATTTTAATGATTATTAACAAAAATGAAGGCAAAACCCCCTATTTAACAAAAGATAAATTCCAAATTAATGAATTATTTAGATTGACTTTTCGATTGATAATTCAATTTTTTAGATAAATTTTGGAGTATTTTTTAAATGACATAGTCATTTTGTCTTGAATAGGAATTTCTTGTAATCTGCAATTTTTGACAGGAAAGGGTACAGCCCCATTGGACCTCACAGCTGTAAATGAGCCATGAGTACACCTGTCAAATGATTTGTAGGACAAGAAATTCCTTTCTAATGTAGCCTCCACACTATGGCCATTTGTTCATCCCTTCCTGATGGTGACCTTGGACGATGGTTCACATGCTGGGCCACTCAATGAGCCGAGCTCGTGGATTCATCCATAAGGTCTACTGTGCCCTTTAGTTGCACATGTGACTGCCTTTGACCTTTGGAGAAAAACCGCCTCCGAAGCCATCGTCTACCAAGGCTATTTTATCGTCTGTCACCATCGACCATGATAAGTCATACCCCCTCCAGATGGTGGACCATAGTGTGGCAGGGGGCCTTTATAACTCTCCACTCCAGTGAACATGTGTAACTTGTCCCATGCCTAATTGTTCTCTTTCTTCTGAGAAGTAAAATGTATCAGACACTTAGTTTTACAGAACATTTGATTTTGAAAACTTGTGAAGTGTAGTAGTAATGGAAGATTGACAAGAACAAAAACGTTTTTCAATGAAAGAAAAGCATAACATTTTACACAAATTTAACAATAACATTGGACGACAAAAAGCTTTAGAGAAACAGCTTGCAATCTCCACATTGACATTAGCCACGATTGTGAGACAATGAGAAGAAATTGAAAAAGCATCTGCAGAATGTGGTGAAAAATCATCCAAAATCACAAAATCAATGAAAGCCACGCCTCTTCCTGTTCTTGAATCTGACTTAGTAAAGTGGTTCAATATCACTCATGCTAAGAAAATACCCATTAGTGGGTCTCTGATAAAAGAAAAAGCTCTTCAACTTGCCAAAAAGCATAATGTGAAAGATTTTTCTGCATCCAACCATTGGATCGACCATGTTAAAAAAAGGTATGACATTGTTCAAAAGAAAGTTTGTGGAGAAAAGGCAGATGTTAATGAAAATGTAGTAGACGATTAGAAAGAAAATCTTCTCAGCCTCACTGAAGTTGTGCATTCCCCATGCAACATTTACAACGCAAACGAAATAGAATTGTTTTATGACTTAGAACCCATCAAAACATTGCGCTATAGCGATGTAAAATGCTTTGGCAGGAAAAAAAACAAAATAAGGCTCACAGTTTTGCTTGTGGTTAATGTGGAAGGAACTAAGAAGTTGAAACCATTTGTGACAGAAAGAGCAGCAAAGCCGAAATGTTTTAGAAAAGGAAGAACGGAAACTGAACAACAAGATACAGAGCAAACAAAAAATTTTGGATGACTTCTTCCCTGTTTACAGACTTTTTGATGTCTTTAGATAAATCTATGAAGATACGAAAGAGAAAAATCCTGTTGTTTATTGATCAATGTCCAACCCACCCTACAAATTGCAATTTAAAAATGCCAAAGTCTTGTTTTTCCCTGCAAATTGCACTAGTGTTCTACAACCACTAGACCTTCGCATCATTAATTCTATTTAATTAAAGAAAGTTGGTTAGGAGAAAAATTACAGCATCATTGAACGAAAATTTGGAGAAAAGATATAAAGCCAATGTTCTGGATACTCTGTACTTTCTGAGACAATCTTGGCACCAAGTTTCCAAAAGTACAATTGAAAAATGCTTTCAGAAAGCAGGATTCCCAGACACACAACTGGAAAGTGATATAAATGATAAAGATATCACTCCTTCAGAAGAAGCTGCCCCTGGGATAGACTTTAACAATTATGTTACATGTGATGACAAATTGTCTATCTGTAAAAACTGATGTTAGTGCAATTTTTGAGTTATTGGAACCAGTGAATAGTGATTTTGACACAGAAATCTATAATCAAACACCTAGTGAAACTTACTTTTTGTAATGTTTTAAAGGGTTTGGAAACTCACATACATCACGCAGTATGATGTAAATGACGCAATATTTTCTTGTCTTCATAAGGTTAAAAAAGAACTTTTTAAAATCAAAAATCAAGATAATAGTCAAATTTCTCTTCCTCGGTAATTTCAAATTACTTAGCAAGTGTACTTATTCATAGTACATCTTTTAGCCACTGAATGAAAAGTATAATTTCCCTTTATGGATATTTTTGTGCATTTGCTTATTAAGACTTTTCCATAAGGTAAATACAGGATTTTTTTATTTTTGGTTTTGGACCTCAATATTACAAATAACCCCGATTTAACGAAAAAAAATTTGGTCCCAACAACTTTTTTATATCAGGGTCCAACTGTATTTCAACCAGATGATCAAGATTTGAGATCCTTTTAATTACTTTTGCCAGAATTTACTTCATACAGTTTTGTACTTTCCTTTGAATACTTCAATTCTTAGTAATGCAGGACACACAACTCCAAATAAAAGGAACATGTTTGTTATGTTTGCATCAGTATATAAGATGTTCCGTTGACTGGTTTAACACTAGATTTAAGGACCGAGCCAATTCGACTCATTCAAAATTTGATCACTATATATATATAAAACTTTAATATCACTTTTCAAAAACATAGATTGGTTTTTAGTTTAGTAATAAAATATGAGTAAAGCCAATTTGATTCATAGAATGTATATGAAAATAAATAAATATAGTATAAAGTAAATATAAATTATAAAAGATGTAAAGTATAGTATAAAGTAAATATAGAGAAGAAATCAAGAACACTTCCATTCCAGTGACAGAAATTCATGCTTCTTCATTTCGCATTATCAAATGTGGTATACCTATTTTCACGGTTGTAAGCCAATTTGATTCATAGAATGTATATGAAAATAAATAAATATAGTAATAAATATAGTATAAAGTATGTAAAGTATAGCATAAAGTAGATATAGAGAAGAAGTCGAGAACACTTCCATTCCATTGACAGAAATTCATGCTACTGACGCACAGAAGAATTGTCAAGTTCAACCATCGTGCAAAAGAAACAGATGTAGAAACCATTGTGCTAAATGTCATAGAAATGTTTGCAGAAAATGTGTTTCAAAAATAAATTTTATATGTAAATAAATGTTTTACATGATTTTGATAATAAACATTTCATTTCATTTAATTTTGAACTATTTTCTTTGTGAAAAACTTCCATTTTCTTGTATGAGTCAAATGGGCTCACTTCAGTAAAAATAGGTATAGGATCAACATCTGTAAATCTAGTGTTATCTTATGTCCCACATACTTTGCTTCTTACAGGACATAATCTACAGCTTTATGCCTTTTAGAATGATATTAACACTTTCTACTGACATAACAGAGGAGTAGGAAGACAATGTCAGACTTTTTTGAGACCCAAGAAACTTAACAATCTTGTATTGCTATAAGGATTCACAGGGTTAAAATATTCCATACATAAAATTCAGTAAAATAGAAACAAAAATACCTGCAATGATAGTTGTAGCTTCTATTTCAACATTATTTTGCTGCCATGGGCCTTTAATGAGCTCTTTATCCCTCATAGAAATTTCATAAGTATTTACATGTCGTGCATGACCATCTTGATAAACTAATGCGAGTGTTGGATTTGCATATCCATGCAGAAACTGCACATCATGAACAAGCAATTCTTCCATTCTAAAAACAGATAATTTAAAGAAATATAATGAGGAAACAAAATCTGACATAAAAATTAATATATAATGATTTATACATTTCTTTCTAGCAACAAGAAAAATTTAATACATAACTGATTTCAAAATCAATTCTAGATTCCGTCATAATGAGAAATGCACATATTTGAATATAAATGAATCAACAGACTATACCTCAGATTAAATGCTTTTAATTCTTTAATATCTCTGTCCAATGGAACTATCTTTAAAAGTCCATCATAAAGTCGTAAAGCAATAACTCTACATAAAGGATCAATTATTCCAATACTACCAGTTTCTGAAGGTCGTGCAATGGCATCCTAAAAAATGACATTTTAAGAAAATTTTATTTTTAAAAAAAATTGAATAAAAAAGTATAACACTAAAATGTAGTAAAAAAATATTAAAAAAATAACATACTGAGACATTTCCATATGCTCTAGTAACAATATCAAAGCTATCTCCACTTTCAATACATTCTAAGACAGATGCATTGTATTTGTGAGTCAACATAAAAAGTAAATCTTTAGGCTCTCCCTGGAAGAAGAAAATACAGATATTAGAGCTTTAAATGAATCAGAACTATTCTACATATAAGAATTAAAGGAAAAATGTAGATATAAATTTCAGCAAAAACCTAAAACATACGCAATACACTTTACTTAATATGAAAGTTACATTTGGATAATCATTAAACAGATTAAAGGAAACAGATTTACGACAAGGTTGGAAGAAATCATTATTTTTTTTTTTTTAAATCAGATTTGATTTAAATCAGTTTTTTTTTTTTATTTAAATCGGATTTCTTTGATTTTTTTCTGAATATTAATTTTAATAGTTGTTTTTATGCTTTTTGCAATATATATAGAATAGTTTGGTATAAGAAGTAACATCTTATCTATCTAGTAGATTCTACATACTGATTACCTAAAATTAAATATATAAATTTTAATCTAAATACATTCCATTATTTTATAATTGGATAGCACAAACTATATAAGATGTCAATTTAAAGAAAAAATTAAATACTCTTTTAATGCAAACTGTTTATTTAAAAAAACAAATCACAATTATTTCAATATTTTTTAAGCACTTTTTAAGCTTTATCCACTCCTAATTGGTTACGAATGCTAGAACAAACCATACCAAAAGAGAAAACTGTCTTTCCATTCCAGCAGAGGAAGCCATGGCTTTTGTTACTCTGTAGACAAACTGGATTTCCAATTTTGTAATACTCTACCTCCCATTACATAAAATGCATTCCACCAGTCATAATCGTTGTACTACCCCTACTCCATACTTTCTGATAACAACCCCTAAATTCTTGAAAGCACATGCTATCTATTGACACTTATTGACTTATTGGTATTACTGTGCTGACCGATTCCCAATTCTCCTGTCTTTAGTATATAGGTTTTAAAAGAAGTGAAAAAAATTTTATTTAAATCAATGACAAAGATATTTTTTCAAAAAAAATCAACTGATTTAAATCATGCCAACCCCGATTTATGACAATATTATTTATAGTCTTATAACAAAACTTAGAAAAATTAAAAACACATAAAATCATTACATTGCAGGAAAATGGAATCCAAAGTAGTAAACGGAGTTCTTTAAATGCATTTATAATACTGCATCTCAAATGAATACTCTGGCAACAACTGTTGTAACAATATATTAATTTTATTTCTAATTTCATAATATTTTGTATTGTATCAATAAGCAAAATAAACTAATACACATTAGCTATAGAAAACAATACTGAATTTCTTCCCTGGTCATAAAAATAAAACACCAAACCTTCCAATTCATGCAAGAGAGTTATAGAAAGAACATAAAATATCACTTTAAAATAAATAAATAAAAAAATACATATCTGTTCATCATTATAAACTTATAATTTTAATTTCAAAATAAATCAATTACTCAATAGATAAAATAAACTCAGATAATTAAGTACATTAAATATCAGTGCTTTTTACAAATTTAAAAATTTTAAATTTATAGTATTTAAATTTTATCAACCATTGACCCACCACCACCACCACCAAAAAAGTAGGTACAATATATAATTATAGTTTTAGACTTCAATGACTCAGACCGAAATTTTGATTTTATGAAACATAAGCACTTTAAAAAAAACTATAAGTACACAATTAACCGGAAACCCATTACATAATAGTAATTCAATTTTAAATATAATTAATCCATCCAAATCATAAAAATAAATAGACATAATGTACTACTGGAGAATGGTACCGCAAATCAGCAAGAAACAATATCTTAATGAAAATGATAGAATATGAGTTTTACCGGTTTCAATTTTCAGTGAAATCACCACTGACTGCCAACCAATGAATTTAATTTCACAATTTTATAACCCAGTGAGAATTAGGCCCATTTCATATGTTATAAAACAGTTGCATAAAGAATGCCTGTTCTGGAATTAATAAAAATTTTAATATGACACGGCAAAGAGAAGAGAAAATAGTACAGGTTGCCATACTTGGCACTTTGTTGACCATTTAGCAGGGGCACCCACATGTTCAGTCAAGCCAAAATCTCCAGCTTATTTGTTAATGCACCATAGCAGTTTTTAAATACATTCTCTTTATAATTTCCAATTGAATGCCATCCTATTTTACTCATTACACATTTAAAAATAATTCTTTTACATCACAAATGAATAAGAATTAAAAAAAAAAATGAAAGTCAAAAAGCATTCATTACAAAACTGTGTTTCAAAACTAACTTAAATAAGTAAATCTACATACATTAAAAACATAAACATTAGAAAATGTTAGATAACTTACAGGAGGACGATATAATTTGAGAACTGTAATACGTCCATAAACATTCATATCTTTTAACTGTCTTAATCCTTCTGGAGTAACCAAATATATCTCCAAGCGAGTATTTTTTGCAAGCACCAGGTTCAGATCATCAGGTGCCGTAAAATTTCCTAAAATAAAATATTGCCATTAGTAAATTAAAATGCTAAAAAACTTATAAAAATATAAAACATTCACTAACACTCAGCAGAAGCATAGTTTATTTATAAAAATCAATATACTAAATTTCTTTTGGTTTGGAAAGCTACGGTCTACTTTTTGCAACACGAGGGCCAATGAATGAGACCGGGACCTACAGCTTAAAGCCGACTACGAACATCCATGCCATAGTGGGATTTGAACCCACAATCTCCGGTACCAAAGGTAAGCACCCTAACCAATCGGCCTAAATTTCTTTTATTATATTTTATATGTGTGCCCAACTTTGGAAATCACATCATGTATATAACATTAGATCATTATATAAGTATGACACATCTCGTATTCTAGAAAAATATAAAATAAAAAAAAATTTTATATTACAGGTTATTTTTTAAGGTTTAACCTCTTGATACCCTTGACCATATATGTGAACATTTATTTATTTTTTTTAATATTATTACTATCATTAATAACAAAAGAAAAATTTGGTAATAAATTATTCAATTAATATTTTCATTGATTTTTTAAAATAATAAATAAAACAAAAAAGCCATTTTTTTCCTTAATATAAAAAAAAATTTATCCCTGAATAGATTAAGGAATTTGTTAAAACTTTTCTCTTTATATTAGAAAGAAATACTACTGAATAAAGGGTCATTCCATGTTAAACACAAAATTTTATTTTAATACCTATTATCTAAGATTTTGATGAAAAAAAAATTTAGCATGATTATTTTTAAGAAAGTGTTAAAATTACAGAATAGCTTCTACATGGTTACCCCTATTTTTTTCTACTAGAGTTTTAAATTTAAAACCTTTGAAATTTTGTATACTTTGCTACTTCTAAATTCCTCAGAATGAGTTTTTGATATGACAAAAAATAACTAGTACTTAAAATCTCTTTGAAACCTTTCATAATACATATAGGATTTTTCAAAAAATATATATATAAATATATATACATGGTCCAACAAACCTGGGAGACTAAAAAATTGCCCCTTGCTCAGAGTGACAAAAAAAAAATCCAGTAGATAGGGAAAACTGGGATAAAATGGTCCGTTTTTGTGAATTTTGAGTATTTACTCTCAAACTAATGACTTTTTGAATCTGAAAATATATAGGCATATTACCTATATATTAGGCTTTATATTACACTCAGTCAAAACCAATTATTATAATTACTTTTTTATTATAATTTTTTTAATAGCAAGTGACAAAGTGGACCATTTTACCCCGACCCTGGGGTAAAATGGTCCACGGCACGGGGTAAAATGGACCGCAAAGAAATTTCTAAAGATAACTTAAATGTAGTACATTATTTAATAGTACAAAACATAAAATGTATTATATTTATTTTCTATAGCTTCAATCTGTACATATAAAGCGTAATATTAGCGAATATTGAAGTTAATGAATGATACACCAAAAGATTTGTGTTACTGAAAGTGTGCTATTTTCTTGAGAAGCAGTAGGGTCTGGGAGACTCATCACAATATCTTGAACATTTCCAAGTGATTAATCAATATTGTCAGGGAAAATGAACACATTTTGATTAGGTTTTTGCCTCATAAATTTCAAAAGAACGTAATCTTCATCATTTTTTCCCGTTATTAAACCAACAAAATGAACCACTGTCTTTTTTGTCAAAAATTTAACCAAAACATACTTGACAACTTTAAATTCATTATCAAATTTAGCATCATGCTGTGACTTGCTTTATTTATCACTGTGTTGTGTATCACCATAAACAGACATATTTTCCAAATCACTCGAACTTTCTGATCCACATAAATTTTCTTTATTTGCTTTAAAATGCACAGCTTTATCCTTTTCTCTTCCTTCTCTTTGACATCTTTTTAAATCATCATTTTTACTGGTGTATCAGTTAGAATTTTTGATGCACTCTTCTTTCAGTTGTTTGTTGTCTTGTGCATGCTAGCTTTTGCCAAGGGGCGTAATTCAAAAGGTGATATTGTTTTCAACTGATGATTTTCACTTTGTACTGATTGTGATGTATTTGGTTGATAATCATCTATGCTTACGCTTGATTGTTGATCACCTGTGCTTGGTTGACAATCAGCTGTACTTGGTAATTCAAAATTTGGTGACGATTGATCAGTCACATATGATGAGAGATATTCGATATCCTCAAAGACGTTTTCATTGAATGGCCATATATCTGTTACTTTAAATCCTGATTGCATGTTTTTAAAAGTATCACACATAAAATCAACTTAGAAAAGCATATGGGATACAGAAATAAAAAAAAAAACACAACCTGGAAAATGGACCATGGTCCATTTTACCCCATGTGTAATACTGTCAAAAAGTGTCCAAAAAAAAAGAACAAATCTTATATTAAATTGTTTTAGCTACATTAAATTTAATAATACATTATCTTAGCTACTTATTGTGAGAAGTTAAATCCTCCAAATCACAATTCTTAAATGAAGAGAAGAAGATATGTTATGATGAAAATATTTACTTCTGACTACCACAAATCAACTTTCTAGAATAAAATGGCTAAATTGTCAGCTAAACACACAAATACACATTCATTTTCAAGAGTGCAGTGCTGTCATCTATGTATAAAAACATTAAACATTAAAAATAATAAAATAAATAATAGGGGGTGGTCCATTTTACCCCAGTCTCCCCTAAATCAGATTTATTTGATTTTTTTCTGAATTCTAATTATTGTTGTGTTTTTATGTTTTTGCAATATACATAGAATTGTTTGTTGTAAGAAGTAACATCTTATTTATCTAGTATATTCTATACACTGATTACCTAAAATTAAATACATAAATTTTAATCTAAATACATGTCATTATTTTGTAATTGGATAGCGCAAACTAAATAACATGTCAAATTAAAGGACAAGTTAAATATTCCTTTAATGCATACTTAAACCAAAAATCCCAATTATTTCAATATTTTTTAAGCAATGAATTATGGATTTAATTGTTTCAATAAAAACACTAGCTTTGATGCTTATCCACTCCTCATGGGTTACGAAGGCTAGAACGAACAATACCAAAAGAAGAAAATTGTCTTCCCATTCCAACAGATGAAGCCACAGCTGTTGTTATTGGGTAGAAGAAAAACTGGATTTCGAGTTCTGTAATACTCTCTTGACCTCCCATTACAAAAAATGAATTCCACCAGTCATAATCATTGTACTACTCCTACTCCATACTTTCTGACAACAACCCCTCCATTCTTGGAAAGCCCATGCTATCTATTGACATTTATTTACTTATTGGTATTACTGTGCTGACCGATTCCCAATTCTCCTGTCTTTAGTATATAGGTTTTAAAAGAAGTGAAAAAAAATTATTTAAATCAATGATTTTTTCAAAAAAATCAACTGACTAAAATCATAACCCTGGTTTTGGAGAATGCATTATCTGTATTCCATAAATATTACACAGTAATAAATCCTTGAATGAATATGTTGCAGTTTTTTTTTTTTCAGTCGAATGTCACTACAATGTATTTTATACGTGACCTTTATGTATTTTTTTTTTCTTTGCCATAGAAGGTTATTATTGAGAGAAGTCTTTTTAGGTTGTTATGCAGTTTTTGTGTCATTATTTTGCATTTGTATCTTGTTATAGGACTTCAGGTTTTTACTTCGTGTATGTATCGATCACCTTAGATAGGCATGCCATTGTGAATTAAAATAAAGCTAAAGTATACATTGGTTTATATATTTATAGGTATTCATGTATATGTTACACTATTATATAAGATATATCCAAGGCCCGATTATCAAGATTTTGGGCCCAGGGCAGAGAATATGCACAGCTCTTGTTATTTGGTAGGTAAACTGGTTTTCAAGTTCTGTAATACTCTCTTTACCTCCCATTACATAAAAGGAATTCCACCAGTCTTAATCAGTCATTCTACCTAACCCTACTACATACTTTCTGATAACCCTTCAATTCTAGGAAAGTTCATGCTATCTATTTATACTTATTTACTTATTGGTATTTCTGTGCTGACTGATTCCCAATTTTCCTGTCTTTGGAATATAGGTTTTAAAAGAAGTGAAAAAAATGATTTAAATCAATGATTTTTTTAAAATCAGATGATTTAAATCATGCCAACCCTGACAATAACATCACTAAATAAGACAAAAATGAAACTTGAGGTATCACAAAATTTAAATAAGATTATACATTAATTTTTTACTGGAGTTTGCTTAATATATTCATCTAGCATATACTGAATAACATTTAGTAATGACACATGTATCAAATGAAATGTCAATGGATTGTTTTGGTTATAATTGCTCAATATCAAATTCGAATAAATTATGTTTAGTTTCTATTATAAAAATAGATTTCATTTAGCAAGAAAAAAATCAAGATTCTCTTTAGAATTAACACTAAATGGTTATTATATAATTTACTAATTTTAAAAACAATGATCAGTGCTTTGCGGTCAAAAATTATGTAGTAAAAACAACAGCAAATATACTTAAATTAAGAAACACCAAGATTTAGCACTTCTTTTAAAAAGAATTGTAGTGAGATATATATCACATTATAAACATATATGCCCTACGAATATTTATGTCGACAAATTTCTATGCCCTTACCAGTAACACATGATGATACGCCAGTAGGTTTATGAGCAGTAACCACATAATTGTAAGCCATGTTTAAACAAAAGTTTTGATCAAAAGATAAAAGTATAACATTAATTCTAAAATGTCAGCTCTGTTGTCGTCTTGTCTACGATACAACATATATTATTTACCGCCGTTCCTCTCTCAAAATTTGCAGCCTCTTCGCATCTAGAGTTTAGTTGTCATTTACCTAGTTTATCCTGTTTAGAAGTAGAAATAGTATCGGATTCCATAGTGTATTTCAATTACAGGGGCAAAGTTGCATTCATCCCTCTCACACAGATTACAGATTGTGGACTACGTAAAAATAATTTTTATAAAACCTTCTTTTCCTTTCTCTCTCTCTTCTGTAATTTACCAATGACTTAAGACCGAACAATGTCCAATTGGTTATAATGCTGCTCTTCGGTACCAAACCAACCAAACCTACAGGTTTAAATTTTGAGGAAGATGAAAAAAATTGAAGTAGAAAGATTCCTGGTGTAGACGCTATTTCCAATAATGCTTTTAAAAATCTCCTTTCCTGCTGTGCAGCTGTTAAGGTTAAAATTAATAATAGAATGCTTGAACTGAAACATTTCGCCTCTTCGTGTAAGGCTGTAACTCCCAAACTGTAATTCCCGAAAAGAAAACAAAGAGGGAGAAGTTACTTTACTATTCCTAAAGTTACTGCTCTATCGGCCTATTTCCCTCTCAGTAAGATAATTGATCACACACGAGTACCATAATTAATATGTTTCTCAACACACACAACATCATAAGTAAGACACAATTTGGTTTTGGAATCTAACACTCAACCTAACTCACTCAGTCTAACTATCTATCACGCATAACCCGCTTCGTGTTTCGGAAATCATCCATGATGGATTCCGAAACAGGATGCCGGCTGGTGTCATTTTCTTTGATGTTGAGGACGCTTATGGAAAAAGCATTAACTAACTAGCTTAATCCGCAACCATAATACATTAATTATATTGTGTTCTCTTTAGGGCTTAGAGTGAGGAAAGTAGATGTCTAGTAGAAGTACGGACAGAGGTCAATTTCTTTGAGGCCAAACTGATTCAATATATATTATTTTCAAAGAGATGGTTTCCTTTTGTAGGAGAGTTAGGCATCAATAGTTTTTTTAATATATCTGAATGAATTAAGCTTTTTTTTAAAAAAAAAAAAAAAAGTCTGTCCTTTTTTATGAGTAGCATAAGAACGGATTAAGTCAAGCCTCTCATATTTTACAGATTAATTAACTTTTTAATTAGTCAGCGCTTTATTTTTCACATAGCTTTGATATGTGAACGACTCACTTTCACTTTCGATTCGAAAGTGACTGTTAGTGGTTCAAAATTCATGTTTGGTTAGTTTGCACCGATTCATTAAATTATGTTTTTGATCTTTTTCGTTTGGAGGTTGAAGTAGTGCATTCTTTCACTACTAGGTACTCCGTAAAAACCAATTACCTTGACCTTGACCTGGAATGTTTTTAGGGAAGGACAGAACATAAATGATGCAAGTATTGGGATTGACCAACGGACGATTACTTCCACTAATCTGCCTTTGTTTTTAATTTACCTATCAAGTAAAATCTAACAAAAAGGCGTTATAGGATCTTAAATTCGAATCTGCTTCCAGGAATATTCTACAACAACCCAGATAGTTGTTTTTGCCTTCGAACCCATTACTTCAGGATTCTATCCAACACATGACCACTACACCGTTTCAGTTTCAATTACTTTTTAAGTTATACAAAATAAACAAGATAGGTCGAGTTCTTTAAGCGTTTCTTTTTCATCTTAATTGCTTTCAGTAAATGAGGAATTTTCACATTTTCTAATTTTATTTTTAAACAATAGAAGACAAAAAAGTAAGCAGGACATCACCTTTTTTCAATTTCATTTGGGGCCCTAATTACGGATTTCTAATCGGTTTTTTCTAGGACTCTTTAATGTCTCTCGAAAACGCTACTTTTCTTCCACCTAGTTTGTGACGTCACAGTTCATGGAAAACAGGGCCGTAACTAGGGCGTAGCATAGGTGGCATTTGCCACGGGCGCATCAGTCTTAGGGGCGCCGCACCGTGAGGAAAATGGGGTCCGAAAGAGGACGATTCGCCTCAAGTAGAAATAAGGAAAAGTTGAAAAAAAATTTTATTATAAAACTCAATGTGTTTTAAAATTATTTTTTTATGAATATTCTTATTTTTTAAAAAGCTTCAAAACCTGTCATAGATTCTTACAAAATGTTTACCAAACACTCCTAATATGCCTTAATATGACTCCGGGTATTCGTTTTAAATTTTGAATTCAATAAAGTTATCAAAACTAAATTTATATTTAGAAATTTGCAAATTTTTTTGTGAAGATTCAGCGTTTAAATAAAAAATATTCCCCTGAAATAAACTATTCAGTTTATCAGCAAGATAATATCCCCGAACTATTTTTTAAGTATCAACACGTGGCATGCGGGTATACTTCATCGCCCACTTACGCGTGCAGTGGGCGTTTTTTCATGAATCGCGCAAAAGTTGAGTGATTCAGAAAAATCGCAGTCAATAGAAACACTACTTTGTTTTTAGGAACGAAACTTCTTTTATTTTACACTTTAATATATACTGTATGATTATGTAACAAAAAAAAACAATATTTTTACGAAATCATAAAAATAAACGATTTTTAAAATGAAAGTCCGATCATCTGTCAGCTCTTATTTCTTCGTCACTCTTTTTGTCACGACGGCTCATCTTATCCATTTTGTGTTCAACAATAAAAAAAAACCGAGCTTCCAATGGACAAAACACGACTTGTACGTTCTGGAACTAAGAATTCGATGGAAGACGAAATAACGCGACCAAAGACCGAGTCACTCGACAATCCTAACTTGTGGAAAGAAAAAATGCAAAGCGTTACATAGCAACAGACACATAATGTCACACATACATATAATTTTACTTATTTAGTAGATTTGTGGTGGTGAGCTGGTATCCACCACCAATCTACTCAATACGTACTTTTACGTGACCCGCTCTCCAGTGACAGACTGCGAAAAACGTAAAAATACGTTGACCTTACGCGAAGTGTTAATAAGGAAAAATAGAATTAAAAAAAATATGCTAAGAACATTTTAATTGATTTTTAATAGAATTATTCAAAAAGTATGTACGGAAATTTACGTTTAGGTATATCAGAATAGATTTTAATAATCCTAAACTTACGAAAGTCTATTTAAACGTTTTGGAAGGAATTCATGGAACTTGAAAAAATATATATAGTACTAGCACGTGTGCTCGTGCTTCGCTACGGTGAACTTAATATATTAATTTTAAACAAACACTTTTTATCGTGTATAATTCTCTAAATTCGTCACAGTTCAGTTCGAGTCGTTGACATATTTATATATTTCTATCATAAGCGTATTATAACATTATTCAGTTTTTATAATCGAATTTGTGTCTTATATTAAATTTGCTCAAACTTTTTTATGGTAACATATAAGTTTAACCCTAAATTACATTACTGTATTACTACTGTACGTTGATTAGCAACGTTAATAGATCTTGCCATATTACGTGGTAGAATAGGAAGCAGAGGTTTTGACAGCAACAGTGCTAATTTTGTTTGTAGCAATAAATATTCTCCAAAATTAAGGAAATTTATGACAAACCCTTTTTTAGTTTCGTATGAAATAGAAGCACACATTCATACTAACAACCATATGAATGTAAAGATAAATATATAAAATGATAGGTTTTTATTTGTCCACGAGAGTCACTGAAATTTGTATTTTTTGTTGTTAGAATATTGACGATAAACATTTCATTGTAAATTAAAAATGAACCAAGAATTAAATTTAAAATTAGTTATATAAAAATGCTATAATATGCGTCCCATAGAAATGAAAGTGAATCACTTTATATCTCAATTTGGAGCTCAAATCGAATGGATACTACGCAGACGATGTTTAAATAATATAAAATAAGAAATGAATAAATGAAATAATTAAAGGAATGACGTCATAATGGTAAAAAATCGTTTTCACCTATTTATTATGCGATAAATTGAACATTTTAATCTCTTGCTTTGACCAAGGAAAATTGCGTTTAAAACAATTACTTGGGATGACGTCACATTGCTAGAAATATTGCTTCTTTCACGCAGTTATGAGGCGATAAATTAAAAAATTATTCGTTTGCGTTTAACCGGGGAAAATAATGCTTGGAATAATGACATGAAACGCTCGAAAAAGGGGGGAAGGAATGGATTTCGAACGCTAAAAATTTACAAAAACCTCCCCAGAGATATACCTAAGAATTTCCCAAATTTTCACGGCGATTGGATGCATGGTTTTTGAGTCTATAGAGTACACAGACATACAGGCATAAATTCATTTATATATACATAGTATTAAGTAACTGCACTGAGAATCGTTCTATGTCTGCTTGTAACGGTAGTTTCACGTGATCATTTTTTCAGCACGCTGAACTCCTGAAGCGGGAACGACAAGGGAATATGCCTGTATACTGTATTGAAAAAGAAACGGCAAACAGGTTGGACTACTAGAAGTCATCGACCTATTCTCGGATACTAAATCTAGGAAAGAAATGGCGGAAATACAGTAGAACCTCGATTATCCGAAACTCTCTGTTAACCGAAGTCTTCTTCACCTTCTTCACTATCATCCAAAAGTTTCTCTTTCCAAACATGCATTTTTAAAATTTTCTTTTTTCCCGCATTCCTTTTGTGTGCAAACAACGAGTGCAGATAAATATTTCGGAATTCCCTTGTTTTAGAATTCCTTCTCGCAAGCACCATTCTCGGTAGGAGTGTACTCTTCCCCACTTTCAAACGTCCCTGCTCTCGACAAAAACGCACCCCATTTCGAAATTTGGAAAATCATACTGCCGAGTCGTAGAGCAATCGAATGTTATGGCACCAATCGAATGTTTAATACTACATATTAAAATAGATGATTATGGATGAATTCTCGATTATCCGAAGTAGATTCGATCCCAATGACTTCGGGCAATTGAGGTTCTACTGTATCTTACCTTTTATGTAATACGTAAGCATAAAAAGTTATGAGTTTCTTAACTTGTCAGTCGTGAATTAATCCTAAATATATTGTGTAGAGAGAAAAGATGTTTATATGTTTTCTCCACTGAATGGGGTGGTAAGCGCACAAACCCGTTTATTCCCACGGGTGACCTAGTTCCGGTTCAGCTTCCTAGGAAAATCAAGCAAACATGTCCTCCGGGAATGAACCTGTCGACTTGAATGGTATCGTAGAGTCACTTGAAGCGACCACGAACCTATTTTGAGTGCCCGTTAATGAACATGGTGGATCTTTGGCCGTGTGACGACTTCAATGTTCTCGAGTGAAGAAGGAACACAGTCACGATAAAATTGGAAATCACTTTTATGTTTTCTTTAGTCAATACTGCTCTATACAAGGGGATTCGAATCTCCCCAAACAAGTCGAAATGCAAAGGATGGTCTCCTGCATAACATCATCACGACGATCATGGCCGAAAGGAAAGAGATTCAATAATCTCGCACAAGTGGGGAGGCTTTTCCAGGGTGCAATGCAAACCCAATTGATCCCCGTTCGGTATCAGAGACTTTGCCGCTCCCTATAGCAGCGATGGAAGACACGGGAAAATATTGTTTACAAGAGAATTCACGGAAATTCAGTACGTGTGAATCAAAGGGAAGGGGTAAATTTACCTCCTTCTGCATATCGTTTATTGTTACCAATCGGTTATCGTTATCATTGTTCAAGCCTATATAGGCAAAGCGCCTCCTTGTGTTGTTTTGGCGATGTGCAGCTCTTCCGGGCTTGGCGTGTGCCTCCCCAGGGGAGAAAAGTGAGTGTGGATTCTGAGGCTGCGCGCGTTTTGTGATCGTGGCTCTCGGAACAAATAAATGTTTTGTTATACAGTCCATTTCGAGTTTTGTTTTTGTGAGGTCAGTGAAACTGAACTATCGTGGACACCGGAGTGACCTGTCTCAGTGCTTTTTAATCCAGTGTGCAAAAATTTCTCCAATCATAATCACGGTATCCCAAACGGATCACATTAAGCGGAATCTACTGTATTTCCATCTAAAACAAGAATGATTTATGTGTTTAAAATTTTATTGATACTTGATAATTATAGATATCAAATTATTAGTGTTCCATTTTTATTTGATTATACTTGTAACAGAAAAAATGACTAAATTTAGTAATTCTATGTAAAAAAAAAACATACCATCCCCTATATAATAATAGCTTAAGTTTTCTGTCCGTCTGTCCTCGAATTGATGAAGCGGTTGGACAGGAATGGATGGAAGCATCCATATTGGATTCTGGTTGAGTTTCGGTTAGCAAAATTCAAAGCACGTCTTTAAAACGTTCAAAATCCACCCTTCCCCCCCCCTTTTAAGCGTTTTAAGCTTTTCTATATTCCCCGGTTAAGAGCAGGCGATTAAATTTATCAATTTATCACATAATAAATAGGTAAAAATAACATTTTTTTCTAGCATTATGACGTCATTCCTCTCGTTGAATCATTTCTTATTTTAAACTAGCAAGTTTGCCCGTGCTTCGCTACGGTGAACTTAATATATTACTTTTAAACAAAGATTTATTTTTCGTGAATAGCTCTCTAAATTCGTCACAGTTCAGTTCGAGTCATTGGCATGTTTATATATTTCTATCATAAGCGTATTATAACATTATTCAGTTTTTATAATCGAATTTGTCTTATATTAAATTTGCTCAAACTTTTTTTATTGTAAAATATAAGCTTAACCCTAAATTTCATTACTGTATTACTACTGTACGTTGATTAGCAAAGTTAACAGATCTTGCCATATTACGTGATAGAATAGGAAGCACAGGTTTTGACATCAACAGTGCTAATTTTGTTGGTAGTAATAAATGTTTTCCAAAATTAAGGAAATTTATGACAAACCACATAGTTTTGTACGAAACAGAAACACACATTCATATCGACAACCATATGAATATGAAGATAACTATATAAAATGATAGGTTTTATTTGGCCATGAGAGTCACTGAAAAATGTACTTTTTGTACTTAGAATATTGTTGATATGCATTTCATTGTAACAAAAATGAACCAAGAATTAAATTTAAAATTAGTTCTCATATAAAAATGCTATAATTTACGTCACATAGAAATGAAAGTGAATCACTTTATATCTCAAATTTCAGTTCAAATCGAATAGATACTAAGCAGACGATTTTAAATAATATAAAATAAGAAATGAATAAATGAAATATTTAAATGAATGACGTCATAATGATAGAAAAATATCATTTTCGCCTATTTATTATGTGATGAATTGAACATTTTAATCTCCTGCTTTTAACCGTGGAAAACTGCGTTTAAAACAATTACTTGGGATGACGTCACATTGCTAGAAACATTGCTTCTTTCCCTTAGATATGATGCGATAAATTAAAAATTTAATCGTTTGCGTTTAACCGGGGAAAATAATGCTTGGAATAATGACATGAAATGCTCGAAAAAGGGGGAAGGAATGAATTTCGAACGTTGAAAATTTACAAAAACCTTCCCAGGGATATACCTAAACATTTCCCAAATTTTCACGGCGATTGGATGGATAGTTTTTGAGTCTATTGAGTACAGACAGACAGACAGACAGACACACACAAATTCATTTTTATATATATAGATTATTTAAATATCGTCTGCATTATTTTCATACTTTTTATCACTGAACTTAGATATTACGTAAATAATTTTCTTTTATATTTGTCTTAAATAGTAGATTAAGTACGTATGTGATCATTTTGAATTGAATCATCGATAATTTTTTGTTGAAATGAAAATTTTATCGCCAGTATTAACAATAAATTCTTTTCATGTAAGTCTAGGAGTCTATTTCACGGAATAATAAATATCTAGCGTTTAAGTAATATATCTTTGAAAATTAAGAAGTTAGTTCGTTTTTGTGTTTGTTATTTACACATAACCATACGGTTTGACTCAGTGAATTCAACGTGATTCTAACTGCATTCGCAATATCGGAAGACTTTAGAGGAGTATGGAGATAAATAGATTACTGAGCGTGTAACAGATAATTATCAACCAAAAAACAAACCATTTTTTTACCTGCTTCATAGGGTACTTTAAAATTTTGGAAAATTAAAAATTATACTAATCTCGTCATATGATGGCCTATATGCTAGTTGTTTTATTATTTATCTACTCCTTTCCAACTTTCATATTTTAAAGCCCTTGGTATTGTAACGGCGTGATTTAGCGGTGTGTATACATCAAAGAACTTTGCTTTGAGAGGTGGACTTCGCTTGTGTGGATACAAAAGGATTGTTTTCCCCGGCACCACGATGTCTACACTGTTGTGCCCTATAGTAGAGGAACAATATGCCAGACAACACGGCGCCTTCACTGACAGCCAGAAATAGGATCGTTGGAACGACAAAGGATTAGCCGCAACTCGGATGTAGCCGCTAAGAATTCCAGGGACCCCTGGTTTTGCGGCCGATGATTGTTTAACCCGGACCAATCCAGTTGTTCGAAGGTGAGGTCATCGCTAGGTGATCCAATAATGAAATTGTGGGTGAGGCCCCTCCCCTAGAAAGAGACGAGAGAAGATTTGTTTTTTAGAGAAGTTAGTTAGCTAGCAACCAGCTAATTCAGAGGTCGCCTTGACCAGTCTCTCTACCGGAGATTTATTTATTTTTTTATTTTTTATTTTTTTTTTTTTTTGCTATAATCCCACCTTGGGATCTTTTCTTTAAAGAGTAGCCCGCATCGGCTAACTCGGAGGTCTCCATGGGAGAGTTTTATTTCGCGAAATCCCGTCTTGGGATATCTCTTGCTGAGATTGAAACGATACCCTGTGCATTGGGTTTCCTTTTCTAATATAATCCTCTTCGGGATTGCTTGCATATTCCCCTTCGGAACTCTAACGGTGCTTTGATATCCTACCAGTACTTCAGAGAACTTTCGCGAGATCTACGGAATTGCTTCTTCCGTCTAATCACCCCTATTTCGGCAGAGACTGAATTTAGATAGGTACCCGTCTCTACTCAGGCCTAAGTGTACTAATCACTTATCTGTGATCGGAAATTGTTTTTTTGTGTGTAGATATGAAATGATGTATATAGCAGCATTGTAAATAAATTCATTAATCAAGATGCACCTAATTCTTCCTTGTGTCACCTAAAACAGGGACCGGATACGTTACAGTATGTTCTATATTTCGGCGTATGAAGAACAGGTTCTTTTTCCGAAGATAAGAAGGGTCGGTGAACTGTTGAAGAAAGGTAATGAGAAGGATCGGGACAGCGCTTTTATTCACAAATTTTCAGAAGAAAAATATTTAATGCAGTGTTGGCGCCATCTGTTGTCGGAAACGTTATTTGTTATAGAGATTAAATTATTCATCATTTTCACTGAATATGTTTCACCCATTAATTTAATTAGCAGTTCATTAAGTAAATGGATAATAACATTTCCAATTACAAGAGTAAAATATATTGAATTGAATGTGCTACCTAACACAGATTTAAAAGTTTAATTAAAATTTATAACAGAAATGTAAATGACAGGTCTAGTGTGAACTATAAATTCAATTCGATGATGTTAGATGAGGTCGCTGGGTTTTGTTTAAATCATCTAATGGACTGTAATTTTCCTTTATAATTTTTATTCATAACACAAAACACACAAATATATGAAATTAATTGGTAATAAAATATGTCACCACCGCGTGAAGTGGGTGGGAGCGTAAATTGATTGGTCTTAACGCTTTTACATTGAAGAAGACAATGATTGTTTTTAGAAAGGCTCACTAGGTGGAGCTCTAATTAAATTTACATCCGGAACGGAACAAAGAGTAAAATATATTGAATTGAATGTGCTACCTAACACAGATTTAAAAGTTTAATTAAAATTTATAACAGAAATGTAAATGACAGGTCTAGTGTGAACTATAAATTCAATTTCTTGTCGAAATTCACCCAGACAGAGTAAATGAGAGACTAAGACTTGAAATAGAGTGATGCATAACAGTAAATAATGAATATTTATCTTTAGATACAACAAAATTATATTTATTTAATATTTAATTTACTATGAGATACAATTACTTTAAAATTGATCTAATATTGCTTTTGGGGGGAATAGTAAAATTTAATACAATGTATGTTCTTTGATAGAAAAATGTAAAGCCTCAAATTATTATATTCAATAACACATTGGTCAAGACCCCTTTCTTCAGAACACTAACGACCGAAATCGGGTCGAGCTGTGTCCCACCTGTTTGACCAGACGACAATAGTCGGCGATGCAGTGTTTGGGATGTTGGCAGTTCGGTTGAATAGGCGTCACGCCCTGATCGGTCGCGGTCATGATTCCGGAGCATTGCCTCGAGAATACGGGAAAGGGACAACTGGCGAATGAGAAATCGACTACTTAAGCAGCTGAACTTTAGCTGGAGTTGTCAGGTGACTGGAATCGTAACTGACCAGAAAACGGTTGGCGGGACCGTCACTGACCCCCAGGTATAAAAAGCCTAGAATTTAGCGACTGGGAGCTTTTCGACATTTTTTTTACGTAGGTACTTTGACCTCTAACAATTACGTTCGAGAGACTCGTAAGGTCCGATCCTATAAGGAACGGCAGGGTGTCGGACACCAAACGAGGGATAGATTGGGCTAGAGTTGCACCCTGGAAAAGACTCCCCATCGTGGGAGAACATTTAATTCTTTTTTAAGACTGTGATCATCGTGGATATGTTATCCAAGCAACAATCCTTTACATTTAGAATTGTTTTGGGATATTAGAATCCCTTTGTCTATAGCAATTGTTTACTCCAGAAAATAAAAGGGATTTTTAATTCTGTTAAGTCTGTGATCCTTCTTCATTCAAGAAAATCGAAGGCGTCACGATATTTCTGGGCATTATTTAAGCTATAGTACTATTTACTGGCCGTTATGGATAGCAGTATTAAGAAAATGGCAAAGGTTTGGCACAAGAACAGGGTATCCCCGCCAACTTGGCGATAAAACTTTAAGCATGGTAGCCTAATATTTTCTCCTGATCTCGCCCTGTCCCCATAATCTGTATCTATATTTTGATTTATATTATATTGGTATCCAATTATATTGTATTGGTATGTATAGTATATCTCATTGAACAACCTTTTTCTTATACAATCGAACTTCGATAACTCGACTTCCTATAAGTCGAATAATCCGCTAACTCGTAGTTTTAATCAAGTCCCTAATCATTTCTATACTTTTCTTTAAGAAACTGTCTCGATAACTCGAAGTGAAAATATTCTAAGAATTTTTTGATAGATTTCCCTGGTAAAATACACAATTCCATTCAAAATTTCGAATGCCAGTCCACTCGTGATCTTCGAGAACCTTCGTTCTCAAAGTTCACGAGCAAGCACAGGACGCTAATCACATCTTAATACTTGGAGACCACCTAAGGTACAGACACCCTATTTAACTCTGTTCAAAAATTAGGTGACTTTGTGAATGCCAACAACCTTAAAAATAACTGCTTTTTTTCAAATGAGATTTGCATGGTATGTAGACTAATTAATATGTAATGAGGCCGAATTTCTTGAGTTTTAAACCTTTTGAACCCATTCTTCTCTTGTTGTTTACATAGGTTATTAAAAAATTGAAATTCGTACAACTATAGTATTATGGCACATGCATATCAAATCATTTAAACCATGTCGACCCATCTTGAGTGCCAGTTGAAAGGAATGGTAGGTAACTTCGATAACTCGAACTTCGGATAAGTCTAATATTTCTGGGGGTCCCCTGGGATTTCGAGTTATCGAAGTTTGACTGTATATTAAATGCACATAATGCTTAAAAATATTAGATATAGTGAACCATTAATACTCCCCTATGGCTAATTTTTGACAATTTGCAGCTGTTGGCTTTGTAAAGTGTTGAGAGATTCATTGCCCATAAATATAAATATCCGGTTTGTAAGTGGTTTGGGTTAATTAAGAATCTATAATTCCATTACAAGGAAGTCTCTGCTTCCATTAAAAAAGCAAGGAATACAATGTTCGGACGGAATACCTTTGAATTTTAGTACACAACGTCAACAATTTCGACAAATTTGACAAGGGGTATCCTATGCAAGACTTGAAATTAGGAGAGAAGACCTGCGCAGTATGGAGATGTGCTAATGAGTTTGTTGAGCAAATCAAGTGTGTCCGTACACCTGGTCAAACCGGGGAATGCACACTCGAAGATTAAAACCAGAATGATCTCTAGCTGTTCGGCAAGGAAACTTTACGGGAGTTGCAGTCTGCGTGATCAACATCTGCTGTTTTAATTGATATTGTTGCCTCACTTTTTCATTGCAGATCTTTTCAAGTATTTTGGATGCAAAGCGCCTCCGAGAGCGTAATTTTTGAGCGCATGCTTGAAATTGCCCACCCACCAATTTCCGGCTTCATTCACGTATTAGTTACAGCTACAGACTGCCAATAAATCCCGTTTTGTTAAGATCGCTTGGTATTACCATAATCTGAGGAAAGAATGCATTCAAGTGGAATAGAACTTATCGGGTGTGAAAAAAAATCGATCGAGAAGCCAGTCGGTTTCGAGCCTTCTTTTTACGTGATTACCATTTTGCACGTTTTTCCGAAGAATATATCTTCCGTGTAACTCCAAGCATTGATGTAGATACATGCATATACATTGATTTTTCTTCGTCGGTTCCAAAGATTAAATGAGCTATGCAATTTGTCAAATATTAACATAATGATAAAAGAGAGAAATGCTTTCAAATGCAGTGGAACTTAACGGGTTGGTGGAGAAGCCAATAAGCTGTAAAGAAATGAGCCTGACTAAGCGAGGAGATGTTAATAGTTGTTTCTCTTATGTTCTAATGCTTACTTATGCGTTTCTGTCGTTCTTTTCTTTCACCCACCCCCCTCTCTCTTTTTTTAAAACCGTCGAGGTAAGTTCTCCTCGTTAATGAATGTTGCGGTTTTCGTGTTTCTGGTAGCTACGTAGTTTAAAATCTACCATCTTGTTTTGGCGTATATGTTTTGCAGCCGTAGGCAACCCCAAGGTCACCCTTAAGCTTAAAAATCTTCGAAATTTTAATGCAGATTTACGAAAAAATTGCATTATTGAAACACAAAATTTACAGTTTGAATGAGCTAACAACAATTTTGCAAACCAAAAAAAGGATCTATTCTATTGAAATCTCCAGAATTCCTGTTACATTTGAACAAGTGTGTTAAATCTGGCCTGCAGTGTACCCAAAATACCATTCTATGTACAGCAATCCACAAAACGATGTTCTCTTTTTATTTTCTTAGAATAAGTAAGCGAGAGAGTTAAGCTTCTATCGCTATCATCAGGTCTCCTTTTTAGTACAAATTCTTCCGTAGTATGTTGTTTGTACTTTGTAGGTTTTGTAACAATTTGGAAATTGTAACGTCATCTTCCCGATTTTTTCAAGGATTATAAAAGAGTTACTGCTTCGGTGACTTTCACAAACAATTCATTTTGTACCTATTCGGTATTCTATTTGTAGAACAGATTTTTAGTGTAGAAGCATTTGATCTTGCAGATGAACATTTTAAGGTTCAATGGAAAAGGAATGTACAGGTATTAATCTTACTTCCTGAAGATTCTTGAAAAGTAAAACCGTGCGTAACCCACATTGAATGTTTCTTAAGAATTAGATCGAGTTGGTAAGAGACTATACCAGTGATTCCCAAGTGCAAGGACGGACCCCTTCCCAAACAAATTCCGATGTACGCATTACAAGACTTTGTGTACATTACTAGTTTTATTTAAAGTCTAATTTTATTAAAAGAAAAACCAAATTAATATAAATATATAAATGTTTGTAAGACCTGTTGTAACCTATATGTGTGTGTGTGTAGTCCAGCAGTATTATAACTGCCAGACACAATAATTATCTAGCCGCTATTATTTTTACTTGCCCAGGCTACCGGGCAAGGAGAAGCCTATGCAGCTAGACAATGATGAATAATGTTGCAGTCGGGCCATACTGAAGAGGAGCACAAATTTGACAACAACTTAAATCTTTATTGAGGAGCTGCTAAAAAGACATGTTTGCCAGTCGACGGCAGACAAGAGAATGACACGAAAAACACTTTGCTCGAACAGAGGTGTACCCCAGAGCGAGACAGATAGTTTTACCCAGGGGACAAGAAACTGAGTCGGCGAATTGAACTGTTAGATCAGGCAAAAACCGAGCCATTTGCCAGCGATGGCTGGAAAATGTGTCGAATGGACAAAAAATGGACATCTATTTCACAAGATCGCTGTGGGAAATGGGATGGAAGAATTTTAAGTCCAGGACACTCGTTTAATTAAAACATTTTGTGTCTGGGAAATTAGATTTGATGGAATTAGAACGAATGAGAGGAAGTTTTTAATGAGATATTAAAGTGAAATAATTTTGATATATTACATATATATATATACATACACGCACCCAAAATCGGTGTTATTTGTATATTGCGAATTGTTGAGAGTATTTCGATAAACGCTAGCTGTAACACACCGATCCATTTGAATTTACAGCAATAGAGCCGCGAAATATTATAACGAAAGTCTGCATTAAAAAAAGAAAATGAAACAATTGAGACAGAGAACAGCGACAACGTGCAGGTCACTATAAGCTGAATAAGCGCTATGTAAAGAAACGCATCGCGGCACAATTCCAAATTGATGTTCTGGAACAGAACCGTGGAATTTTAAAAGATGCATTCCATACTTGGTAGGCACTGTATTAGAAAATTGAATTATAAAGTTGTTATACATGAAATCACTTTCCTGTGAACTACAACCACTTTCTGGCATTGTCACCTTGCAGATTACACGATTTAAATCTCCGATTGTTTTATTATTAAGGAATTGTTAGTTACTTGTTGTTGTTTCTTTTTACGAAATTTTTTTTTTAACTAAGCTTGAATGAATTTTAAAAGTACACGATATTTATTATTAATGATTATTTATTTGTTTGAAATTTATCATTAGTGTGTTTATAATCTAATAATTTATTTTTTAAAATAACCTGGGTTATACTTAAAGGAACTTTTGAATCATTGTTTCATTAATAACTTATCAGTATTGATGATACAATGAAGAGATTCTTTATATGATATAGTGCATAAATAACTTCCTTGCGGTGTTTTCGCCTGCAATTTGGACAACGTAGTGGACTATTTAAAAATATATATAAGGTCAGAAATGTCTACAACCTGGTTTCAAAAATAAAGTAATTTATTTAAAATAAATTTAAAAAGAAAAAGTGCGAGACATACTGACATTCGGCAGGATATCCGGCTGAAACTCTGGCCAGATATCCGATATCCGGCCCAATTGACATCCGTTGCATAGCTATTTATAGTTGGGTTTATATATCTGCATTTATATATTGATAGGTATTAATTTACTTTTTAGTAATCTATTATTTGCAAAAAAGGCTTTATTTTGGATTTGCATCTGGTTGTTTATACTCATGCATTTATTGTTTATTTCATAATCAAGATAAGTACAGGAGTTGGTACCCTTAACATTTGGATCACCTATTTTTAGGTTTTGCATCTGTCTTAGAAGTTGACATATTCATGAATTTTTTTTTCGGTCTCATTAATTTCTACACCTATTCCACCGCCACATTCTGTAAGTTCTTACGGTTATTAGAAATAAACTTGTAAACCTTCTGGTCTAAAGCAGGTCTTGAGATAATTTTACCTAGAATTTATACTACTATAAAATATTTATTAATAAAGTAAATTGTTTGAGAAAGTAAAGATGACCCAGGCTCGTTCAGAATGATCCAGCCATTTCGAAATGCAAATTAAATCGTTTGCGTCATCATACAAAGTATTCCCACAGCCATCTAAACACAAGGCCTGCGCGCTGATTTTCCGAAAACCGGTCACGTGATCTCTAAAAGGCGGCATTCTATTAAATTCTGTTGATGCTTGTTGATTGCTTGCCTATTACTTCTTTTGAAAGAAAGAAATTTATGGAAATAAAATAATGCTTGCCTTTATATGTAAGGTAAGTAGCAATTTTGCTACTGTTTCTTCTATTATTTTATGAGCTGTTTTCTAATTAAGTATATCATACAAATGATAGTAATTCTTAAGTTCGACACTTTAGAATGGTTCAAATGTTTTGTTATTAGTATGTGCTTAGTATCATATTGTATATTATAACTGTCGTTTTTTAAAATAAGTTT
Source organism: Pardosa pseudoannulata (assembly GCA_032207245.1). Classification (NCBI taxonomy): domain Eukaryota; kingdom Metazoa; phylum Arthropoda; class Arachnida; order Araneae; family Lycosidae; genus Pardosa; species Pardosa pseudoannulata. The sequence continues at coordinate 2,338,339 of CM063509.1, forward strand.
CATTTTATTGTTATATCTCATTAAGGAGTTTATATAATACAACATTTAATATCTATAAGTTAAATGTATTCTAAGTTATGTTAAAGTTTCGTTTTTATTGTGTATTGCAACTTGGCTATTGTTGATAACTCACAAATTACAATTTCTGTTTTATCCTAAAGGAAAACTATTTATTATTATCACAATAAAAGATTAATGTATCCTTACTTCATTGATTTATAATGTGTTTTTAAGGGGCTTTATTAATAAAAGTTGATGTACAACTTCTTTCCCATACTACAATAGCAACTGGGAAATTTCTATGTAGAATCAATGTTATCTGCACTTTAACTTGTTTCTGATTTATCAACTTCATATTTTTTTACGTCCTGAGCTCTTTTTCCAGATTTTCATATTAACTTTCTACAATTTAAAATTTTGAATGTCGAAGCGTAAAGAAGACATATATGTAATAAAAATTAAACTACCAAAAGAAAATTTATAAATGTAAGAAAAAAATTAATCTAAAGTAATCGACAGAAGCAATGTTTTTACACATTTTTATTATAAAAATATAAACTTTATTCAATGCTGTACTATTTTATAACAGGTAAATTCTCATATAACCTGTAGAAAAGTTATTAAATAAACATGCTTAAAGTTTTTGAATAGCTATGTCTAACAGCCAAAAGTAGAAAAATCCCATCTAAATAAAATTTGCAAGCTGTTAAAATTATATAAATAAATTTTAATTAATAGATGCTTTAGGTAGAGGAACTTAAAAAAACTGTATTTATACTTAAAGTTACATTTATGTATTCAGATATTTACAAATGTTTTATTAAAATATAACAGTAATTTTATAGCAAATGATAATCAACTCAATTTATTAATAACAGTCACTTAACCATATCTTAAAAATGTAATAGATGATATAAATAGGTCTTCTAAATTATGTTTGCATGATTGTTTACTTCACTCCAAAAATATAATTTTAACTACTTATAAAATATTTCTGAATAACTACCCTAAAAAAGTGACTGAAAAATATATTGAAGAAGTTAAGGAAAAATCCAATAAGAGAAAAATAAAAAAAATCTTAAATATTTCTTGTAACAACATTTTTACTTTTTTTTCTGTTTACTATTGAATAATGTTTCATTGTTTATGTAGTACAAATCAGAATCAGATATTATACGGAAATAAAACTGTAAAAATTTTGCCTCAGCATAATATTTTTGCATGAGTTTGTGAAATTTGTCAGTGATAAATTGTTCTATGATTTTATACTAAGGCAGTGTTTTTTAACATTACCTTTAATATAATCCTTAAGGATTTTATTTATTTTAACTTTAATGTGATCTGTAAAGTATCATATTTTATGAATAAAGATTAAGACATTTTATTTCCATGGGACCATTTAAAAAAAGGTAAGTAAAAAAGAAAAAAAAAAGATGCCAGTTGCGTAATTTTTTGCAAATGTAATTTCTTTGCTTAAAATTTTATCTATGTATCGTATCTGTTCTCGTGTAGTGTATGAAGTTATTTTGGTAACTAAAATTTAAATATAAATTGACACACAAATAAAATCTATAGCAAAATAATTTTCTACTAATAAATATTCAAGTTAATGAAATAATTGAATATCCTTAGTTTATTTTTTGAAAAAATATTTTGATAAGTACTAAAAGGCATAACACAATTTACTTGAGGATTATAGGAGGGAAACCGCCTTCGGCCGCCGCCATTTTTTTGAGCGAGCAGGCCTTCTATATAGATGGCTGTGGTATTCCTAATACCTTCAAGCAATTCCATGTACTGAAATAAGTACGTATATTGCTACTATTATTACTTATAAAATAG
>CM063509.1:2345180-2352680 GCA_032207245.1 Pardosa pseudoannulata
TCGCTTTGAACGTTGCTACCCCTAACTCGTCAAGAATCTAACATGGATGCCTCTATTCATTTCAGGTCCAACCGCGTCATACATTCGAGGACAAATAACTTAGGCTATTATTATATAGGGTGTACTATCAACCCGTTCTTTGTCGGATTCGAATGTAATGTCACGAAGAGAAAAATTCTTTCTTTCAAAGGGAATCCGTCGCTACTGACATGTTCAATATTTCGCTACTGTTTCAAAAATAAAAGAGTATTTACGAGGTACTTGAGTGATGTGAAATTTTGCGCTGAGCCATGTTTAGGATTTTATCACACACATGATGATAATTGTCTGAATTTGCTAAAGAAACGGTTCAATATGTTCCCGATGTTCATGACTCAAGTACTATATATATATATATATATATATATATATATATATATATAATCTCGAGAAAGGGTTGCTGCATGAACTCTCGCTGAGTAGGACTCCTTTGTTAGAATGTGGACGCTAGCCACGCCCGCCCTGTATGATGGTTGGTTGTTAAACTGTTCAATATACATTGTAACGGCGTGATTTAGCGGTATGTCGACATCAAAGAACTTTGCTTTGAGAGGTGGACTTCGCTTGTGTAGATACAAAAGGATTGTTTTCCCCGGCACCCCGATGTCTACACTGTTGTGCCCTATAGTAGAGGAACAATATACCAGACAACCCGGCACCTTCACTGACAGCCAAAAATAGGATCTCTGGAACAACAAAAGATTAGCCGCAACTCAGATGTAGCCGCTAAGAATTCCAGTGACCCCTGGGTTTGCGGCCGATGATTGTTTAACCCGGACCCATCCAGTTGTTCGAAGATGAAATCATCGCTAGGTGATCCAATAATGAAATTGTGGGTGAGGCCCCTCCCCTAGAAAGAGATGAGAGAAGATTTGTTTTAGAGAAGGAGTTAGTTAGCTAGCAACCAGCTAATTCAGAGGTCACCTTGACCAGTCTCTCTACCGGAGAGTTTTTTTGCTATAATTCCACCTTGGGATCTTTTCTTTAGAGAGTAGCCCGCATCGGCTAACTCGTAGGTCTCCATCGGAGAGTTTTATTGAGCGAAATCCCGTCTTGGGATATATCTCTTACTGAGATTGAAACGATACCCGGTGCATCGGATTTCCTTTTCTAATATAATCCTCTTCAGGATTGTTTGCATTTTTCCTTCGGAACTCTAACTGTGCTTTGATATTCTACCAGTACTTCAGTGAACTTTCGCGAGATCTACCGAATTGTTTCTCCCGTCGAATCACCCCTATTTCGGCAGAGACTGATTTTAGTTTAGGTACCCGTCTCTACTCAGGCCTACGTGTAGATACCTTATCTGTGATCGGGAATTTTTTTTTTTTTCTCTGTGTGTAGTTGTGAAATGATGTATATAGCAGAAGTGTAAATAAATTCCTTAATCTAGATACACCTGATGATCCTTGTGTCCCCTAAAACAGGGACCGGATACGTTACAGCATGAATAAAGACGTTATAACGAACTAATTGGATATCTGCGGTCTCCCAAAATTATTTAAGGGAGGCATGCTGCTCCCTGCTGGATGTTAGATTGACGATGTACTGCGATGTCGAAGATGTCACGTCGCTCAGACCTCGGGATCTCTGTTTTTGTCCGGACAAAACAGAGAGGATGTTAACAACTGTCTGGGTAATTTCAGAAATAGCAGATACCTGTCACCGGACTCCACTTTACGTGGTCTATAAAGTCTTTTTTTTTTTTTTTGTCAGATAAATTTTAAAACAAATTTTTAAAATTTATTTGACAAAAAAAAAAAAAAAAAAAAAAAAAAAGACGAATTTGATTTAAAAATAATTTTTTAAATCAAAATTGGCTTGAATAAGATTTTTTAAAAATATGTGTCTGCTACATGCAAGTTTTTTTTCGTCTAAACTATTTATCCATTTAATTATGATCCAATAAATATTAATTACCCATTTCTTTCATCATTTTATAGGGTGGCCATTCTAATAAGAGAAGACCAGGGTGATTTTCCCCTTGGCGTTCCATAGCTCCCGAGAGCCGGAAACCAGTTGCGTAGCGTACATTTCTGCGCAATGTCACATTTGCCGCCTTACACAATATTATTACAGTGGATTTCGCTTAATGCGATCGCGGTTCATGTTATTAATCGCTTATTGTTATCGAAATCACTGGTTCCCGATTTCTTTCATTCATTTGTATCGTTAAAATGATCGCTTTATGGGATCGTTACATCGGTTCATGTTATCAGTTTTCCAACTTCATTTTACCTGGCAAAGGAATATTCACAATGTATTAAAAAGAAAACCATTCTTTCCCCTCGCTGTTTGAATTTCCGAGAATTCTCCTTTTCAAATTAGAGGAATGGGGAATGAACAAAGGAGTGGGGTGTGACACGTTCATGGAAATTTTCAGCAATACGGAAACTCTGCTGATGGTCGGTGGTTATCAGATAAGTAGGAGGCAACAAATTCTATTCGGAACTGAGAAGGAGCGTATGCACATTTTATGCCTTGTCGGTATGGAAACCAGAAAACGAAATTAATGAACATTAAACCGAAAAATAGAAATTTTAAATCGTTATGACAGGTTGATTATGATGACGAACAATGTATCAATGAGCTTCTTAGAAAAATTGTAGACAGTCAACAATGAATCCCTTTTTTAATTACGTATACAATTTTTATGTTTTAAAGGATAATATACAGTACATAAATATAAGGCTTGTTTTTCATTTTAGTACGTGTGACTTAAAGGGGGCGAAGTAAATTGATCTCATTTTGCATATCGTTTTATTGTTACGATGTCGCAAATTGATTATATGAAGCGGAGTTATAAGTTATTGTATTTTAAAGATACAATTTTCTCGAGCGAAGAAAAATTTAGGTTGTAAAATTATATTTTCTTCAAAATTTAAGTTTATTTGAAACCGCAAGTTTCGATTTGTAATGACAAATTATTATCTAAAAAAAAATTACTTGAAACACTTTTTCGGTTTATCGAAGATCATAATAAATGTTATTCAGTAATTACTGACATAAAAAAGCAGTTTTATCAGCGAATTTCAAAATAAAATGATTTACATTTTAATACGTCTCTTTAATATTAACTCAAAGACGGTATCCCTTTTGCCTCCTCCCCGCTACGTCACAGACGTAACCCTGATCGCGAGCTGATAGACAGTGAGACGAGGGTGGTCCGGTACCGTACCGACATTCTGGTACCACTTGCTCTCGAGAAAGTCAACGCACTCCTTTGTGTGTGCGATCTTTTTTCCGTGCCGCGATACCAGCCCGTCTAATAACAGAGTTGCGTCACACTACGGGGCCCCGCTTTTTGCCCCAAACAGGTTTGCCCCTCTGTCTCTGCGGCGCGTAGGTTCCAGGCTGGCAACTGGCCTTCCGATTGGTCGACGTCTCCGCCAGGAATCTCATTCCGAACCCCCTGCTTCGGAGCACTTTTGCCTTCTCTCTTCCCCCATGTAAACAATTCGACCTGTTTCGCGCGCTGCTCGGAACAGTTTGTCCGCTGCTGCAGGGAGAGAAAAGTTTGAGATCGGTTAGTGCCCCCTCCTGTGGAATACACTCTCGGCTTGTAGAGCAGGTTCGAGACTCTTTTGTGCTCTGCCCTTGCCGTGGATTACCCACCAGATATTACGACGAGTATGTGAAGTTTTTAGGTAAGTGTCGTTCTCTCTTTATGCGAGTCGTTGTTTTTCTCCGATTTCTTAAACGTGGGACGCGGGACGGAGACGTTTGTTTGACAGGTGGCCGATGTGCCGAGACGGTACAACAGAGCCCGAACTCGAATACCACACCTGACGGTTAAGAGGACGCTGTTAAGGCAAACTTTCCTTTAGTTTTCACGGCGAAATCGAATTAATTTTTTACAGAGCAGGTATGCAAAAATATCTATGAAAGAAGCGAATGGTAATAGAGAAAAGCCAAAAAGCAGCATTTCTTTGCAGTGACAATGGTTGGGATTCGCAAGTTTTGAAGCTGCTTATTAGCATGGCAAGAAAGTTTTTCACCATCGATGTCAATTGGGACCTTTTCTTGAATCGTGTCAAACAGGGATGAGGTTTATATATTATAATAGGAAATGTGTTGTAAAGAATTCAAGCAGGGATTTTTAGGTATAAATAGGGTTGGAACATTTTTGCCAAATGTGGAAAAAACCGTCCTGGCAAATATACATTTTTGCCCCTTTTTGCCAGGTGGCAAAAATGGATATGTTTTATTTACGGGGATGTAACTATTTTAACTTTTACTAGTTTTAACTCTAATCTAAAGATGCATATGCTTTTTTTTTTTTTAACACAGAATATTCAATGCGTTAATTGAAACAGTCATCTAAATCTAAAGTTATACTACCTAGAGATATAAAAAAAGATAAAATGAAGATTGATTTTACAAGTTTTTATGTGCATAGTTGTTTTTAATGTAATTATTAGCTTATTTCCTCTACAAACTGTAGGTTTAAGCATTTTTAGTACGTATACATATCTTATATATGTTATATATACACATTACAATTAAAGACAACATTACTGTATTAAATTGATAAATAAAGAAAACATTTTTTTATCCCATGCCTCCATCCTATAAATTTATTTACAAAAATAGAATATTGTATTTTCATTCCTAACACCAATGAAAATTATTTTAAATTGTCAAATTAATACTAGTGAAATACCTAATTAAAATTCTAGTTTAAGTTTCAATTATATTATGTATAAAATTATTTATTATTATTAATTATTTTGTACATTTTTAAAATCCAGCCAATTTTTCTTGATTTTGCCATTTTTGCCGGTTTTTACCAGGTTTTATCCAGTTTTTGCCACTGTCCTGGCAAAAATACCATTTTGCCGGCAAAATGACCAACCCTAGGTATAAAATATATTAAGGTAAATTAATGTAACAATTTTCTTTCTAGTTTCCCTCTTCGTAATGCTTTCCTAAAAATTAAAGCCCTGTGAGTTATTTGTGGCTAACATTCCCCATTTATATGTTTTTAAAAGATGCATTCTAGATTAAATTAAAATGCTAAATTTACCCTCGTAAAATAGCACTGTCTACATTAAAATGTATTAGTACTAAAATTCAGATTCAAATATTTTTCACTATGCGTTACTCATTTATCTAATAGAAAGGTAGGACGTTTATTCCAGGGTTGGCATAATTTAAATCAGTTGATTTAAAGCAGTTGATTTTTTTTTTAAATCATTGATTTAAATCATTTTTTTCACTTCTTTTAAAACCTATATTCAAAAGACAGGAGAATTGGGAATCCGTCGGCACAGTAATACCAATAAGTAAATAAGTGTCAATAGATAGCATGTGTTTTCCGAGAATGGAGGGGTTGTTATCAGAATGTATGTAATAGGAGTAAGTACAATGACTAGTTATGACTAGTGGAATTCATTTTATGTAATGGGAGGTAAAGAGTATGACAGAATTTGAAACCCAGTTTATCTACCCAATAACAACAGCCGTGGCTTCGTCTGCTAAAATAGAAAGATAGTTTTCTTATTTTGGTATGGTTCATTCTAGCCTTCGTAACCAATGAGTGGATAAAGCATCAAAGCTAGTGTTTTTATTGAAACAGTTAAATCCATAATTCGTTGCTTAAAAGAATATTGAAATAATTGTTTTTTTTAATAAATATTATGTCTTAAATGAATATTTAATGTGTTCTTAAAAATTGACATGTTATTAGTTTTCGCTATACAATGACAAAATAATAGAATGTATTTAGATTAAACTTTATATATTTAATTTTCAGTAATCAGTGTGTAGAATATACAAGATAGATAAGTTGTTACTTATAACAAACTATTCCATGTATATTGCACAAAATATAAAAAAACACAACAATAATTAAAATTAGAATTCAGAAAAAAAAAATCAAATAAATCTGATTTAAATCGAAAAGATCTGATTTAAATCAAATAAAACTGATTTATTTTATTTATTTTTTTTTTAAATCCTGATTTTTTTTCCAACCTTGGTTTATTCTTTTCTCGAATAATGGAGAAAAAATCATATATTTATTTCTTAGACAGGATAAAAAAAAAAATGTTTTCAATGAGTTATACATCGTAAACTGTGTAGACAATCAAAATTTTAAAGTCTTGTCTTTATAAATTCAACCAAGATATTCGAGAACGTACTTCCACTTGTTTAAATCAAAGAATCTGGCACCTGATTTAAAATAGACTAAACTTTTAGTTCCTTTAATTTCTTTGCTATAGTCGAATTACAATAATATTACGCAGTGGGATTATGTACTAAAATTTACTGAATTCAAAATCAATTACTGAAAAGTTTTAGTTACGAATATTTACTGCATATACAGTGTTATATCGTGCTGTTTTATCCGTTTCCTAAATTTGATTTTTCTCTGGAATGAAAAGTTTGAAGGGAATATATAAAATTAAAAAGAATAAATAGTACCTCAGAAACTTATTCAAGTGATTCTTTTTTACTGCCGTACTTAAACTACTAATTTTATTATTTATTTTAAATGAAAGTGGTCACAAATTTATAATTTTTACCTGCTTAAGAAGTATACATTTTTCTTGTCTCCCAGTAAAAGCGATGCAGCCAGGGGTTTTTGTATTTACATAACAAAGAACTAGAAAACCGTTTGCTAAATCACTAAAAGTCAATATTTTTCCAGTTGAAAAATATTTAGGTTATGGTAAAATGATTGGAAAAATAAAACCAAGGAGTTAAAAGTACGAGAAACAACATCAATAGGCCAAATATTAATATATAAGTATTATAACATTAAACCGCTATTCTAAAACTCAAGCATAAAATAATTAAATTATCTAATTTTCAATTTAATTCTTTTATGATAATATTATTCCTTATAATGTAATATTACCTATATTTAGTGTATTTAACAATTATAATTATTACTTAATTATTAATAAATTATTCCTTAAATCTACGACTACTAATTATGTAATCCGGGAGACCAACACGATAATTACGCACACACACTGCGTAATTATCGTAATTACCCGTATATATACGTATATATACATATATATATATACATACATATATATATACATATACATATATATATACATAAATATATATATACATATATATACATATATATATATATATACATATACATACATACATATATATATATATATATACATATACATATATATTTCCAATGCAGCATTTCCGAAACAGACATTATCCTAACGCATTAACAATGCTGCGAAACTGTTATCATTTAGCACCATCCGAGGAGCACGTGTAACTTAAGGTATGCTACGGATGCGATATTCCAAAATAAACTACAGGGTAATAAACACACACACACACACACACACACACACACACACACATATATATATATATATATATATATATATATATATATATATATAATATATGTATAAACAAAAACAAGCCCCATTTCGAAAAAAGCACATGCTATCTAATGACACTTATTGACTTATT
>CM063509.1:2365180-2430180 GCA_032207245.1 Pardosa pseudoannulata
CAAACAGACATATGGACCATTTAGGGTTAATCTGCAGATCGGCTACTGTTCAGCACTTTCACGCTGCATCACAAGGAATTCGCGTTGTTTAAAATATAATCCGAAAGTGGAATGGACTAAATTGTAATTTATTGAGAGACAATACGGTCTGTTGTACAGTGAAAAGGAAAGTAGCAACAGGGGATTAATGAACACTAAAAATATTCAATAAAATCATCACAATTTTAATTGTAAAATAGACCTAAGTACCTGCTTTGTTTTGCAATTTTTTCTTTGATTCAAAAAGTGAATCCTTAATATCGGGAGCATTGAGTTACAACAAAATACCTGTTTACAACGATGCCTCAGACCTCAGTATTTTTCACTGTGATGTGAAGCCTGTTTATATCAATTTATTTTAGAATAGGATGGATAGTTTAGGAGAAGATTAACTTGACTCGCTTTGAATTTTGCTAACTCTAACTCATCCAGAATGCAATATGGATGCCTCTATATATATTCCACGTCAAACCGCTTCATAAATTCGAGGACAGACGGGCAGATAACTTAGGCTATTATTATAGAGGGGATTTTTCTTTGGAGTTCTCAGTACAAAAATACAGCTGAATCTCATTTAACAATAATTATTTATCACTACATTCTGGAAAAAAAAAAAAAAAAAAAAAACTCTTGAGCATGGTAAGGGATAAATATACGGTCTGAAACGACAGTAAATTCAGAAAAACTAGTTAGGTCGGTTCCCAAAACAATGAAAGGTTAAAGAACGCTCCGTTAAGTAAATATCGAATTCGAGGAATAGAAGTAAATATTGGCTTACCGTTACACGCAACATTCGCTGAAGAAGAAAATCGTAACTAAAGAGAAGTTTTACTTAATACGTTAAATATAAACTATACAAACATATTTTGTACAAAAACAGGAATAAACTAAATGAGAGTCAAGATATAAAAAAGCAAAATCGTATGCAGCAAGACAACATTCACATTTCTTCGTATTTGTAAATCATTAAAAATTGTTAGTGTTTAATTTATAAATAGAAAACGGTCTCACCGTTTAAGTAAAGGATGATGTCGGGTTTTTTTTAAATTTTTATGTAAATGATTAACCAGAAAGCAAAGGCAATATATTTAAGTACTTCCTATTTAATTTGAGTTGAAGGCTAATTTAAAATGGAGGCTATCCATGATTTACCATCAAATATAAACAGATATAAACAAAAGTTGTACTAATCGTGTCTCGACACCTAATTTTATAGGTGGTAAAATTAAATATAATTTTTTTTTTTCAAATGGTTGGAGAGTATGTGTGTGTGTAACGTATATATGTAATCCAATAATTATAAAACTGCTGGACAAGGAGGAAGCTAAACAGCTAGCGGTAATAAAAATGCAGTCGGCCGACATTGAATAGAACGGCACGAGTCTAATTCAAACTTTATTTCAGAGCTGCTAAAACGGACATCTTTACGAGTCAAAGACAGACAGGAGAAAGACACAAAAATCACTCTGTTCCAGGAGAGGTGCACCCGACAGCGAAGACAGAAAGAATTTTCCCACTTATTCAGAGAATTTAAGTGCAAAATCAGGAAAAACGCGGAGCCATTGGCCGGTGGCAGCTGGGAAACGTGTCGAACAGACAGAAAATGGACATCTATAGGACAAAAAGCTTTGGGAAATGGATCGACAGAATTTTAAGTGGAAGATGCTCTTTTGATTTAGACATTTAGAGGCTGGGAAAAAGATTAAAAAAAAAAAATTAGAATGGAAGAGAGGAGGTTTTTAAAGAAATATTAAAGTGAAATAATGTTGATATATTGCATATATATATATTATATATATATATATTATATTATATATATTATATATATATATATATATGTGTGTGTGTGTGTGTGTGATTATATGTGAAATCGTGGTGCAGAGTTAAGGCGAATGGACAACAGTCTTCTTGATAATAATTTTTATTAACTCATCTTTCTTACAACAAGCGCCATTTTCAATGTTCGTGGCGAAGCTATGCCTGAAGGTGTTGACCGCTCCATGTTCACGAGCCAAATTCCAACTTATATGTTTGCAAGCTCACCAAAAAGCTGAGAAATAATAAAATAAATGCCTCCGCCTGAACGAATTATTCTGAAAGCTTACGCGAGCGTGGGTCTTTTTCATTTATTTTATTATTATAAAAGAGATCTCTTTTTAGAATCGTTTTTAACTTACATAATTTCCAACTACTCCTTTTTTAGACCTGACATATATATATATATATATATATATATATATATATATATATATATATATATATATATATATATATATATATATATACACACACACACACATATATATATACACACACGCACACATTATATATATATATATATATATATATATATATATATATATATATATATATATACATATATATATACATATATATACATATATATACATATATATACATATATATATATATATATATATATATATATATATATATATAATACACATATCTATATAGCTAGTTAGTATTAAAATTATATGATATTCGAAATACAAATATAACAATATATTTTTGCAGCTGAAAATATTGAAGCATAATGAAGAATTCCTACCTCGGTTGATAGACCCTCAGACCGTAGAACCGTCCGTCTTTCGTTCGACTCCCCGTCAGTGCATTGTATTAAGGCTAGAATTTTAATATAAATTAATGTTATTTATTATTTGAACCGGATCTAGAGGATTCTAGAACTTTCTTTACTATTCGAGATAGAAGTTTCGAAAATGTCCTCACTGTATATAAAAGCTGTGCCCCACCAGTTGGAGTCAGTACTCAGGCAAGTTGCTTCTATCTAATAAATTCAATTGTTCGTTTAACCTAACTGTGCCATTATTTCAACCTTCGCGACAATATATTTTACTAGCCATTGATCCCCGTCTCAAAATACTGTCTGAGGATTCATCAAATAACATATAATTAAATCAGGGTTGTATCGGTTTTAACGATGGGGGTTATAAACCAGTGGTTTAAATCGGTTTCAAACCGTCCTGGTCCATATCCATTTTGACCCGTCTTGACGACTGAAATTCACTTTTCAATATACTTAATACCAATCGAACATAGTTTACAAGCCTATGATGAAGGCAAGTTACATTTCTTAAAAATGTTATAATATAAATAACACCAGCAAAAAACAAATATAACATAACACCAAGATAAAAAAAAATGTTTTACTTATTTTTTTTTTATACAAGCTGTTTTATATGTCATTTATGTTGAATTCAAAAAACGGTTACAAGTAACAAGTTTTGTAGTTGTCTCTCAATTGAAACGATTTCGTCATTTATTTTGGATGACTCCAAACTTTGAAAATAATCTTTCTATAGCTGGCACAACAGTTCATGAGATGTATTGTAACATCAACCAATTTTATCTTAATGCCTTCAACCTTCTTCATGGCTGCCCACCAGACATCAGGTCCAAGTGTACTGCAACTGGATTACATTTTTACAATCGCATGTGCAGGGTTCATTTTAAAAATTCAAACATTCTTATTACACTGTATAAGCATGTTAAGTCTCGTGAAACTGTTAGTGTAATATTTTGATTAACAACACTGCTATTTTTATTGCATATTAAAAGTCACTTTTAATTACAAAAAAATATTATATATTAAAATTAACACTAGATTGCCCAAAGCAGTCATTTTGACTGTTTTTTAATTTCAATTAGAAAAACAATTATGAAATATAATGACACAATTTCTTAGAATTTGGTGACTTTTTCTATAACATATAAATGGGTTTATGAATAATTGTAGTTACTTCCGCCCTCCTTTATTATATAATATTAAAAACTAATTTTAAACAAATTTCTTTACATATTTGTTATTTTTTCACAATGCAGTCATTTCGACTGTTTTTGGGCAATAGAGGTATACAAGAAATCTCGGGCAATCTAGTGTTAAGACCATTTAAAGCTATTTTTAAAAATTCTGACCACTTCTGACTATTTTTGACCACTTTTGACCAGTTTGGGATGGTTAAGACTTTTATCCAGTGTCCTGGTCAAAATCTGTTTCGACCGGTCAAAATGACAACCCTGGATTATAGTCTCATCCTTTTTTTTTTTTATTTATTTTTTTATTGTTTCCCAATGAGCAACCTTTACACATCGAGTTAAGAAAAATAAGATATCTATCCATTGCATTGTGGAATGCGCTTTGCATGTCATGAACTTGAATTGTATTCGAAATACAAATCAGGGTTGAAAAAAATCATGATTAAAAAAATAGAAAAAAATCAGATTTATTTTATTTAAATCCGATTTTTTCGATTTAAATCAGATTTATTTGATTTTTTTTTCCGAATTCTAATTTTAATTATTGTATTTTTAAATTTTTTTTGCAATATACATGGAATAGTTTGTTATAAGTAACAACTTATCTATCTAGTATATTCTACTCACTGATTACCTAAAATTAAATACATAAATTTTAATCTAAATACATTTCATTATTTTGTCATTGAATAGTGCAAACTCAATAAGATGTCAATTTAAAGAACAAATGAAATATCCTTTTAATGCAAACTATTTATTTAAAAAAGCAAATCACAATTATTTCAATATTTTTTTAAGCTATGAATTATGGATTTAAATGTTTCAATAAAAACACTAGTTTCGATGCCGTATCCACTCCTAATGGGTTACGAAGGCTAGAACGAACCATACCAAAAGAAGAAAACTGTCTTTCTATTCTAGCAGGTGCCACGGCTGTCGAAATTGGGTAGACAAACTGGATTTCAAGTTCTGTCATACTCTCTTTACCTCCCATTACATGAAATGCATTCCACCAGTCATAACTAGCCGTTGTACCTACCCCTACTACATACTTTCTGATAACAACCCCTCCATTCTTGGAAAACACATGCTATCTATTTGCACTTATTTACTTATTGGTATTTCTGTACCGACTGATTCTCAATTCTCCTGTCTTTCGAGTACAGGTTTTTAAGAGAAGTGAAAAAAAAATCATTTAAATCAATATTTAAATCATGATTTAAACCATGCCAACCCTGGTCATGAACTTGAATTGTATTCTGAATACAAATTGAAGAATGCTTCCTTAAACTGAAGTAGCTGAAAACAATTTTTTGAATGGCCATTGATCCTTCCTGAACATTCTTACAGGAGATCCATCAAATAGCAAATACAATAACAGCCTGCCAACATTATATATATATATAAATTTGCATTTATATCGACATCATTCTTTCCTTGTCAATGACAAGCTTTTTTTTCCGGAGATAAACGCCGTTATTATTACAACAACTATCGATCCCAGATGACGTTTTTTTTAGCTGTAACCGTTGCACCTGAAGCTTGAAAAATGAGATGACTATCTATCCCATTGCATTGTGGTATACGCTTCGGATCTCATCTCACCTGAAGCGTGGGATGACTAAAAATGGCTTCCACACACATTATGGATCTGTAAACGAATCGGGCATCACCCGAGCGTTCAATGTTTCTCTTCTCCATTTGGAACGCCGGGTAATTTACCGATCGAACTTTCTCTTGCATACACTCATTGTCCTTTTTTATTTATTTGCTTTAGAACAGAAGTCGAATGAATGAATCGCTTTTTTTTTAAGACTGAGTGATAGTTATTCATCCATATCACAGAATAAATGAAATTTGCTTATTTCGTTCTGGCGAATGTTTTGATTCATTCAATAATACGAACAGTCTGCGGAACCTTTGGATCGCTTTTTTAAGTAGGTCAGAACAGCTGACTGATATTTTTTCTCAGTTCGCGAGCGAAACGGATTAGAAACAGAAAGTGATGAATGTTGCGAAATGTTTGGGAAAAGAAACAATGAAGTGATTTCTTAGGTTTTTCTCACAAGAATTTAAACGAAATCGGCTCTCAAAAAGTAAAAAATAAAAAAAGTAATTTCCTATTTACAATTGTATGTTTTAGATCTCACGAATTTTCAATAGTACCGGGTGACCGAGCACCGCTCGGAGAAAACAGGTATCGAAACTAACTCATCCGGTTTCGATACCTGTTCATTCGAAATCCATTCGAATAAATTCATTCGAATTTCCAAAAAAGCAAATTTTTGGAAATTCGAATATTCTTGCCTATTGCTCAAAACATTATTTAAAGACATGATTTCGATTTCAATTCACCATCAACATAGTTCAACTGTATGATAAGCGTTTTCCAACAAACATCTTTCTGTATATATTCTGTATTCTGTAGTACTATTAAAATAAAAATGGAAACCGATATCAAGATATAAAGATAAATCAATAAAGACTTTTATTATTATTATTATTATTAATTCGTCAGAACTACAGCCAATCGATTCCTCGTGGTCGAAAACCCCTGGGTACCAATTTTTACTTGGTTTGGACGCATGAGAAAAAAGTTTGCCCGCACCGGGGTTCGAACACGGCCCTATCTGTAGCGCCGAACTACGTGACCTTAGCGTGTCAAAACCAGCGCCAATCGATTCTTCATGGACAAAAATCCCCGGATACCAATTTTCACACGAAATTCGCATATGCTGACATCATGTTCCTTTGGCCGTATATAAGGGCCGTAAGCCAAAAATGGCCCTATCTGTAACTCCGAACTGCTCGACCGTAGCGCTTCAAAACCGGCGCCAATCGATTCCTCGTGGCCAAAAACCCCAGATCCTCAAGTTTACCGGAGTTTATTAATTCTGGGGCGATTTTCGACTTGACAACCATTCCTCGTATTATAGTATAGGATATAATTAATATCAGTTATAAGAAAGGAATATTATAACCAGTGTATATAATGAACTATTAATTTGGATCCATTAATTAGAAAAATGTGGATCTCGCAGAATAAAAAAAAATTCAGTAGCTTAAATTTCAAGCGAAAATTTATTTAAGTACAGAATACGATAAATACTGCACATATTTGCAAAAATAAAAAAAAAGATTTATTTTGTCTCCGATTAATGGAACATCGTGATTTTGATAACAATAAACGATACGCAAAATTAGATAAATTTAACCCCCCTCCCCTAATTCACAGGTACTAAATTTGAAAACAAAATGAAAAAACACACCTTATATTATCCTGAATTTATGTATATTATCCTTTAAAACATAAGAATTGTATGCATAATTTAAAAAAATGATCCATTGACTGTCTACAATTCGTTCTAAGAAGCTCATTGATAAATGGTTCGTAATCACAATCAACCTGTCATAACGATTTAGAATTTCGATCTTTTGTTTTAATGTTCAATCATTTCTGGCTTCCATACTTACAACTGCACGTAAACGAGCAAGGCATAAAACATGAATACGCTCCTTCTCAGTTCCGATAACTATGTGTTGCCTTCTGCTTATCTGACAACCATGGACCACCAGCAGGGTGTGCGTATTGCTGAAAAATCCCAGGAACGTGTCATACTCCACTCCTTTGTTCATTCCCCATTTCGCTAGGTGGAAGAGGAGAATTCTCGGAAATTCAAACAACAGCGAAGGGAAAGAAAAGAATGGATTCCTTCTGAATACATTGTGAATATTCCTTTGCCAGTAAAAATGCAGCTCGAAAACGGATCTCATGAACCAATGCAACGATCCCATAAAGCGATCATTTTAACACACGAATGAATAGAGAAAATCGGGACCCAGTGATTTCGATAACAGTAAGCGATTGAGAATATTAACTGCGATCCCATTAACCCCTTTCGGTATAATTTAATAATGAAAAATTGTGCATGAAATAGCCATTTAATTTTTGTTTAAAAAATTTGTTTCATTTTACAATTCTTACATATTCTTAATTAAAATCCACTTTTTACATAGTGTTAAATAATATCAGAAACAGTAAAATTAAGAAAATATCAAAGCAAAACATGAATAAGGTATACAGATAAAGGTCTTCAAGCTAGTGGTACTTTTCAAAACAAAGTGCAAAGGAATTCTTACACCGCCAAGTAGTCTCACTTCTAACTTGATTCTTGTAACACACACGGCATTTCTTAGTAGGTTTTCTTTTATTCTGACTCATTCATTTGGCAATGACTTGTACCAAGTAAACAATATGCAATAGTGACTTGGGATTTTCACAAGTGATAAAAGTGTTGCCAAATTCAGTACACTAGAAATTTTAAACTAAATTAATTATCATATTTAACAGTAACTTTAATCGCATGACCCCCTAATTGCTCGAAATAGTAAATTGAACTTTAATAATAAAATGCTCATCTATAAATCTTATTTACGCCCTTTACTAACTTATGCGAGTCCCGCATGGTCATACGCAGCTAAGTCCCATATTAAGTCTTTATCTGCAGCTCAAAATATCATCATTCGGCAAATTACTAATTCTCCATGGTACTATCGCAATTGTGATATTCTCAGGGAAATTAATCTCCCTTCTCTTCCAAATTTTCTCAAAATTCTTGCTCTTAATTTTTAGTCTAGCATTAGCATTGATCATTTACTGGACTTAGCCCAATATGACCATACGGACCCTGCAAATGCTAAGCGTCCCTTAGCTGTCTTGGACAGAAGCTTTGAATAAATTCTATTGGCTCTCAGCAGCCAATCTCTTTTCTCCTTATTCCCAGCTCAATCCCTTAAGATTTTCCTATCTTCCTTCTCCCCAGTTCTATGCTGAAATTCTATTGGCCCTTCTGAGCCAATCAATTTTCTCCCAGCTCCCAGCTGGATCCTCGTGTTTCATAGACTTTATCTACTTTGCTTCTCGCTCCTCCATTCCACTTGTACCTTTCCGTGTGAAAAAAAAAAAAATGACTTTCTACTGTCAGTCTGTTTTACACAGATTTGTCAGATAAAATTAGTTACTTAAAAATTTTTTTTGTTTACCTAAATGTGTATTTTTTGCCCAACCTAATGTGTTCTTATTGTCAACCTAACTTATGTTTTTTCTCTTACCCTCACCGAACTCGTGAACCTTAGTTTTTCTTAAATTTTTTATTCTCTTATTTTTAATTATCTTAGACTTTTTTAAGCCTCAATATCGTTGCAATTTATCATATGTCTCATTACCATGCAATACACAGTAATCTGACTTAGAGGGCTTGGCCCAGGGAAGTCAGACCCGAGAGCTCCAGTGCGATGTCCAGTGCGATCGCATGACGAGTGTAGCTCGTCATTGTGCGGTATGGAATGAAAAACTAATGACGAGCTAGACTCGTCATTTTACTGGAAGGGGTTAAGCGGAGTCCACTGTATTAGATAACGAGCATTTTAAATACAAAGCATTTAAAATTAACTTATTGATTAGATATTATGATTAATGGAAAATTATTAAAGTTTTGAGAAAAATCCCGTAAAATAAAACATCTCTAAGTGACACGTATCACATATATATACTCTTCAACTCTGTCTATATATCGTATTCTACAACGAATTGTCAAAAAAAAAATTATAATATGCCATATATTAATCACAGAAAATAATTCGTATAAATATTTTTTATTTAATTCTTTGAGCGTTGAAAACACTTGATACCCCTTAAAAAAAAGAAAGAGGTTCTCTGAAAAAATAACTTGAATAAATTATGCGCGTCACCTGCTTCACCTGTAATGGAATGGTATAATGTACTGATACTGGAAACCATTGTTTATAGGTTTCTTTTTTACAACATATACGCTTTTTATATTTTCCCGTGAGAATTTAAAGTCTATGTTTTAAGCTATAGAGAAGGAAATACAATTTAGTGTTTCATTCGAACACAGATTTCTTCTGTAATCTGTCGACGGATTAACCACTTACGATATGAAACTCAAAGTAAAAGTTATTTGTCAAACTCAAACGATACCTCTGGAGTTAGAAGGGTAAGCCTGCTTCGAAGAACCTCTTGTATAGAGAAAGTGCATGTTTGTAAACAAATACGAGTGCTGACTACAACTCCACTTTTCGTTGGCAAAACATGGCTTGTTTTCATTGTATCTTATGAGCTTCGACATAGATCCCGTATACAACAAAACTAAATTTTATTTAAGGGAAGGGGAAGGAAAAATCAGAAACTAGACAAGTAATTCAAAATAGATTAATTTAGGACTTACAAAATTATATATATATATATATATATATATATATATATATATATATATATATATATATATATATATATGTAATGAGACTGACTTCTCGATGGGGGGTTGCAGTCATGGCCAGAAAAATTATACCGTTTCAGCTAAAGACCTTTATTAAGATAACTTTGAAGGACGGGTTCCCACTTCATCATAGGGACAAACTGAAGGGTCAGCTAACATGAAGTTCTATGTACAAGACACTTGACTCCTGGGTCGACATCTGTGGGAAAATATCTCTAGAAAAATCTGTCTCCGCTAGCGTGTATCTCCTTTTTATTGGGAAATTTCCTAAATGGTCCGCTAGGGCCATGTAGGTTTATAATTGGTCAGGCCCCTTCTCCGAGGGCGTAACCTGTAGCCCCAGTGGCGACAGGATTCGAAATATATATATATATATATATATATATATATATATATATATATATATATATGTATATATATATACTATATATAAATATATATATATATATATATGTATATATATATATATACATATATATATACATATATATATATATGTGTATATGTATATGTATTAAATTAAGCACTTTACATAGTACTATTAAGTATCGTAATAAATGTATAACTACTTTGATTATGTTAAGAGGCACAATAAACTATTACATAAATAAGAATCTAATAAAAATGTACAAAACCTGATCATTTTAAGGACAAAAAAAACTTAGTAATAATAAAAAAAATTCCTACAGCATAATTTTATATAATCTATTACATTTCAGTAAGGTTAACGTTTTATGACCATTCTGAAAATGTTTGGTGTAAATTCTCGAAGAAGAACTTGGAGCCCCAGTCTTGCTTTTTCGAAGCTTTTATCCGAAGCATTCGCGATGTAGAATCATTAGGAAAGCAATAAAATCCAATATTTTCACCTTTTTTAAAACGCTTAGTACAGCCATACGTATAACAGCTTGTTACCATTTTCAGATAATTGACCAAATTAAAACCCCAATTCAAATGTTTTGCCAACGAGGAAGTGGAGCTGCAATTTTTGCTGCAATTGACGTCATGCGCACATTCGCTATCGTCCAAAGAAGCAGGGCCTGATTAAAGCAAGGGCCGACTGGGACTAGGCCCTGTGTCCCCTAATTTTAGGAGCCCCCTAAAATTTGGTACTTCATTATTAAATTTAAAGAATTTATATAACAAAACTTGAAAATGTTTTTTGTTAATCAAATGTTCAGTTTAAACTTTTAGTATTTATTTATAATAACTCATAGCATACATGAAGAAATTTATTATGGTTTGCAGCCATTAAAAGAACATACAGGGTATCTGCCAAAATAAAATTTTTCAAATCCATGACTTTTCACGACTTTCCCTGATTTAGCAGATCATTTTCCATGATTTTAAAAAGCTTTCGTTAAAAGTATATATGAATAAAACTTCTGATGTACATACAAATAAAATATATGCTTTTAGCATTAATTAGAAAAATTATAGGAATTTTATCCTAAAAAAACTATAAACTTACTTTATAAGTGTTAATAAACTCACATAAAAATAAAATTTTGTATCTACATACCTAAGTTTAATCCTATAGCCATTTTTCGATCAAAATGTTTCCAATTTGAATTCGGGGTACTTTGGTATTATCCGGGTGACCACGAATAATAGCCAAATATAACCCTATAATGTATATATACAATATCCCCAGAGATAAACTTATATTTTGTGCAAAAATCTTAACTAACTTTTATTAAAAAATAATGAATATTATATTAATAAAATTTTAATCTACAATTTAAGAAAAAAACCCAGAATAATATACATTTACCCACCTATTAAGCTTTCTCGCTTTGAGTTTCCTTGGTGAACAAATTTTACTTGGCAATAGGGTCACTAGGATAATACTTAAGTACCAAACTCAGTAACTTCCAGCCAAATGACAAGTAAAAATGGAATTAAACAATGCATTTTTTTTTTAATCGGTAGTTTAGCGGATCCATGACTTTTACTCATTTTGATTGAAAAATCAAGACTTTCCACGACAAAATTAATCCATTGTCTAAATCCATGATTTTCCATGACTTTCCAGGAAACCATGAACATAGTACTGGAACAACAGTTTATTACATTTAACATTTATAATAGGAATCCTTAAGAAAATAATTTACAAAATATTAAAGGAAAAAAAAAGCATTTATCTTATATATTATATAATATAAATTAGTAATAAATTAAAAATTTCTGCCAGTTACAAAGAAATATTAGCACTTTCTATTATATTTCTGAAACTTAGATACGATTGTTATTTGCTTAACAATTTTATTATTTTTTTCTCATATTAATTTTGTCTTAAAATCTACAAATAGCTATTAATTGTTAATATTACCTATGCTATTTTATTTGAATTTTTATATAAAAACTGAATTGCAAGTGTTACAATTTATATCCTTGAGGATAGACAGATTTTTGGCATTCGACTGTACTCCAATGGTATATAAACATAAAAAAATGAATATAACCTTTCCTCTAAAAATATTCGTTTGCACCCTCTTTTATAAATTAACTAGCAAGCGTGGCCTACGATGAACTTAATGTATTACTTTTAAACAAAGATCTTTTTTTTCGTGCATAACTCTCTAAATTCGTCACAGTACAGTTCGAGTCATTGGCATATTTATATATTTCTATTATAAGCGTATTATAACAATATTCAGTTTTTATACTACTGTACGTTGATTAGCAACGTTAATAGATCTTGACATATTACGTGGTAGAACAGGAAGCAGAGGTTTTGACAGCAACAGTGGTAATTTTGTCGTTATTAATAAATGTTGTCCAAAATGAAGAAAATTTATGGCAAACCACATGGATTTGTATGAAACAGAAACACACATTCATATCGACAACCATATGAATATTAAGATAAATATATATAAAATGAAAGGTTTTTATTTACCCATGAGAGTAGCTGAAATTTGTACTTTCTGTTGTTAGAATTTTGTTGATAAACATTTGTAACGTAAAAATTAACGACGAATTAAGTTTAAAATTAGTTTTTATATAAAAATGCTATAATATGTGTCCCATAGAAATAAAAGTTAATCTCTTTATATCTCAATTTCCAGGTCTACTCAGACGATGTTTAAATAATATAAAATAAGAAATGA
Organism: Pardosa pseudoannulata; assembly: GCA_032207245.1. Classification (NCBI taxonomy): domain Eukaryota; kingdom Metazoa; phylum Arthropoda; class Arachnida; order Araneae; family Lycosidae; genus Pardosa; species Pardosa pseudoannulata. Next base: position 2,378,430 of record CM063509.1, read on the forward strand.
ATAAATGAGGTATTTAAAGTAATGACGTCATAATAATGAAAAGATATTGTTTTCACCTATTTATTATGTGATAAATTGAAAATTTGAATCTCCTGCTTTTAACCTGCGTTTAAAACAATGACATGGGATGACGTCACATTGCTAGAAATATTTGCTTCTTTAACTTAGTTACGATGCGATAAATTAAAAAGTGAATCGTTTGTGGTTAACCGGGGAAAATAATGCTTGGAATAACGACATGAAACAATCGAAAAGAGGGGGAAGGAATGGATCTAGAACGTTCAAAATTTACAAAAACCTTCCCAGAGATATACCTAAGAATTTCCCAAATTTTCGGGCCAATTGGATGTATGGTTTTTGAGTCAGACAGACAGACACAAATTCATTTATATATATATATATATATATATATATATATATATATATATATATATATATAGTTTTTTTTTTTTTGCCTTGAAAGGAGGGTAGGAGGGGCGAAAGACTACCAGGCCCTGGGCATAATTTTGCCTTGATCGGGCCCTGCAAGGGAGTAATATTATCTACCTATATGGTGGTCTGATAATACATTTTATATATATATATATATATATATATATATATATATATAAAATCTGCAGCTTGGTAATAGAGAATGCTATGAAAGCAAGTGCTTCCATATTGGAAATAATAATTATAAAAAAAAGAAATTATCAAAAGTGTACCACATTCGGTGGCTGCAATGCCGTGTTACGAAAAAAAAAAAGCGGGAATCAGAAAACGAAATCTTCATTAGTTTTCAGTTTTTCAAATCTTCAAGAAATCCATTTATTTTTCATTATACTAAATCTCTCTAAACATTTTAAAGAATAATTACCGGTATTTCCAAAGTATTCCAGGTCTGCCTGCTTTCGAATAATTGCGAAATCGCGAAATATAATGAAGTACGAGAATGACTGTGATTTTTTTTTAAAGTGTTTCAAAGCTATGTAATTAACAGCGAGGTCGAACTGCAAAATCAAGAGTTGTTTGATTATTTTGAAATAAAAATCTTATTATGAGAATGAAAATCGGATGTGTTTTTCTTTTATTCGTAATATTAAAAGGAAATCACGAGAGATAATTTTCATATACGATTAATGTCATTTGCAAGTTGTTAAAATCCACAAGTAATCGTGTTTAATTAAAACTTTATTTCCACGTATAAAGAAGAAGAAAAAATGGAAAACGTATCATTATATGTTCTTGGAATCGAATAGAGGTCTGATTTCTGTATGTATATATTTGGAAGACATGATGTTCACGTTTTGGTTATTGCAGTGGATTTGGTTATTGAACTGATTTAAGGAGTGGGACACATAGAAAACCAGAACATATAATAGAACCAGACATAAAACAGAACATAAGTTTTCTCTGCAATAGATGTCAATTTTCTGTCCATTCAGCATATTTCCCAACTGTCGCCGGCAAATGGCTCGGTTTATTTTCTCGTTTCTGGTCCCTTGGGAAAAGTCTCGCTCTAGGGTACACCTCTGTTTCGGCAAAGTGTTTTTCGTATCCTTCTCTTGTCTGCCGTTGAGGCAGGTAAAAAAATGGCTTGTTTTTTGGGCTGAGAATTATCTGGTACAAGCGCAATAATTTGTTTATCTTCATACTTCTCTAAAGTCTGTGAATGCAGTTTTGAATCCCGTCGAACTCATTCGGTCAAACCATGTGGTTATGTATGAAAACAAACACACAAACTTCTTAATTTTGAAATATATATAACTTAAACGATAGATATGAGTCCGTGAAATAGACTCCTAGACTTCTATGAACAAAAATAATCTGTGATTCAATTTGAAATTATCACATATGCACCTAATATATTATTGAAGCCAAATATAAAAGAAAATTATGGACGTCATAACTAAGTTGAGCGATAAAACGCATGAAAATAATGCAGACGATATTTCAATAATTTGAGATAAGAAATGACTGAATGAGACGGAATGACGTCATCATGCTAGAAAAAAATGTTATTTTTACCTATTATGCGATAAATTTAATCACATGCTCTTAACCGGGGAAGATAGAGCTCGAAAGGATGGCATTAAACGCTGGAAAAGGGGGAAGGGGTGGATTTCGAACGTTTTAAACACTCAGTATTTTTTGCTGTGATAGGAAGCCTATTTATGCAAATTTATTTTAGAATCAGATCGATAGTTTAGGACAAGATAAACTTGACTCGCTTCGAATTTTGCTAACCCTAACTCGTCAAGAATCCAATATGGATGCCTCTATCCGTTCCAGGTCCAACCGCTTCATAAATGCGAGGACAGATGGACAGATAACTTAGGATATTATTATATAGGGGATTTTTTTTCCCACTTACTCATAACAACTGGTTTAGTTCATATTGAGCCTGGCAAATATGTAGCGTTTATGAAATACGCTCCAGTATTTACCCGGCAATTTAAACCTGGTAAAATCTTGTAGCGAACATTAATGAATATAGTTGCAAATATATTTTTCGAGATACAGGGAAATAATGTTCTGCGTTGCCCATCCATTGTGTGATGTATTTATGTATGCATACGAAACTAAGAATGTATGGTTGAACTTTTATGTGCGTGTGTATGTAATGATTTTTTTAAGGGCAGTTCATTGTGCTTTGGTTTGGACTGTCTCCGAAAAAAACCAATCATGGCTATGTCGTTCCATGGGGATCATCGTCCTGTCAGAAAACAAATCTCGACGTGGAGCCTCCGTCATTGACTCCGGAGGTTATTCTTTTCTGAAAATGTCAGGGTAAACCGATTTATTCTTAATGCAGACTCGTTTTGTCGACTCCTCCCCCCTCCAACTGGAACAGGTCCACCTCCACATTCAAACCTCTTTATTGTGTTTTAGAATTGCCTCCATTTCTACTCTCTTATGAACGTCTAGTTTTGAAGGCGACGTTATGGCAGAATCATTGTGACTCCGATCTTTATTTTGTCACACATGACACATCTTTAAATTTCAGAATTCCATACTCCTGACAAAAATGATCTTACAAAAGAAAGGCTATGGCATATCTGGTTTGGTTTAAAAAAACTGCGACACGAGAGGAAAATACTTGCAAACATCGCACAAGGGTTGAAATGTACCTTAGTTGTAATATGCGCCTGATTCCTTACCTCTCTCCCATCTGCATTTTTTTTTTCTTTTGTGTGTGTAGATCCACAGATATATCCTTTTCTAGGAGTACAGGGAGAAATGTTTCCTGCCAGCTTGGAACTCAGCATTCTTTTAATTCTAGCCCCCCACGCTGATCCTGTTTTTAAATTACTGTTTAACCCATTCATGTCTAGCGTCCTTTTTTAACCGCTTGCCTGATTATCCCGAGTTATCTCGGGTTCGTATATATTGCAGTTAATTATTATCCCGAGAAAACTCGGGCGAATAAGAATTGGTCTGTACAATTTTGTTTTATCACGATTTTACTCGACCTGGAGGAGATGAAAGGAAATACTCAGCTTTGATAGGTAGTTCGCCAAGCTTTGTTGGTTTGGCGGTCCTTTTGGCGGAACTGGTCACGTGTTTTGAACTGATTAGAAAACTTATTTCAGAATATCATCGTGACGAGTTTTCTGCCACATCAGGAAAGCCCAGTATTAGTCATTCAGGTTAACCTTATGGCATTTTCCAGATATTATTTCTGCTAGTGCAAAAAAAAAAAAAAAATCAAATTCAGTGACATATTGCACAGAATGTCAGGTATCACTTTATGTTGCCCCTTACTTCAAAAACTATCATACGAAGATATTTAACTTTGTTCCATTTGCCCGAGATACTCATGATAGTAAACTAATACTAAAAACTAAAAGCTTTTACACCTCTAAAAAATTAAAATGTCAACCTAAAACCTACATATTTTGTTTGGATTTATTTCCTTGTATTTAATAATAAAATAAAAAAATATGATGATTTTTTGCAATTTTTTTTTTTTTTAAATTTGTAAGGGAAGCGGTTAAAGACAGATAAAATCCAGTTTATACAATTTTTATGTTATCTCGCTACTAGATGTCGCCCATAAAGCTTAGACGCATAAGTTTAGTTTGGTTGGGTTTGGAGCATTATGATTGTTGTTGTTGTCATAGGCGTACCCAGGGGGGTGCAAAAGTACACATGTATCCCCCTTTTTATAAAATTGCAACTGCGTTTTTCAATCATTAAATGGTATTTTATCCATTTTCAATGATGCAGGATTCTACCCATTCTGTTAAGTAAAAATAATTTTGTTTTCGTACTATTTCTATTATTTTTCTTAAATGGCCCTATTTTTAAAATTTCTATAACACGGTAAAAATTATATCAGTTCGCGAATAGTTTTAGAACGGAGAAATGAGATCGATATAATGTATTCTTTAGTTTTTACACATGATAATACTAAATGACAGAAGTTTATTTTTTCTTGGCAGTTGTAGATACCTATAGGAGAGAATTTAGGACGGAGGGCTGAGATAAAAATGTGTGCACGCATGTGTTGTACTTGCATATTTAAGCGTTAAATTTAGTTTAGAGAATTGATTTTACAAAATGGGGGGGGGAGCTCAAGCCTCTTCTGCACTTTCCATATGGGTGCCCCCGAAGCAGGAAGTGTCAAAAAGTGCGACTCAAGTCGTAGAACTGGCTCCGCTGCAGAACAATCGCGGCTCGCGGAAACTTTTTACCTTAATATATATTATACAAAAGAATATATATATATATATATATATATATATATATATATATATATATATATATATATATATATATATATATATATATATATGTATATATATATATATATATATATGTATATATATATATATATATATATATATATATATATATATATATATATCTCGATGGTTTTCCCTAAGTAGGAAAGAATCGCGGAATGGGGGGTATACAAGTTGAAGTGGCAGTTCCAACCTTTATAAAAGTGGTGAGAAAAATTAAATTTAATACAAAATATTTTTAAAAGAAACTAGAAATTTGAAAGTACTAAAGTTTACTTGAAATTTCCGGTGTCTTGCCAAATTTGCAGGCAAGAACCCTTTGGGAGAGTTGCCATTTCTTTGTCTTCCTTACACCCTACCAGTGTGATAGATAGCTCGCGATCCGCCTATCCTAAAAACTTCCCTTGCATTAACGTTTGGTCCAAATGATCAGTCCCATTTTTATCATCGTAGTGATATCTCAAAATATCTTACATCGAAAGTAATTGACAGGACAGTGAATTCTATGTTAATGTCTTGGTTTTAATAGAAATATTTTTCTAAATTTCAGGTAGCAATGTTTTATTAAATATTTTTAGTTATACATATTGGTAAAGATGAAAATGTAATACAATAGGAATACTATTGTGGGAAAGTAAATATAGGATAAAATAAATATATCTCCCGCAGAACATTTTGATTATCTGAAAGCCTGTTGCAGAACATTGAAAAGTATTCTGCTGTGGGGTGGGTGCCCTTGTTGGCAGACAATAGGCAACCCCGAAAATTAATTTCTGGGTATGCCACTGGTTATTGTTGACTTATGCCACTTGGTCAAACCAAGCACGACTGAACCGAAGGCTATTCGTACGAAGGCAAAGGGGTGAGCTTTTCGTTATTAACGAGTACCTCGAGGATGAAAGTACAACTTATACTCAAGTGGGCCCTTCTAATTTTGAAGCATGGACCAAGCAGATGGTTGGATGGATGGAGTTTTATGGCAGAGTCCTCTTGGGACATATTGAGCCAAACAAATAGTTAACATTAATGCCATAAAGATCAAGTCAAAATAGCTATAAAAGGATGACGGAAGATATAAGTAAACAAGTATAAAATGCAAAAAACAGTGTAAAGTAGAGACAAATCGAAAGTAAAAAAACCGCTATGAGGCATAAAATTCAGATGTAAGGGTAAAAACCAATGACTTTCGAAAAGGTAAAAAGTTCCGAATGTGGCGGCACATTTAAAAGATATTTGACATCAGGAGTAGAAGTTTTAAAATAATGGAGACGATGTTGATGGGAGAGTCGATCAGGGTGGACATGTCGGCCTTACAGATTTTACGCGTAGGTGCGTGATCTCCGAGTAAGAGATGACGATGGGTGAACCGTGTTAGGATGACATCATGCTTTCTGGACGACAGAGGGTGCCAATTTTCAATTTTTGGCTTGATATTGCGCAGTTTATGATCAATATTTATATCCCAAGCGCTCTGCCAAATTTTATGAAAGCAATCGTTCCCCAGAGTACCGAAATATCGTTTGCTGTCAAAATTTCCGCAATCTGACGTCAAGGTGACGTCACAACGAACGTTCGGTACGAACCGCAACTCCCAGAGTAAGGCCCGAGGACTTGAAGGGCATTGTGACCACGTGACCCAGTCCCCTTTAACGAACACGGCGAATCGGGCTCCGAACCCTCCAGTTGCTTTCGCCGACGGCGCTGCATGCTTCATAAGGGTGTTTCAAATAATGTCACATAAATAAAAATGTTTTCTGTTAATAAAAATGTTTAAACATTTTAATGATATTATTACGTACAATCTATGCAAAGTTGGAAGGGACTGTAAGTGTATTATTCGCTATCTTTTCCTGCGATATTTCGAAAGTACATAAATCAAGCGATTTGGTTTTTAATAAAAGGATGTAGGAAGCAATAGCGTTCATTTTTTACGAGTTTGCATTATCTGATTTTACTCGCAAATATGCAGATTAAGAAATATATAGGAAATTTGCTGAAGCCATAGATACATTTTCGACAAAAATCCGACTGCTGCCATATGCATATATAAATATTAATTCTCTCATTTTTCCTGCATTCGTACTCTAAATAAATAAAAAAAGGTCTTATCTTTATAAAAATGCGCAATTTTTGCATTTTTTAACGCTATTTATATAATATGAATTTCAATTCAACGTCCATAAACACTTCCTACCAATAAGTATTCATTTCAGTGTTGTAAGATCCGCTATTAATTTATTTTCCTGATTTCGAATACCGTGCGCATTCCGAACTTCGGGGAAAAAATAAAAGCCTCTCCGTGGCCTTGGGGAAATGGTGAAAGAACAATTTCTTAGTCATTCCGAGGCACGTTTGCCTGGGAGGCATATCCGAATTTTCGCTGTCATTTTCTCAGACATTATTCCATCCCAGTGTTCATTTCACTTTCTCCCCCGTATTTGGGAAGAAGGGATCTTTTTTCTTCATACCATCCACGATAAGTTGCCCGTGACAGCAGTGGCCTACCCAGAAATAGATTGGGGAGAGGAGTTGCATATCGTCATTGCCTAAGAAGCTATTAAAGAAACATTTTTTTAATAGTTTAGAACAGAGTTGGCATAATTTAAAGCATGATTTAAATCACTTGATTTTTATGAAAAAATCATTGATTTAAATCATTTCTTTTTCACTTTTTTTAAAAACTATATTCCAAAGACAGGAGAATTGGGAATCCGTCAGTACAGTAATACCAATAAGTAAATAGATACTACGTACTTTTCAAGAATTTAGGGTTTGTTATCAGAAAGTACGGAGTAGGGGTAGCGACAATGATTGATTATGACTTGTGGAATTCATTTTATGTAATGCGAGGTAGAGAGAGAGTATTACAGAACTTGAAATCCAGTTTGTCTTCTCCCCAACAACGACAGCCGTGGCTTCGTCTTCTGGAATGCAAAGACAGTTTCCTTCTTTTGGTATAGTTTGTTCTAGCCTTCGTAACCAATTAGGTGTGGATAAACCATCAAAGCGAGTGTTTTTACTGAAACAATTAAATCCATAATTTAGTGCTTAAAAATAATGAAATAATTGTGATTTGTTTTTTTTTTAATAAATAGTTTGCATTAAAAGAATATTTAATTTTGTTCTTTCAATTGACATCTTATTGAGTTTGCACTATCCAATGACAAAATAATGGAATGTATTTAGATTAAAATTTATACATTTAATTTTAGGTAATCAGTGTGTAGAATATACTAGATATATGAGATGTTACTTCTTATAACAAACTATTCTATATATATTGCAAAAAACATAAAAACAACAATTAAAATGAGTATTCAGAAAAAAAAATCAAAGAAATTCGACTTAAATAAAAAAAAATCTGATTTAATCAAATAAATCTGATTATTTTGATATTTTTTAAAAAGATCATGATTTTTTTTCCAACCCTGGTTTAGAATTAACAGTTTAAAAAATAGATGAATAACCAATATCAGTTTTATTTTTCCTATTTAAAATTTTTCGAAAATTGATATAATTTTCATCAAGATAAAAAAAATTACAAAATAAAGATATTTTAAGGTAAAATAATAAAGAGAAAATAAAAACAAAATAACTAAACATATATAATAATTTTTGGCTTGTACATTTCAAAGAAATATATACGAAATAGTTATTAGTGTAAAATATAAACATTTAAATCTTCACAAAATACTCAATAGTAAAGTTTATTTATTAATAAAGTTATTGAAACATTTTGAAAGACTAAAAAATGCTATAATTGAAACATAAACAAAGAATAATATAATACATGTATACATATGATTATATATATATATATATATATATATATATATATATATATATATATATATATATTATATATGTATAATATATATATATATATATATATATATATATATATATATATATTGTATGTATTCAAATCTAATTTATAGATTTTCTTGAATAAAAAGTAATGTCGAGTTGTGTTAAACCAAATTTTTAACCTTTTTTATATTTGGAGCTAAAATCACGTCTTGCATGAATCATTTCATTTAGAGTTAAAATAAATAGAAAAATCTTAATAGTAGCATCTGTCATCAAGAGGAGAAAAAAAATCGCTTTTTTATGTTTAGTCACCTTTTAGTCACTTATTCTGTATTATTTGTCACTTTTCTCCCCTTTTTGAAAGTACCTCAGCAGTTGCAAGCCTGTACTTCTTAAAAACAGTTATTTTTCGAGGTAGTCTCTAGTGTCAAGTAAAACTCGTGTACGGTATTCGAAGGCGACAGATTTCCCTGCTGTGTCTTTATTGACATGACAAATAACGTCTTGTAGCAGGAGTCAGAACAATAAAGCTGTAACACACCTGTAATTGAGTCAGTTAGTGATGTGTTTACGAACCGGTACAATGCACTTTTGTTTTTCTTTTGTCTTGCAGGACAGGTTGGATGACATCGTGTAAATCATTGACATTGTGTAAATGACAAGACTCTCGTGATATCGAAGGATCCTATGTTCGATAATTATATTAAGGTTCAGGTTATCGGGAGAGGTCAAAGAAGATATATGAAGAAACGTCTTCATTTACTCTCTCGCTCGCTTAAACCTCATGCTAGACTCTGTGAAAAAATCGTCCCCGAATCAATGGAAGGACATGACCGAGAGGTTCTGCCATTCTGTCACTCCGTTAACCCTTTAAATGTCACCCACATAAACTCTTTGAAATTTAATGAAAATAGTTTATAAATATTACCTAAGAACCTTATTAATGGAAAAAGTATTAAAACTAGCATATAGCCCATCATATGAGGGGATTAGTAAAATTTTTAATATTCCAGAACTGTTAAGTACCCAATGAGGCAGGTAAAAAATGGTTTGCTTTTGGCTCAGAATTATCTGGTTCACTCTCAATAATTTATTTACCGTCATACTCCTCTAGAATCTCCCGATCCTGTAATGCAGTTTAGAATCACAATGAATTCATTTAGTCAAACCGTGTGGTCATGTATAATAAACAAACACACAAAAGAACAAACTTCTTCATTTCCAAATATATATAAATTAAAAGTTATATATTTATTAGTCCGTGAAAGAGACTCTTAGACTTATATGAAAAGAATTTATTGTTAATACCGGTGGTAAAAGTTTCATTGCAACAAAAAATAATCGATGATTCAATTTAAAATTATCACGTATGTACCTAATCTATTATTTAAGCCAAATATAAAAGAAAATCATTTACGTAATATTTAAGTTCAGTGATAAAAGATATTAAAATAGTGTAGACGATATTTAAATAGTTTAAAATATGAAATGATTAAATGAGATGTTTAAAGGAATGACGTCACAAAATTGTTATTTTTACCTATTTATTAAGTGATAAATGGTTAAATTTAATCGCCTGCTCTTAACCGGGGAAAATAGGGCTTGAAATAATGGAATTAAGCGCTGGAAAAGGAAAGAAGGGTTGGATTTCGAACGTTTTAAAGACGACAGTATTTTTTGTTGTGATATGAAGCATATTTATGCCAATTTATTTTAGAATCGGATCGATAGGAGAAGATAAACTTTATTCGCTTTGAATGGATGCTGTGTATCCATTCCAGGTCAACAGCTTCATAAATTGGAGGACAGACGTACAGATACTTACTATTATTATAATAAATAATTTTCTTTACAATCTTTAGAGGAATTTCCATTAGAGGATACCGTAATAGGGATTGGGGGAGGGGGGTTAGTTAACTGACGAATCCATTCTCTTGTACAGCATGAACATTCTACTTTTTAAAATTCTAATTATATTAGAAGAACAATAAGTAAGTGTTCTTAAAAAGTAAAATAGATAGTTTAACAATTTATAAGCAGGGTTGGCATGATTTAAATCGGGTGATTTTTTTGAAAAAATCATTGATTTAAATCAATTTTTTTTCACTTCTTTTAAAACCTACATTCCAAAGACAGGAGAATTTGGAATCCGTCAGCACAGTAATACCAATAAGTAAATAAGTGTCAGCATGGGCTTTCCAAGAATGGAGGGGTTGTTATCAGAAAGTATATAATATGGGCTAATACAATGACTGATTATGACTGGTGGAATGCATGTCATGTAATGGGAGGTAAAGAGAGTATTTCAAAACTTGATATCCAGTTTGTCTACCCAATAACGACAGCCGTGGCTTCATCTGCCGGAATGGAAAGACAGTTTTCTTCTTTTGGTATTGTTCTTTCTAGCCTTCCTAACCCATTAGGAGTGGATAAAGCATCGAAACTAATGTTTTTATTGAAACAATTAAATCCATCATTCGGTTTTTAAAAAATATCGAAATAATTGTGATTTGTTTTTTTAAATAAATAGTTTACATTAAAAGAATATTTAATTTGTTCTTTAAATTGACACCGTATTTAGTTTGCACTATCCAGTTACAAAATAATGGAATGTATTTATATTAAAATTTATGTATTTAATTTTAGACAATCAGTGTGTAGAATATACTAGATAGATATGATGTTACACCTTATAAAAAACTATTCTACGTATATTGCAAAAAACAAAATTAGTATTTAGAAAAAAATCCGATTTAAATAAAAAAAAAATCTGATTTAAATCAAATAAATCTGATTTTTTTTATTTTTTTAAAGGAATCATGATTTTTTTTTCTAACCCTGTTTATAAGTGTTGTTAGAATAGGTATTTTTGTTTGGGGTCATGAGTGAAAAAAATCAAATTACTAACTTTCCAGGTACAGCAAGTTTAAATGCATATATTTAAAAAAAATTAATGAAATGTAGTACTATCATTTTCTGTAAGTTTTAAATGTCAAAAACATAAAAAAAATTCTCCCAAAAATAGAGAAAAAATTTTTTAACAGGGGGTTTCGCTGCGAAACCACTGTCCGCTAAATGGTTAAAACCCGCCAGGTGTGAGTCTGTGTGTTTTTATACCACGCATGAAGAAAAAGTTCTCTTTTTTTCTTAAAATTTTTTAACAACATTTAACAATTTATTCATATATTTACAAAAAGGCTTTTGAGGCATAAACGCCGCCAAAAGAAAAAATATCCCTCAAAAAATTATATATGCTGTTTTAGTTAGGCCACAAGAAACAGTTTTCCCTCCGGACTACTAAGGGAGAACTTCTCTTCCCTCCTACGAATATTTAGGTTCGATCAGTCTCCTCCGTCTTTTCTTCCATACGAAGAAACCTCTGTCTGACGAGGTGGCACCCCTCCCTTCTCTCATTCGTCCCTGTGTATTTACGTCATCCAGACCGTTCACCAGGTAAGCAGATCTTTTCTGACCTGATCGAAAGCTGTCGGACTCTTTACGAGCCCCGATCGAATGTTTCCAGTAACAAATCCTATTGACCTTGTCCGAATGTCAATGGAGATCGTTAACGGGAAAGTAATGACTTTAACGACAGCCTATATGTTCATTACTAAGCTTTGAAGTGTGGGAACAAAACTGTAAATATTTGTTCTAACTGCAAAATATCGATACGTAGAAAATGTACCACTTATATATAAGAAAAGTTTCTCCAACTGCGTCTGCTCGAACTATCTATGAAGAAATTAAATAATTCCATTAAGTTTATCTATATGCTTTTCTAACTATAGATACTTTTCCATATTGTAATATTTTATTATTTTTTATGAATTATCATAATAATTTTATGTCTCAAAAGGAATATATGTCGTTGCATATAAATAAGTGTATTTTTTATATCAAGAAGAATTCGTATTTATCAGGGGAAGTTTGACCAAGCCCGCGGTTTTGGGTAGACCGAAATTCCCGCGATTTTAGTATTAAAGATTTCAAAACAGAAAGATAATGATATTGATCACTATCGATAAAAAAAACTCACAATAAAATGCGCAAGAACGTTTTAAACTTTACAATTCCACCATAAAAATACCCTGCTAAAGGTATTTTTAGAATGTTTTCAAAAACACAAAGAAAACAATATGTAGATCAAAGTCATTATTAAAGTATGGATTTCATGTGTATTTTAAAAATAATTCAAAAATCGTGGGGAAACTAAAGCGCACGCCACTGTTCGAACATTTAAAAAGAAGGAATAAAATTCCGCGTAGCAGGAAAACGAAAACTTCACGAACTCGTGCTATTTATTATTAAAAGAACCGAACAATGAAACTCTTAATCGTTTATCATTGGTTCTTTTCTATTTTAATTCCTTTCATTGCTCAATGCCAGCATTTTCCCACTGACTTAATCCTAGATTAAGGTCCATCACGTATGTTTTGCGTAATATTTAGAAAGCCTTAAATAAAGCTCACTGCAAAAAATATCCCAATGTATCGATTTACTCTACTTTTTCCCCTTTTTGCTACCCCAGTCGATCTTTTAATACGTACAAGTTGTAATGCGATTACTCAAAGTCGATTTTAAACAGCTTTTCATTTTGTTTATTTATTTGGAAGAGACTTAATCTGGCGGACTCGGGAAAAAAAGTAAATAACTGAGTAAGAAAATTGTTATTTATTTATGTGGCATCACTAATGGTGCAAATCGGAAATCAACTGAATTGGAACTTTCCGTACCACTGACATAGAGGAATGCTTTTTAATTTAATCCACGATTTATTTATTTATTTATCTTTGTGCCTGTATACTATACACATAGTTATGCGCTACCACTGATTTCAGTTAAAACTTTTTATAGATAATTCCTCACACACAAATATAAGTTCTATAAACTCAAACGGAAAGTGCTGTAACACTTTAATCATATAATTGTCAATAAAATTGAGGATTGGATTATTTAGCTGACTCTCGACAGTTTTCCAACAGAGATATTTTGTTTACCTTGCTTAAATTCTGAGTTCGAATTCTAAACTTTCTTCTATAGCTAAAGGGGGATAAGCAGATTAGGTTTGATTTCGTTTGGAGCGATACGGTTTACTGCTCTGCTTCGCAAACGAGACAGATTACTATTTAAAGCCGATTCCGAACGGTTCCGAACGTCCATGAAACCAATGGGATTCGAGCCCGTGAACTCCAGTACTAGAACCAGCGATCTTACGGTACTTAACCATTCTATCATCACTCGTCGCGGAGAGCGCCGGGGATACATATACACGCATGCACACACACACACACACACGCACATATATATATATATATATATATATATATATATACATACACACACACACACACACACATATATATATATATATATATATATATATGTCTGTGTGTGTGTGTGTGTGTATGTGTGTCAGGTGTAAAAATGGGGGGTTGGAAAAATTAAGCGAGTTGGGAACAATTTAAAAGGGAACTCTTTCATAATAACAAAATAAATTAAAAAAAAAACCACGCTCGCGTAAACTTTCAGGGTAATCCGGTCAGGCGGAAGCATATTGGAAATATGTGATGAGTATGCAAATCGATAAGATTCAGTTGGCGCGAAGGGGTTTTCAAAACTTAAGTCAAGGGCCGAAAATTCCCGAGTCCTTTTGCATTCCCCTTTTCAACCCCTAACCAAAATGGACCACTGGGGCTATCGTTTACGCTCTTGGAGAAGGGGTCTGACTCATTATAAATCTAGTTTGCACTAGCGGACAATTAAGGAAATTTTTTAAGAAAAAAGGAGATGCACTCTGTCGGAGGCAGATATTTTCCCACAGATTTTGACTGAGATGTTGTTAAGGGTCTTGTACATATAACTTCATGCACCCCTCCGTTTGTCCTGTCCCTATAATGAAATGGGAACCCGTCCTCCCACGTTATCTTAATAAAGGTCTTTAGCTAAGACGGTGTCATTTTTAAAGGCCATGACTGCAACCATCCATCGTGAAGTCCGTCTTATTACACACACACACACACACACACACACATATATATATACATATATATATATATATATATATATATATATATATATATATATATATATATATATATATATATGACATGGTCCAATGTTAAAGCGAATGGAAAACAGTCTTTCTTGATAATAATAAGTTTATTAAGTCATCGTTTCATTCAAAAGCAAAACTTGCGCCATTTTCATTTATTCGTCGAAGACAAGCGTAGAGAATGTTGACAGCTCCATGTCCACGCGCTGACTGACTCATGTCGGTTCGCTTAATCATCAAATTCTTAAATATCTTTCCGCTTGGTCGGATGATCCCAAAAGCTTATACGAGCTTGGGTCTTTTTCATTTATTTTATTATTATAAAAGAGTTCTCTTTTTAAAATCGTTTATAATTCACGTAATTTCCAACTACCCCCTTTTTAGACCTGACATATATATACCTATAATAGTATATGCGAGGAATTTTTAGTGACCTATAGTGAAATATGCAATTTATCCAGAATTTATGAGCATTAAATCTCAAACTGACAATATGGATCGATCACTAAGACCTCCCACGTTTATTGTAGCCGCAGTTCCCAAAGCTTGTGTGAAGAACATTATAAGTACATTAAATATATACCACAAAGCTTAAATGCCTAAGAGGATCTCTACATAAATATAGGAAATCTTTTTTGTATCGAGTAAGAAAAACAAAGGGATAAAAACATCTTTCAAAATCTGAAGCCCGAAGCTCGTGGGATGCAAGTTCTTAAATTACGCTTCAGAAAAACAAGAGCTTCTAATCTATTTTTCGTATTCACTTCTTTTGGTTTTTATCTATCCACGATAAGTGAACCAGGAGCAAAAAAAAAAACGGGCATCTTTAAAACCTCTTTATATTATTTATACTTTGTTTGTCTTTCTGCGCTCACCTAATCTCGATGTCGAGGCTTGTGGAGAAGACAGCAGATCGTGTGACGTGCATGCGATCCAGTCGATATCACTTTCGATCGCTTAAAAGATGTCACGGTCCAGTTGGATCGCGAAGCCCATTGTTTGGTTACACCGTCGCTTCATGCGAATGAGTCAAAACAATGATGCGCCTTCGGTGGGCGGACTGGTGCGCTAGTCAAAACAATACGGCTTGCATCTTGGAATGTTTTCTCTTCTGTAGAATGTAAATGACACTGGAGGGAAGAAAACGTGCTGGTACTGTAGCAAAATGGCTTGATGGACGAAAAAAAAAAAGTTGCTTCGCTATGTTGACGAAGTTTTTTTTTTTCTACACCAATTTACGGTAAGATCGAAATTCGTAATGTGAATTAAGTCTGGAAGAATAGAAAAGTATCTTGCATTTATTATGACACGCACACGTGTGTGTGCAGGAATAGAACCTGAGAAGAAGTAAGAAAGATATCCATTCCAGACGTTAAAGTTTGATTCGAATGTCATTCGGCCAAGAGACTCAGTCCGACAGCAGGTTACCATCCTGCAAGATTTACCTATTCTATCCTGGAGTTTGGAGCTATCTGCTGTTAAATAGTGTACTTTTGCTGCCCTTTATTCTTAAGCTCGACAAAGAGCTCGCTCTTTTTCTATTAGTTAATGCTTTAATTTCTAACTTTAAAATTCCAAAATTCCAGACATGTATACAAACACACATATGTGTGTGTGAGTGTGTAATAAACTGCTTTATCAGGTCAGGGATAAGTAAATGGGTTGGAAACTGGTGACCACTAATTAAGGATGGCAGAGAGATCTCAGCAAGCCTCTTTGTTGGAGTTCAGTATTGGTTCTTCCCTGCCTTTGGGCATGGTGGCGTCTGGTACATTATGGACTAAGTAACAATCTCCTAAAACCCATGACACAATCTAAAACTCTGAAAATCAGTAGAAGCTAAGTTTTAGTTTCTTAGTTTTTAGAGTTTCATGAAGTAACCAACAGAGCTATAGAAAAACTTAAATGACCCAACCTCTCGGTTAAGGCCTGACTTAAATCTGAGTGGCCACTTCAGAGCTGGGGCTAAAAGAGGGTCAACTTAGGAACATGCTAGGTTTACGCCCGTTCCCTTAGATTTTGAGACCCACGAGGAAGATTTTGGGTCTTATGATTGAGATTTAGTTCTAAATCCCAGTATGATCCATTTTCGGAAAGAACTGACCTTATAGAGATCGTCTTAGGGACTTTCCATTAGTTTCCTATGTATATGTTTAGGTTCCTATATCCACTCCTTACTTTTTATTTATTATTTTAAGATTGATTCTACATTAATTGAGATGATCTGATGAAACAGCCTTCATCAATCTATGGTATGTTGTCATCATCGAGGAAAATTAATCGAAATGTTGGTAACCAGGTGGATATTAACTTACTTTTTTTAACAGTGGTTTTACAATGTTAATAAAAACTTTGGTAATATACTACTGAATGCGTATCTTACTGATGAACGGCGCTTAAATTCATTTTGATTCATAGACTTCACCGGTTCTATATGAGGGGTTCACCACCCTCGTGAACCAAGATCATTTTATCCTTTACTAAATTAAATCATTTACCTGTTTATATAATAAATTATTATTTTAAATTTATACCTATGATAGTTTAACCATAGTTATCAAACATTTCATCGAATTGAGATTTAGAACCCCTAGGGATCAATTTCTGTTTTTAGTAGAACCTCGATTAACCGAAACTCTCCTTTAACCGAAGTCGGCTTCTACTTCGCTTTTTCTTTTTTTTTTTCACTCTCTGCTATCATCCAAAATTTACTCTTTCCGTTCATGCATTTTTAAGGTTTACTTTTTCCTCACATTTCTTTTGTAAGCAAGCCGTTCATTCCAAATTACGAGTGCAGATAAATATGTCGGAATTCCCTTTTTGAGAATTCCTTCTCGTAAGTACAATTCTCTGTGGAAGTGTACTTTTCCCCACTTTCAAACGTCCCCGTTGTAAACAAAAACGAACCCCATTTCGAAATTTGGAAGGTCGTACTGCCGAGTCCCAGAACAATCGTATGTTATTGTACCCATGACGATACTACATATTAAACTAGATGATTATGGATGAATTCTCGATTATCCGAAGTAGGTTCGGTCCCAATGACTTCGGATAATCGAGGTTCTACTGTATTTTAGAGCCGGTCTCACCAAAGTCGCTTAAAGTCTAACCGCGATTAATGCACGCCGCAAACCAATGGTGGGACGCATTTCTCCTTTTAAACAGAGATTAATCGCTGTTAGCGTTAAACGACTTTGGCGAGACCAGGTCTTAAACAGGCCTGTGTGGTGTGTTATAATCTCTGAGTCCCTAACAGTAAATTATACACTTCTGGTAAAAGAATGGCAGTGTTACGTATGTTTAACGGCATGTATGTTTATGGGATAGCGGTAAAGCAGCAACCGTGTTTCCGTCTACCGAATTAGGCATTAGTGCGACTGCGGCACCACAGATGTCAACCGACACAGGGCGCCCTTTCATTTTAGAAGTTGGTAAGAAATCCATTTTGGAACGATGTACACATTTATCAACAATGACCTAGTTTCTTAAGTTATTTCGACATGCGAGAAAAAATCCCCTAAACACGTGTTTTATTTATAGGGGCCTTTCGCCGGGGCTGATGCACGACCTCTTATTTATAGACGGCATCCCCGAAAACGGAACACGCGTTGGGACAATGAACTTGGAAGACGACTTTGATGATGGGTTTGTGTGCGAGTTTATCGGGTACTTTGATCGAGCGGCGAAACCTCCTTAGCCATTCCGGACGTGTCGCGGCGTTTGTTGTCGTACACAAGCCTCTTCATCAGGTGAAGCGAAAAGGGAAAGTCTTTTCCTGTGTTGCAATGTATGCCCCGAGCGCATTGTTTTCATTCATTTATTTATTTATTTATTTTCAAGGTGAGGCAGAGATTAAAGCAGCGCGCCTTCTCTTGCTGGACTCGACCCCCGGGGGCGAGATCTACGCCTTCAGTCTTTTCCTCATCGGTTCGGGTTTAATTTTCTCCTGCTCTCTTGGAGGTGATTCGGGGCTTCCAGGTTTGGGCGACTCTATTAAAATGAGGAAACCAGTCGAAGTTGAACTTTCGCACAACCTTTTTCGTGGCACGGCTTAGCGTCTTGGGGCTTGTTGGATCGTCTTAAAAGTAGATGATAGAAGGGAGAAAAATAGGATGACGTGCTTTAATAAAATTTCCTTGATTAAATTCGCTAACATCCTCTCATGTAATGTATCCTCAAGATAAGGTTGTAATCTATCCGGAGACAGAAATATCTGCGATTTTTTTCAGTGATAATTTCATTGGCGCACCTGTGTGTCCATAACTTTAATAAAAGGGATATTAGTGAAGATAAATTCCGTCTGAAAACGAAATAATAAATGGGAAAGAAAACTTGATTACGTGCTTTAATAAAACATTGATTAAATTTGTTAACAGATGTTTTATCTGCTTAATGTCTTCAAGGCATGACTGTAATCTTTTAAAAATATCTTTCGGATATAAAAAACTGTAATGTTTCTTAATGGCAATTTCGTTGCCCTACCTATGTACCCAGTAGTCTAATAGAAAGGCAGGCATTATAGTGTGGAACAGTGATACCACATGAGGATCGTACCGTCCACATTTGAGAAGAAATCTAAGCTGTGCGTTTACATTCAAGGTAACGTTAGGGGCGTAGAGGAAATTTTACATGAAGGGTTTTTACTCACTTCCACTCTGTAAAAATAATATTACGTTGGCCCAGTGTTTGAAAAAGAAGAAATTGAAACTCATTAAGAAAAACATGGGCAAATATATCTTGATTAAATGATTTTATACAATTAAATAAATGTCTAAGGAATACAGCTAGAATCCACTTATCATTTGTAGATATCGAAGACGGCTCTCGAGTCGGCGCAGGCCCTAAAAAACAATATGGCGACGATTTTTCTCAAAAGGTCAATCCCGCAAGCCGCGGATGCCAGTAGCGTTCACCTTCTACTCTCCTCTGGTAACAACCTTGTCCGCTCAAAAAATTCCGACTGCCTCGCGAAGAAGAAAACGGGGTCCACTCCAGAACGGCGGGGGGGGGGTCAAAATCCCCCAAACCAACGGACCCTTCTATTGGTTGGGAGAAGACCGAAGTTTCTTTCTAGTTCGAACCGGTCTTGTTCTGGTATGTCTTTGACTCACGGGAAGAGGTAAAAAGAGCTGAACCGAATGTAACTTACTGTTACACACTCATATCTCAAAATTATTGCACCAATCCTGATGTGATGGTTACAACTCCTGCATCCCCTTTCCCTTCGCTACGCCACTGGAGAACTTGGAGGACTAACATGTAAGGTGTTTTAACATATTTTTCTACTTTCACTCTCCTTCGTATGCAAATATAGTTTTGTGACACTTACTGTGACGTTTCCTTACGACTGTATGTAAACCAGAATTTGTTAGACGTTATTAGAAGAGAGACCTTCAATTGTACCAGCTATTGTACTCGCCTAATAGCTGTGTTTTATTTTAACGCCGAATGAGGACAAACCCTTATTTTGAGTTTTTAGGGGCAAATATTAACGACCGGTGTCACCAGAGTCGTTTAACGGTTAATCGCGATTAATCTCTGTTTAAACGGAGAATTGCGTCCTACCATTGGCTGGCGCCATGGGTCAATCGCGGTTAGCCATTAAACGACTTTGGTGAGACTGGCCATAAATGTGGCTTCATTTTAATGAGATTTGAATTATTTTCCACGTTCCAAAAAGAGAATTTCCTCTTTACAAACATGCACTTTTAAAATTTTCTTTTTTCCCATCTTTCTTTTGTATGCAAGCCGTCCTTACCAAACTACAAGTGCAGACAAATATTTTGGAATTCCCCTTTTTTTTAGAGTTCCTTCACGCAAGCACAATTCTCGGCATGAGTGTACTCTTCCCCACTTTCGAACGTCCCTATTCTAAACAAAAATGCACCCCACTTCGAAATTTGGAAGGTCGTGCTGCCTAGTCCTAGAACAATCGAATGTTATTGCACCCATAACGATACTACATATTAAACTAGATGATTATGGATGAATTCTCGAATATCCGAAGTAGGTTCGGTCACAATTACTTCGGATAATCGAGGTTCTACTGTATTTCAGAGCCGGTCTCACCAAAGTCGCTTAAAGATTAACGCATGCAGAAAAAAGTGTGCCCCTCTCCTCTCCTGGTCAGTACTCTGTCCTTCTCCTGGTACAGTCACAAGATTGCTTTGAGTTTGAAGGATACTTAAAAAAAAAAAAGGAGAGAAAAATTGAATGCATTTTTTAATACTAGGTTTTAAACATTTTTGTCGACGGGGGAATAGAAAGATTTAAAATTGAAATTTTAATTGCTGACTACACTTGAACAATTGTTGTCCTCACACGAAGATGCGGCATATCAATATTATATTAATTTTTAATATGTATCCGCTAATAAAAGTTTGACAATACACAAAATATATTTCTTAATTTTAAAAATCTGTCCTTTTTTTTAATACATAATACATTATATTTGACTTAATACAGCGGAAATCATAGAAAAACTGGAAAATGATCTTAAATGTTTGAAAATTATGGTTTACTATATCAACCGATATCAAGAACGGAAGTTAGTAGTATGTTATTTTCTGAAAAGGGTACGGCAGGCGTAAAAAACCTCTGTAGAAGAATATTTAATGTCTCCTCTACACTATGGCCCATTACTGACCATTGCAGTGCTCACCCTGACAGTGGCCTTGGTACAAGGGTTGACGGGCTGCATCGAGTTACTGTGCCACTCAATGAGCAGAGCTGGTGGATGCGTCCATAGGGTCTATTGCGAACTTTGGTAGCGCATGCTGGCTGTCTTTGATCTTTGGAGAAAAATCGCTTCCGAAGCCATCCTCCGCCAAGGCCATTTTATCGTCTGCCATCGTCGACCTCGATAAGCCATACGCCCTCCACACAGTGGTAATGGCTTGCAATGGACCATACTGTGGAGGGGCCTTTAGAAAAACCGCTTCCGAAGCCATCCTCCGCCAAGGCCATTTTATCGTCTGCCATCGTCGACTTTCATAAGCCATACTGTGGAGGGGCCTTTAGAAAAACCACTTCCGAAGCCATCCTCCGCCAAGGCCATTTTGTCGTCTACCATCGTCGACCTCGATAAGCTATACGTCCTCACACAGTGTAATGGCTTGTAATGAACTATACTGTGGAGGGGCCTTTAGAAAAACCGCTTCCGAAGCCATCCTCCGCCAAGGCCATTTTATCGTCTGCCATCGTCGACTTTCATAAGCCATACCCCTCCAGAGGGTGGTAATAGCTTGAAGTGGACCATAGTGTGAAGGGGCCTTTAGAAAAACCACTTCCGAAGCCATCCTCCGCCAAGGCCATTTTGTCGTCTACCATCGTCGACCTCGATAAGCTATACGTCCTCACACAGTGTAATGGCTTGTAATGAACTATACTGTGGAGGGGCCTTTAGAAAAACCGCTTCCGAAGCCATCCTCCGCCAAGGCCATTTTGTCGTCTACCATCGTCGACCTCGATAAGCTATACGTCCTCACACAGTATAATGGCTTG
Organism: Pardosa pseudoannulata; assembly: GCA_032207245.1. NCBI lineage: Eukaryota > Metazoa > Arthropoda > Arachnida > Araneae > Lycosidae > Pardosa > Pardosa pseudoannulata. Next base: position 2,400,522 of record CM063509.1, read on the forward strand.
TAATGAACTATACTGTGGAGGGGCCTTTAGAAAAACCGCTTCCGAAGCCATCCTCCGCCAAGGCTATTTTATCGTCTACCATCGTCGACCCTACCCCTTCCACACAGTGTTATGGTCACAGCGTGAAAGGCCTAAACAGTATATGTACGCACTTTGGAAGTTTTAAAAGTCTTTTGCCAACAATTTTCTTTTTTCAAGTTTATTCTATTAAAAAGGAAGACTTATACCTTCCAACCATTAATGTAAATCTGTAAAATTTTCCAACTTGATATTTATAATTAGACTAACAGTTCTTGCCTCCATTATCTATTGCCCAAACCGAAATTTAATGAATCCCTAAGAGTTTTGGCTGAGAGACAAAGAACAAACAGCTGATAAATATTAATGCCGCCGAATTTCCATACTGGGACAAAAATCGCTTAACTAACAGGCCACTGTAGTCAGAAGCGTATGATACCGTTAATTAGAGACAGAATGTGCAATTCTTTATCTAGAGATACGGGTAATCCAATTACACAAACAGCCATTAGTCATCAAATGTTGTTATTGAATACATGCATTATAATGCACGGTATTTATTGATTTTATCTCCCTCTGAAGCATGTCGGTACCGTTTGTAGTAACTGTACGTGCGACCCAGTTCATCTTTTATTACATACCGCCGACTGATGGGTTACATTAACTACAATTAACCGTTCGGATAACAGATTTTATCGTCATAACTGCCGTGACATACTTTGCTGCATTGACTCAATAGGTTTTTTCCCTCTCTTGAGCTTGAATTTAAAACTTCGATATCCATCCCTTCTCCCCCTTTTCGAGCTTTAAATGCCATCCTTTCGAGCCCCATTTTTCCCGGTTAAGAGTAGGCGATTAAATTTATCAACTTAAGTCATAATAAATAGGTAAAAATAACATTTTTTTATCCGTATGACGTCATTCCATCTCATTGAATCTTTTCTTATTTTAAATTGTTTAAATATCGTCTGCATTATTTCCATCCGTTTTATCGCTGAAATTAGATAGGACGTCAACTATTTTCTTTTATATTTGGCTTCAATAATAGATTAGGTACATAGGTGATCATTTTAAATTTAACCATCCATTACTTTTTGTTGGTTTGGTTTGGTTTGGAGCGCTACGGTCTACTGTTTTGCACACGAGGGCTAATGAGACCGGGACCTACGGTTTAAAGCCGATTCCGAACGGCTACAAGCATCCATGCCAGCAGCGGGATTCGAACCCGCGAACTCCGGTTCCGAAGAGCAGCGCTCTACCATTCGGCCATCGTTCGGCACTTTTTGTTGCAATAAAAATTTGATCACCGGTATTCACAACAAATTCTACCTACCTCCAGGGTGTAGTGGAAACGATAATTTCATTCCTTGACTTCCATTCATTACTGTGGCAAATAAATGGGGAAGAACTCAGCGATCATTTCGACGTAGCTAAGGAAACTTTGAATTGTCTTTCTTAATGAATTCGACGTGATTCTAAACTGCATTCACAGTATCGGGAGACTTTGGAGGAGTGTGAAGATAAACAAATTATCGAACGTGTACTCGATAATTCTCAGCCTTTTTTTTTTATCAGGGTTGGCATGATTTAAATCAGTTTATTCGAGGGTTGGAAAAAAATCATGATTTAAAAAAATAATAATAAAAAAAATCAGATTTAATTGATATAAGTCAGATTTTTTTTTTAAAATTTAAATCGGATTTCTTTGATTTTTTTCTGAATACTCATTTTAATTGTTGTTTTTATGTTTTTTGCAATATACATAGAATAGTTTGTTATAAGTAGTAACATCTTATCTATCTAGTATATTCAGCACACTGATTACCTAAAATTAAATGTATAAATTTTAATCAAAATACATTCCATTATTTTGTAATTGGATTGTGTAAACTCAATAAGATATCAATTTAAAGACCAAATTAAATATTCTTTTAATGCAAACTATTTATTTAAAAAAAAAATTCACAATTAATTCAATATTTTTTAAGCATTGAATTATGGATTTAACTATTTTTAATAAAAACACTCGCTTTGATGCATTATCCACTCCTCATTGGTTACGAAGGCTAGAACGAACGATACCAAAAGAAGAAAACTGTCTTTCCATTCCAGCAGATGAAGCCACGGCTGTTGTTATTTGGTAGAAGACAAACAGGATTTCGAGTTCTGTCAGACTCTCTTTACCTCCCATTACATAAAATGAATTCCACCAGTCATAATTCATCATCGTACTACCCCTACTGCATATTTTCTGTAACAACCCCTCCATTCTTGGAAATCACATGCTATCTGTTGATACTTATTTACTTATTGGTATTACTCTGCTGACGGATTCCCAATTCTCCTGTCTTTGGAATATAGGTTTTAAAATAAGTGAAAAAAATTATTTAAATCAAGATTAAATCATGAATGAAATCAACTGATTTAAATCATGCCAACCCTGATTTCTACAGTGTGATTCTTCAAGAACGATGCTAATTCTCAAAGTAATATCCCCTTTCAACGCTTGAACTCAGAACGTGAAAAGAAAATGGATTCAGAAGGCTCGATTTTCCGATGCCAATCGAGCGAGCCGAGTTTTGAAAGGCCATAAAGAAGCATAAAAGTGCTTGATGACTTCATTTAAGGCTAAATTAACCCATATTCCCCGTGTGAGCGAACGAAAGGCAACTTGCGTAGCCATAACAAGGCATCGGAAAGAGAGAACCTACTTTTGTTTTTAATGCTGGCTGTGCCATTACCCCGATCTGTGCGGGCGGGCAATCAATGAATAAAAATCATGCTAATGCAGCACCAGCAGGGCACGGCGGCAGACGTATGCATCCTGTCGGAAGCGACGTGGCGCAGAATGTTTCGTGTATAATTGGTCGTTGCTCTCGGACACCTAAATTGATTTTGAAATAGACATTTTTGGCTCTTTTATTTACTTTGATGTTAAAGGAAACACTAACAAAAATTACTTTATTCCAAATGATTTAAAAAGCAGCTTGTCTGTACGCAGGTGCGGCTGTTCTATTTAAACTATAGAGTCCGCCAAAGAAAAGCTAAGAAAAAGATTTATTTACAAATAAAATAAATTTTGAAAAGTATGTGTTTTTCTTAGAATTCTCGAATTTTCCTTAGAATCCCCCCTTCGATTTGTCCCGATCCTTTAATAATTAGGATACACGATGGCCGAATGGATAGGGCGCTGCTTTTTGGTATTAGATTTGTTCGAGCTCCTGCGTTGCAAGCTCTTGTTTGTATTTATGAGCGCCATCTGGCGAAAATTGTCGCTTGTTGGTCGTCACCTAGAGCAGACGTTCGGTTCTATGGGGATCCGAACCTGCTATTGTGAAAACTCCCTCTTTGGGATTTAATTATGCTTCTTATCGTTGAAGTATTGGCTTTAGTTGGTTTTGCAATAAATATGATTAAGATGCAGTCTGCTCTCGTTCATTTGCTAGTTATGTTTATTTGACTTCCATTTTGGGAACTGAGCTTCGGCGCCAACAAGATTATAATAAATATATACGTACCCAGAGAGCAAATTTAGTTTGCAGCAAACTTGCAGCTAGTTCAGCATAAGTCAGTAAGTTTGAAACAAGACTGCAGCAAGTCTAAGAATTTTCGCTTGCTTCAAGGTTGTCCTGACAAGGTTGCCACAGTTTTGCAGCAAAATGGCATTGCAAAGGAGTGGTCGCTTTATGTTCCTTTTAGCTTGCAGGATATTTGCTACAAGTTTGATATGACAAGCTATTATCCAGAAAAAAATCAAACTTGCTGCAAGTATGCATGCTATCTGGGTAAGGACTGCCGTAAGGGTTGCTGTATTAATTTGAGAATTAAATTGAAATGGGAGAAACACATCGTCGTGGTAATTTCCTCGCTACGCTTCTAGTAGAGTTAGTGGGTTCGAGACCCGATCTTGGCATAGATGTTCCTAGCCGTCTGGAATCAGGGTTAAGCAGTAGATGCCGGATTTATTAGCCTGCATACTGTAAAAAAATAGATCGTAGTTTCCAAACTGAATTTCCGTTACTTTACAAATAAAGAATAATCTTTTGAGGGAAAGGGGAACTTTTACTTTTGAAAAGATTATTGCACGAAACACAATCCTATTTTTAACTTTAATTCTAAAACTACTTATTTTATGCATATTTTATAACTCTTGATTCACGTTTTGTGATGTAAATCAGGAAATCCCTCGGGTCGTGATCCAGTGAATGCTGTTGATACGTACAGTGGTGCACGTATTGACTGAGATCTATTTTCCCCACATGGAAAATAAAAGAAGAAAGAAGCGTGTCTATTTTGAATACTGTTTTGATTCGGCGAATATCGAGCAAAGTTATTTTGCACCCGCAAGGTTAAATACAACTTAAGGTGAATACTAATTAACTGTCGCTACTTAATAGCCCGACTTCAAAGTGAGCTCAATGATTCGTGATTTACTGTTGAACGCGGAGCAGTCGTTTACTTTCGAAGCAGCACGTTCTTTTTAAGCAATTTCAAATCGAAGATTTTTCTTGTGTTTTAACTTGTCATATCGTTTTGGATTAATATCGTAAATACAGGGAGATTTTAGGATGTCTTCCCCATTCTTATTTAACTAACCTATAGCCTGTCATATGACGGGATCAGTGAAATTTTTTAATTTCCAGAATTGTAAAGTACCCCATGAGGCAGGTGAAAAATGGTTTGTTCTTTGACTGAGAATGATATGGTACACGCTCAGGAATTTGTTCATCTTCATACTTCTCTAAAGTCTCCCGATACTGTGAATGCAGTTTAGAATCAAGTTCAATACATTGAGTCAAACCGTGTGGTTATGTATGAAAAACAAACAGACAAATTTCTTAATTTTCAAAGATATACATATAACTTAAACGCTAGATATTTATTGATCCGTGAAAAAGACTCCTATACTTTTATGAAAAGTATTGGTTGTCAATACCGATGATAAAGTTTTCATTGCAACAAAAAAATAATCGATGATTCAATTAAAAATGATCCCATATGTATCTAATCTATTATTGAAGCCAAAGAGAAAAGAAAATTATTGACGTCATACCTTAGTTCAGGGATAAAACGGATAAAAATAAGGCAGACGATATTTAAATAATTTAAAACAAGAAACGATTCGATGAAACGGAATGACATCATAATGCTAGAAAAAATGTTATTTTTACCTAGTTAATATGGGATAAATGGAATCGCCTGCTCTTGACCGGGGAAAATAGGGATCGTAACGACGGCACTAAACGCTCGAAAAGGAGGGAAGGGGTGGATTTCGAACGTTTTAAAGACGACAGTATTTTTGTCTGTGATAGGAAGCCTATTTATGCCAATTTATTTTAGAATGGAACGGATAGTTTAGGAGAAGATACACTTGACTCGCTTCGATTTTTGCTACCTCTAACTTGTCAAGAATCCAGTAGGGATGCCTCTATCCATTCCAGGTCCGACCGCTTCCTAAATTCGAGGACAGATAACTTAGGCTATTATTATAGAGGGGATTTTAAAGTACTTTGTCTGTACATAATAGCAAATAAATCTCGTATTACGTAAGTTTATTTTTTTGCGAATGACCCCCTATGAAAGATGTTCCAAAATTTTTTCAGAACAAGAAATACTAAGAGTTGTTTTTTTTTCCACGGCGCTCTAATTGCAATATTTCTACTACGCTTATCAGGCAAAGATAACATTTTAGTGGACAAATAAAAAAAAAAGTGGAAACCAAAAAAATAAAAAAAAACATACGAATTATATGCAAACACAGCAAAATGTGTTCTAGCCTTCGACTTAATATGTTTCAGTATTCCAAATATTATAAAAAATTATTCTTTGTTGAAAAACCTCGTTACTAGGTCTAATGTAAAGCCGCGAAAATGGTGATGTCAACATGTTTATTCCCATCACATCTGACGAGGAAAACAAACTCTCTCTGTGATTATTTCATAGAGAATAGAGTCCTTTTTTATATAAAAAGATCAAATGACATCCTGCGATTCGTATGAACGAATGTGGAACACGGGATTTTCAAGGAAAATGAGCGAGGATTAAACCAACATTTAATTTGAAAAAGAAAAATTAATTAAAAAATTAAAACACTTGCAACACATATCGTATCTTGAGGTGATTAGTGAAAGAATAATTAACATTTTGGTATCTGCTTAATATATAATATTAATAGCTTAATAGGGTAACGAATATTTCCAATTAGAAAATTTCCTTTCTACTTTCTCACGAAGTTAAATGGCTACTAATTGAAGAAAATATGGCTTTAAGAAAAAATTTAGCATTTTATTACAGTGGACTCCGTTTAATGTGATCGCAGTTAATGTTACCAATCGCTTATTATTATCGAAATCACTGGGTCCCGATTTTCTCTATTCACTTGTATGTTAAAATTGTTGTTTCATCGGTTAATGTTATCAGTTTTCGAACTTCATTTTAACTGGCAAAGGAATATTCACAATCTATTCAGAAAGAACCCGTCCTTTCTTTTCCTTCGCTGTTGTTTGAATTTTTGAAAATACTCCCTCTTCCAACCTAGGGAAATAGGGAATAAACAAAGGAGTGGGTTATGACACGTTCCTGGAATTTTTCAGAAATACGCACACCCTGCTGGTGGTCAGTGGTTGTCAGATAATCAGAAGGCAACACATTCTTATCGGAACCGAGAAGGAACGTATTCCCATTTTATGTCTTGTTCGCTCACATGCAGTTTGTCGATATGGAAGCCAGAAAACGAAATGATTTAACGTTAAGACAAAAGATCGAAATTTTAAATCGTTATGACAGGTTGATTAAGATGACGAACAATTTATCAATGAGTTCTTAGAAAAAATGGTAAATAGTCAACAATGGATCCATTTTTTTTAATTATTTATACAATTCTTATGTTTTAACGGATAATATACATAAATGCAGGATAATATAAGGTGTGTGTTTTTATTTTGTTTTGAAATGTAGTACGTGTGAATTAAACGGGGGGGGGGTAAATTTGTCTAATTTTGCATATCGTTTATTGTTATTAAAATTAGTGTGATCAGTGTCCCAAACTGATTACATTAATCGGAGTCCACTGTATTTACAAGAATAACAATACTCAAGTTATTTATATAAGATATATAATAAAACAATAATGTTTTTTTCATTAAATAAAATCATTAACTACACACAAATTGCACAACTTACCACAAATTAAATACAGCTTTTAAATAATTTTTAATTTCATTTCCTACAGGTGAATTGTAAAGCTTCAGGTTTTATTTTTATGTGCAGAAGTAACCATTTGTACTGTCAGCTGATAACGGTAGTTAACTCTGATTTTCAGCATTCCAAATTCTATGAAAAATATAACATTTCTTCAAAAAGCTTCGTTACCTAGTCTGATTATAATGTATCTTGAAGTGAATGTTTAGGTTATAAAATATTATATACTCAACATTTTGAATAGTGCAATAAACGCAACTGAACGCCTTAGATATTATGGTAATAAATTCCTTCGATTAAAGAATTTCATTTTCGACTTCCCAGGTTAATAAATTACGAGTTGAATTGTAAAATAATACCCTGAGAACAGAATATAAAATTAATAGAATATTACAGAATATATCACCTTTTTTACTAAATATTTTTTAACTGCTATGCGCGAATAATATAATTTTTATATTTGCATAATGAGTCTAATAAATAGGGTAAATTACATCAAAATTTTAATTCGTATGTCTTCGAATATGCTAAAGAATTTACCTTTTGCAGCAGTTGAACTGTTCTCGTATGTTGGATTTTCTTGCATGTCAACATTGCAATGCACATGCGCGCCAACGTCATATTTTGTGTGGAATACCGCCATTTTGACAGACGATAGTTCGCTATCATAAATGACGTGAGCAAAAAGTGATGTTAAAATCCGAAGATCACAATTAATTTTTCTCGCGTTTTTTTTTAATCTAAATTAATGGCTGTAAATAATTGTATAAATCAGGGTTGGCATGATTTAAATCAGTTGATTTTTTTTGAAAAAAATCATTGATTTAAATCAGTTGATTTTTTTTTGAAAAAATCATTGATTTAAATCAGTTGATTTTTTTTTTGAAAAAATCATTGATTTAAATCATTTTTTTTCACTTCTTTTAATCTATATTCCAAAGATAGGAGAATTGGGAATCAGTAGGCACAGTAATACAAATAAATAAGTACATGAGTGTAAATAGACAGCATGTGCTTTCCAAGAATTTAGAAGTTGTTATCAGAAAGTACTAGTAGGGGTAGCGTACAATAATTGATTATACTGGTGGAATTTATTTTATGTCATGGGAGTTAAAGAGAATATTACAGAATTAGAAATCCCGTTTGTCTACCCAATAACAACATCCGTGGCTTCATCTGCCGGAATGGAAAGACAGTTTTCTTCCTTTGGTATGGTTCGTTCTAGCCTTCGTAACCAATAAGGAGTGGATAAAGCATCAACGCAAGTGTTTTTATTGAAATAATTAAATCCATGATTCGGTGAAAAAATATTGGTTCTTAAAAATATTGAAATAATTGTAATTTGTTTTTTTAAATAGTTTGCATTAAAAGAATATTTAATTTGTTCTGTAAATTGACATCTTATTTAATTTGCACTATCCAATGACAAAATAATGGAATGTATTTAGATTAAAATTTATATATTTAATTTTAGGTAATCAGTGTGTAGAATATACTAAATAGATAAGATGATACTTCTTGTAACAAACTATTCTATGTATATTGCAAAAAACACAAAAACAACAATTAAAATTAGTATTCAGAAAAAAATCAAATAAATCTGATTTTTTTTATTTAATAAAAAATCATGATTTTTTTCCAACCCTGGTATGAATTTATGTTGTGTGTATAAATAAGAAAGGAAAAGAAACAGCTGGTCCGTCGATTTCTTTAAAAAGGAAGAGTGATACAACATAGTATTTAAAATTAACTATAGAATTGTATAATTAAAATTAGTATCAGTCACGTTAACGGTGTTATTCTAGCAAATAATTATAGGTTATATATTTTTTTCCGTTCCCGCTTTCTTCAATTCGTCATCTTTTAATCTGGAGAGAAAGTAAAAACTGAAATATTTCAAATAGAAAAATTCATTACTGTATGAGGTACATTATTTCACGGCAAAGCTTTTAGCCATGTTTATTGTACTGCTCAGAATGTTGATTAGACAGCTACTAATCACTTCAAGATATGGTATCGATTGCAATGATTCTTTACAAATTAAATGTCGCATTGTACCTCTGCTCGTTTTCCTTCCAAATGCTGTAAACCATCTCCGTTCATACGAAACTCAGGATGTCATTTGATCTTTTTGTAAAAAACGAATCTATTCTCTTTGAAATAATCACCCGGAGAGTTTGTTTTCCTCATCAGTAGAGATTTAATGAGGAAGGGAAAAAAACTCCGGCTCTTTACAGAGAACATCGCTGCATTACGTTGTAACTAGACCTGGTAACGAGGCTTTTGTACGGAGTGTTACTTTTTCATAAGATTTAGATACCGAAATGGCAACATTAACTTTCGTTATCCGTTGATGGTAAAATGGCTGCCTTCATGCGTGGAAGTTATCCGCTTTTTGTTAGAGATTCAGTTGTATGTTCTGCCTTATTAGTGACGCACGTTCTTTTTTTTTTTTTCTTTCTTTTTAACGATCTTCGCTGAGAAGATACACAAAAGCTTATACCCTGTTACCTCGCGGTAGTTAGTAATTCTTTGTCTATTCTTTGAAAAGCGGGTATGAAATCGCAACCGAATAATCTTCTAGAACAGTGTTTTTAACACGGTTTTCATTCTATTTATATATTTTCCTTTCCTAATTTTAAGCAGTAATAATATATACAGACATACCTTAAAAAGTATAAAATACTTCGTAAGAGCTTATCCTACTTATCGATCGATTTAACGACCATTCATGTACTAATAAAAAATCTGCATATAAGATAGCCAAAATATATAATATTCAATTTCTACGTATGGCTAATTTTGTACTATATCCCAGAAATCAGATACTAAAACAATGAGGAGTTGTTACACAAATGAAAATGAAATAATATAAAGAAAATACACGATGCAAATTTTGATTTCTTTCACAAATTAGAATCAATGTTGTTTTATTTTATAAGTCAACAAGTTTTCAATTGTTTTGTTATTGATGAACGAAAATATGTGACTATTTCTGTTACATAGCCGAAAATTCGTACTTATCTTAAAGTACAATACTTGGTGCATAGGTACGCTTAAAAATGTATACTGCTTCTAAAACCGTAATGTATAATTTAATTCTAAAAAAATAAATGTATTTTTAATTCAGATAGTTTTAGTTCCATTCAGCCGAGTACAAAATTTTATAAAATAAATTGAATTTTTAAAAATGAAGGTTTTTTTTTTTTTTTAAAAAAAAAGCGCATTTTTCTTACAAATTTCATTAATAAAAATAATATGTATAAAAGGAAAATGTTTGATCAAACTTATGTCATAGAAATATTCATTCAGAATTGTACGTCTTTCAGAAGGATGGATTTTTTTTACAAGTGTATCAAATTACTGAAAAAATAGTTTGAAAAAGCTCAAATAACTTTGAAGTTTTCTGTTCATGGCTATGGTTGTGTACATTGCATATACTCATTAATCTAGGTTTAGTCTTGATCCGGAGAAAGATTCACCGCGTACATTAATGGTGGCTGGAACACACAAAATAGGTTCGTGGTCGGCATGCCCTGCAGGTTCCCAAACGATATCTCTAAGAGCGCTTTCCCACTTACCGACACGACAGCGATAAATCGTAGACGATTGTCGTTCTCCGACATCGGTGCAACGTAAAATGAAATGCACTAAGATGAGCTACTCGCTTTCCTACCAACCAATTCAATGATGATTTTATCGTTTCGAACGGCCGATATCGTTTATCGGGCATTTTGTTCTGCAAGCTCCAGGGTTGGAAAAAAAATCTTGATTTTTTTAAAAGAATAAAAAAAAAATCAGATTTATTTGATTTAAATCAGATTTTTTCGATTTAAATCAGATTTATTTGATTTTTTTCTGAATTCTAATTTTAATTATGGTTGTATTTTTATATTAATTTTTTTTTCAATATACATGGAATAGTTTGTTATAAGTAACAACTTATCTATCTAGTCTATTCTACACACTGATTACCTAAAATTTAATACATAATTTTTAATCTAAATACATTTCATTATTTTGTAATTGCATGGTGCAAACGAAATAAGATGTCAATTTAAAGAGCAAATTAAATATTCATTTAATGCCAATTATTTATTAAAAAAAAACAAAAAATCGCAATTATTTCAATATTTTTTAAGCTATGAATTATGGATTTAACTGTTTCAATAAAAACATTAGTTTCGATGCCGTATCCCCTCCTAATGGGTTACAAAGGCTAGAACGAACAATACCAAAAGAAGAAAATTGTCTTTCCATTCCAGCAGACGTAGCCACGGCTGGTGTCATTGGGTAGACAAACGGGATTTCAAGTTCTGTCATACTCTCTTTACCTCCCATTACATTAAAGGAATTCCACTAGTCATAACTAGTCATTGTACCTACCCGTACTACATACTTTCTGATAACAACCCCTCCATTCTTGGAAAACACATACTATCTATTTACACTTATTTACTTATTGGTATTTCTGTGCTGACTGATTCCCGATTCTCCTGTCTTTGGAATAGAGGTTTTAAGAGAAGTGAATAAAAAATTATTTAAATCAGTGATTTAAAAAAAATCAACTAATTTAAATCATGATTTCAATCAATTGATTTAAATTATGCCAACCCTGGCAAGAGCTATTCCTTTTGAATCTGTCCGACATTTTAAGAGCTATCGCTACTCACGTTGTTTGCTTTAGATTAATAAATTATATGATTTTTTTTTTTTTTTTTGTAATACAGTTGTTATATGACTTTATTTTTAAATTCATTATTAATGTAATATTTAAATGCTTAGATTTCTTACGCATTCAACTGACTCATTCTGCTCGAATTTTAATGTTATCATAAAATGCAGTTTTATCGTAGATTTGCTATTATTACTGTTTGAATTTCACATCTGTTATATTAAATTATCATCTGCAATAATTAATAAGTTCATTTATCACATGGTGTTGCTTTTGAAAGAAAATGACTGAGTGTATCCAATTTTGATTTAAGGTTGTTTTAAAGATAAATTTAAAGAGGTAAAATAAATAAAGATAAAATGATCTGGTAAATGTGTTAATAGCTAAAATGAAATAGATTTAGAAAGGGAAATGAAAAGGGCAAAACTAATTACATAAAATTAGAATTGAGCCATTAAAATTGAAAACATTTTTATTCGTATTTTTTTTAATAGGCTATTGTTTTAAACAAAAATCACTTTAATTATTAGAAGAGATGCCAGAATTTTAGCAGATTTAAGAGAGTTACAGAAAAAAAAATTTAAATTTTTACAATGGAACGCCTTAACACTACGACAAAACGACTTACATGTTGAGTGTTAAATTGACCTTTTGACAAAAATAGAGGCGGAGCCAAAGCTTCACTAGCATACCACTGGTAGAAAGAACGGAAGAAATGGGTGCCTAGTACTAGCATCCAATGTTTTTTAAAATATGTGCAATGAAACAGCATTAAAATTGACTTTTCTAACAATAATTGTTGTACTAGGTCTCTAAAAGTTATTATTTCAGTCATTTATAAAACTTGTGCGATCTTACCTCCATCTTTAAATAAAACGATATCGGTAGAGGAGTGGAAAAACTGCTTTCTAGACGACACGATACCACTGTTTTATCGTTGCGTTATTTACCGGCGTTAGACGTTGTCGTGTCGGTAAATGAGAATAGTCTTCTGCTTGGACCCTACTTCAGAGTTACGAGGGTGGACTAGAGGCAATGGCAACCATCATTCCACGAGAATGGATACGATGTTAATCAACCAACCAATCTTGGTTTACGTCTTGATTGCTAAAAAAACTATACACTGTTGGAATCGCGTGAATCTTGTGTTAAAAAATAAATTAGCAATTCTAAAATTTAATTTCAATTTCAATTTAGATTAAAGAAGCAAATTAAAAAAAAAAAAAAAAAAAAACCTGCAAAAGTGAAAATATTACAAAATTGTCAAACGAAACAAATTCAATACCGAGATCTGGTTTGTTGTTCCGTGAAGGTTAGTCCAGTTTTACTTTTTCCGTGTTTCTCCAAGTTTTGCTGGAAGAAGAAAAGTAACGTTGAAAGTAATAAAAAGTAAAAAAAGTAACATATATCTTGCGTTTCGAAAGGGAAGCGGAATTTCTCTTTTTCCTGTATTGTTATAAAAAGAAAACTCAAGACAAAACAAGAAAGCTCAAATATAAAGCGAAATACAGTGAAACCTGTCTTTCACAATATTACACGAATCTCAAAAATTATTCTTACGGACGGGTTATCGTTGCAGATATTTTGAGAATTTGCGCATGCAATGATTATGTACTAAGCCCTTTGTTTCTCAATACTCAGAATAAAAGCAATATTTATTTGCTAGCATATAGCACGTCATATGACGGGATCAGTCAAATTTTTAATTTTCCAGAATTGTAAAGTACCCTACGAGGCGGGTCAAAAAAGGATTTGTGTTTTGGCTGAGAATGATATGGCTCAATAATTTGTTTATCTTCATGCTCCTCTAAAGTCTCCCGATACTGTGAAAGCAGTTTAGAATCCCGTCGAATTCATTTAGAAAGATAATTCAAAGTTTTCTTAGCTCAGTCAAAATGATCGTTAAGTTCTTCCCCATTTTTTTTTTTGCCACAGTCATTAATGGAAGTAAAGGAATGAAATTATCGTTTCCACTACACACTGGAGGTAAATAGAGTTTGTTATTAATACCAGTGATAAAATTTCCACTGCAACAAAAAATAATGGATGATTGAATTTAAAATAATCACCTATGTACATAATCTATTATTGAAGCTAAATATAAAAGAAAATTATTGACGTCATGTCTGAGTTCAGTGATAAAATGGATGATAATGCGGACGATATTTAAACAATTTAAAATAGGAAGTGATTCAATGAGATGGAATGACGTCATAATGCTAGGAAAAAAGTTTATATTTGCCCATTTATTATGGGATAAATGGAATCGCCTGTTTTTAACCGGGGAAAATGGGGCTCAAAACGATGGCATTAAAAGTTCGAAAAGGGGGGATGGGTGGATTTCGAACGTTTTAAAGACGACAGTATTTTTTACTGTAATAAGAAGCCTATTTATACCAATTGTCTTGTTAAAAAACGTGGCAAATAAGAGAAAAAAGAATGATGAAAAAAGAAAGCCAGAAAAAATTTCTGATTATCTTCAATGTATGTATGTGTGTGTAATCAGAGATGAAAGATATCTTTTTTTTTTTTAATTGTTTTCAGAAATTCAAATTTTCGACAAAAGCAGTTTTTTACAATTTCCGGAACAAACCCACATAAGTTTTTGGAATTTGCAGAAAATTTCACATTAGAATCACCCCTTGATTCATTGGAATCTTGCTGACTTGAGGACAACCCCCTCACCCTAACAAACCCATAAAAAAAGTGCGTGGAAAACCATCCTGTATTATCTGGTTACAAGATTTTTGAATTAAATGCAACAAAACTATAAAGTAGAATCAAATGTTTTCGCAACAGAAGAACGCTGACTGATTCATACATTTTGCGTGTGTATATCTATCTTGATAAACATACAAATCATGTTCGACGAGAATGCCATAAATAACAAGTTAGGCTGCAGGATTCGATGTTTGGAACCCGAGTCGTGCAATGACTGCCTCGTCGCCCATACATGTAAACATGATAGCAATCATGCGTTCATCTCAAATAGTAGGCCGGACTTCGACAATATGTCGCACCGTGTTATCGGCTCAGAGGCTTGTTTACCTGCACACAGGCAATCCTAAAATGGAAACGGGATGAACGTTGTCGGATTTCTTTTCTAGAAAGAGAATCCCACATCGTGGACAAACCCCAAAGAACAGAAGGATGCCCACCTCTTTTTGCACACCCACTTCCCACCCAACCACTTTCATTCAGAGAAACGATGTAGGCTCGCTTTCCACAGCATTTGTAGGTTACTGCACCAGCGGCGGAGAGGTGGCGTCCTGCCTACATCGGTGCCCGGATGTACTGGTCGCAAAATGGAACATTGTTGTTTCTCATCTCCTCACTTTAAAGTAGAAGTTTAACAGACCAAAGTGATTAGAGCGTGTGGATTATGTATAATACTTAACACACTTGTTGGGTTGGAAAAAAATCAGATTTATTTGATTTAAATCAGATTTTTTTAATTTAAATCGGATTTCTTTGATTTTTTTTTCTGAATACTCATTTTAATTGCTGCTTTTATGTTTTTTTGCAATATACATAGAATAATTTGCTATAAGAAGTAACATCTCATCTATCTAGTATATTCTGCACACTGATTACCTAAAATAAAATGTATAAATTTGAATCTAAATACATTCCAGTGTTTTGTCATTGGACGGTGCAAACTCAATAAGATGTCAATTTAAAGAACAAATTAAATATTCTTTGAATGCAAACTATTTATTATTTTAAAAAAAATCACAATTATTGAAATATTTTTAAAGCCCCGAATAATGGACTTGACTATTTCAATAAAAACACTCGCTTTGATGCTTTATCCACTCCTTTAATTACTAATCCACTAATTTAATACTTTAAACTAAAATTACTAAACTCCTCTATTAAAAAACCCCCCCAATCCGCAATTTCGTCATCTTTTCAGTGGCCTCTCGGCGTTAAACTCTTTTGTCTCCTTCCTGTTGGCGAGTTTAATTCGCCAACCTATTTTGCTGATTAAGAGCATGTCTACTTTGCAGAGTAAACAAATTCTTTTCTTACCTTGTGTCGTCCCCGAGGTTATAAAAGGCTGCGCGACCATCCTTTGTTAGATTTTTGCTGTAGACGCTGTTCAATAAAGCTGATATAAAAGTTCTGAAAAATCGTATTATTTTTCGACCACGATACATAATTGAAGCATGGCAGGCCACGCTATGCTACATATATGTATACAAACATACATATACATAGGGGCTAGTAGTTATGTTTCCGGAACTTCTTCGTCTAATGATTTTACAAATATATATATCTGCATATATATTTCTAAAATCCCTTCTTTCGTTTGGCATATTGATGATTACTATGCCTTTGTTTAATGAACTATTTAGATCAAAGGTAATATGTCTATCGGCAGATTTATATGCGATTGGATAACAATCAGTTACCAATTGATGGGTGGCATCGGTAATAACGGTTCCGTTGCATACAATAGATCGTATTCGATATCACAAATAGGCATTCCCTCTGTTGTCGACGAAACTCCGACAGAGAACGCGATCTCGGTTGTTCCAAGAAGAGAAGAGATGACACCCACCAGAACACATATTCTTTTCCGGGTTGGGACACCACCGAAATCCCTTAACGAGAAACGCCAGCCAACTTCGCTTGTCCGATTCATGGCTTACGTCACGCCATGGCTGCATTGCCAACAATGGGAAACGATGTTCATTTTAACCTTATCAAAGAGGATTACGATTCCAGTGATGCGCGAAGCCCCCGAGCTAGAGACTTTAATTGGGGACCCATCTCCTGATGAGTAGAGAGTCTCTCATTACAGTTGCGGGTTTCTTTGGACGCAGCCAAATAAGCTGATCGCCTTCCTAGCGAATTCTCTCCCTGCCATAATAGAGGTTTTGACACGGAGACAGATTTCTTGCTGTCAACAACACAAAGATGGTGGTTGTCTGAGTGAAATATTTCTAGTAACTATTTATACGACTGAATTTCATAAATTCTAACCAAAAGATGGCCGATGGATGGGTTAGAGTGCTGGCCTTCGGTACCGGAGTTCGTGGGTTCGAATCCCACAGTGGCATGGTTGTTCGTAGCCGTTCGGAATCGGCTTTAAGCTGTAAGTCCCGGTCTCATTAGCCCTCGTGTTGCAAAAAGTAGACAGTAGCACTCCAAATCAAACCATAAATTCTAGGTGGGCACAATAACTGGAAAACCGTGTCATCCCCTATAAAATAATAGACTAAGTTATTTGTCAGAATGTCCTCGAATGATGAAGGGGTTGAACCTGTAATGGATAGAGGCATACATAAAGGATACTTGATGAGTTAAGGTTAGCAAAATTCAAAGCGAGTCAAGTTTATCATCTCCTAAACTGTCGATTTGATTCTAAAATAAATTGGTATAAATAGGCTTCACATCACCGCAAAAAATACTATCGTTTTTAAAACGTTCGAAATCCACCCCTTAACCCCTTTCCGTGCCTTTAATGTCATAATTTTGAACCCTAATTTCCCCGGTTAAGTACAGGCGGTTCAGTTTATCAATTGATCACATTATAAGTAAATAAAAATAGCATTTTTTTCCTAGCTTTATGAACGCCATTCCGCTCATTTAATCATTTATTATTTTTAATTATTTAAATATCGGAATGGACAGAGGCATCCATATTGGATTCTTGATGAGTTAGGGTCAGCAAAATTCAGAGCGAGTCGTGTTGAACTTCTCCTAAACTACAGATTTGATTCTAAAATAAATTGGTATAAATAGTCCTCACATCACAGCGAAAAACATTGTCTCTTTAAAACGTTCGAAATCCACACCTTCCCCCATTTTCGAGCATTGAATGTCATTATTTAGAGCCCTAATTTCCCCTGTTAAGAGCAAGCGATTCAGTTTATCAATTGATCACATTATAAGTAAATAAAAAAAGCATTTTTTTTAGGTTTATGACGCCATTTCTCTTATTTAATCATTTATTATTTTAAGTTATTTAAATATCATCTATTATTTAAATATCAGAATGGATTAAGCCATCCATATCGGATTTTTGATGAGTTAGGGTTAGCAAAATTTTATTGATCCCGTCATATGCCGGGCTATATGCTAGATACTAGTAGAGAGCATGTCTCGTGTAATACAAGTTAATTGTTTTTAAATAAAATTCTGAAATTGTTTAATGTCAGAATTGTTTTAAAGTTGGGTTTTTATAGACCTTCTGAGGTTTTACAGGTTTTATAATCACAGTTCATTTCCCTTCTGCCTACAATGGGAATGGACGGCATTTAACCCTCTAAGCGTACAATCTCCTCTAAGCACGTACAATTCCGCCAAACCGATGATGTCTTCAAAGCGGTTTCACGTACAATTTTCGACCTCCAAAAACGTTCCGAAAATGGATGTAATGTACATTTCTGCCAGTGTTTCCCCCATGAAGTTTTGAGATAGGAGGGTCAGATCGATTGTTTAGGAACTGCACCCCTCTTTGTCTGACATTTATTGAGGGATGCACCCCTACTCCATGAAGCACAAAGGCGCTGATAGCTTTTCATGGATTTGTAAATCTCTATTTCGAAGTATTTCGTTTGCGGTAACAGATGTATCTCTAATTGCATCACTTAAATATCTTGGATGACTTTCGTAAAAAATATAAATAATTCTCTTAAAGAATATTTTTATTTGTACTTTTAGAATCCATTATTTCTAATGGGATGATCTTCGAGACTTGACGAGCTTTATGTGTATTAAAAATTAACAATCTATAATATCTATTTATATATCTATTTATAACCGGAAGTAAAGGAACAATAACGAGGGTGGGTTTCCCGTATTCCATTCTAGTCGACAAAGGGTGAAGGAAAAAATCATAGAACGCTTTGGCCACTGACACAATAAATCTTTAGCGTATTTTTGGAGACTTTTTTCCTCGATGTGTTCCACTCGGAGGGTTAGTTTAGGATGTGTAATAGACTGGGATGGGGTCTGATGAAAAATCAATTTTAATCCTCCGTTTTAAGCATTTAAAATCTATTTTCCAGTCACATATAATCAGTGTCTGCTTCACATTTCTTTATCATATCAACATACAGTGGTCTGCCGTTTTTCGCGATTAATGGGGACCAGAATCTTCTGCAAAAGCTGAAAAACCTCGAAGTAGGATTTGCCCCTAGGAATTTTCGCGTATGCGGGCACACGAATGTTTTAAATATGTAAACAGTATTGATACTTTACACCTTTAAGACAAAAATGACAACAGTATACGTATTTATTTAAGCGTGTCAGTGCTCATTAATAAGGTTCATTACAAAACCTTATAGAGTCATAAATAGTATTCGACATTGCTTTTTGGGAGAGGCGAAGAGTCTTGTGTTGGTGGCGGAGGAGAGGCTCTCACTTCACTCGTAGAAGTTTTGTGTTCACTCGGAGAATCTTCTGCTGGAGTCGCTGACGGTAGAGCCAGGGGGCTTTACCTTGGAGAGAAACAGGATGATGGGTAGTTGTTGTCTTTGTGTTTCCCTTTTCTTCAAAATTTCCCTGTACGAGGACATAACCCCGTCAACGGTATTGCCGAACTCGACAGCTCGAACCTTATTGTCGTCAATTCTTGTACAAATTCTTGCCACGTTGCACAATGGTTGCGGATTTTCCAGGGTTAGGCCACGCTTTTCAGTTTGTTCTTCCTCTTCATTTTCTTCCTCACTTTCAGACTTGGTCGTCTCGAGAGCCCGTGGTATGTACTCTGAGTCAACTCGTCTCTTTGTTTGACATGCAGGGATCCTTCTATCTCGCGCATCAACACGAAACAAAGCTCCTGTCCACAATGTGGCTGCCGACGTGTGTTGCATTTTTTCATTTTTATTTTTGGATGAATATTTTGGGAAAATTCGCGAAGCCGCAAAGTATGAAGCCCGAAGTGGCGAGGGAGCACTGTATCAAATGCTTAGATAGGGGTTAGAACAAGTAGGTATTTAACAGTGGTAAAAGTGTACGTGTATTACACAATGTAAATATTATTCTAAACACAAACACTTCAGAGACGAAATTTGCGACTTCAGTAATAAGAATAATAAAAAGTTCATGCACGTCAATAGAATATTTTCACTATTTGTGCGTGATAAAAAGAGACAATCGAAAGGGAACACTAAAACACGGGGATCCTCTGTTCCCCCTGATTAAATATTCTTATCTTATCCAAAAGAGCCGGCTGTAAAATTCTTCACACGTGTCATTCATTACTGCATTTTTAATTTTTTTTTATTTTACATTAACTAACAAATACAAATATATAATTTTCTCTTTTTTAATGACTGGAAAAAAACTAAAAATAATGAAAGCTTTCAGAATAATGATACTGTTTCAAGGCTAGCATTAGAGCGAAAATATTTTCATATTACATTAAATAATAAAGTTAAAAAATAGATAAGGCATTGTTAAATATTTTAGAAGTCTTCCTATGGAATTTTTTAAAAGACATATCCAGACACAGGGTCACGGTTCCTAAGTGAGCAGTGCATACATGCACGCAGGCGGCTTAGTCCCTATAACGACCGGTGGAATAAAAAAAATTGAACTGTGATATATAAATTAAAAAAAAAAAAAACCCGCTGTTTAAATTTAGATCTTTGCCTCAATTGGCTGCGTCCTTTTAGATGGTATATACTTCTCATGGAAAAATGGCTGAAATTGCTTCGAGAAGTTAGACATTTAAGAGTGATTTAGAAGCAGGGACAAAGCAGTAAGCCCTATCCCCAAAGGCTTGGCCTGACACCTCCAGAAGTACCGTTTTGGAACTTGGAGGATACTGCAACCATGTACCTATTTTATGTTCGGAACTGGAATTCGTGGGTTTGAATCCCGCTGATGGAATGGATGTTTGTAGCCGTTCGGAATCGGCTTTAACCCACTGAACGGACGCGTCGACGGGGGTTCGACAGCGAATTCCTGTTCGAAAACGGACCTGTCGACCCCTTCTCGTTCGCACTCGTATAACACACTTTTGAGGGAAAAAAATATTGCAAAGTGATAATAAATGAAAGAAACTAATTTTGAGTAAAGGAACTGGTTTACCTTGAAGGGAAAATAATTTAAAAGTAGCCTGACAACTTTTAAACCGGCAACTCTAGTATGGTACGGTAAGTTCCGTCTGGAATTTACGAAAAGGGTGACTGTTTTGAAAGGGATAAAGGTGGGGAGGGTGGTCGGTGGATGGGTTAAACAGTAGGTCCCGGTCTCATTAGCCCTCGTGTGCAAAACAGTAGACCGTAGCGCTCCAAACCAAACCAAATCAAATCAAACCAAACCTATTTTATGTAGCCTCCACATTATGGCCAATTGTTCACCACTTCCTGAAGGTGACCTTGAATGATGGTTCACGGATTGCATCCACACACTGGTAGGGTTTCCACGGTTCTTAAAAATCCTTAAGAACTCCTTAATTTTTGTGGTGTGAGTCACCCTTGACGGCAATCGCAACGGACTGACAGACGAGAAACAGTTAGTTGAGAGAACGCGCTATATAACGTAACTAGGATATGATGTATGTTCTGTATCGTGGCCGCTTAGAATGATAATTAAATAAATGCGTGCTAATACTAACTTGCCTGGTCATTTACGCCTCTTACACTCTACATGCACTGTACTATTCTAAAATAGAGTAGAGTAACAACACAATTTTAGCTTTCATTTTTAAGGGCCCTTAAAACTATTTAATTTTTGTCAAAGGTCCTTAAAAACTCCTTAATTTTTAAGTTGGAACATGATCAATTTCTCTATCAACGCGATCTGCCGTCATCCCGTGATTGCCTATTAGTTTTCGCCGTACTCCCCGAACTTTCTGGTTTTGGAAGTTTGGAGTTCAACTTGCCCCAAATCGGTTCTATATTAATTTTTATACATTTTTAAAAACTTAATTCTGAAATATTGTAAGGCATTTATTGAACATACCTTGTCTGGTTCATAATCATTAAAATATGTTCCTTAGGAAATAGGGTTTATGTCATTATGCCGTGTGTTTCAAGTAGGTCCTTATAAAAAGTTACTTTGGTCCTTAGAAAGTTTTTAAAAATTCCTTAATTTTTGTTCTGTAAAAAGAGTGGGAACCCTGACTGGGCCACTAAATGATCCAAACAAGCGGATTCGTCCGTAGGGTCTACTGCGCACTTTAGTTGCGCATCTGGCTGCCTTTGATCTTTGGGGAAAAAAGCATCGGAAGCCATCGCCCGCCAGGGCTATTTTATCGTTACCACAATGGACCACGATAAACTATACCCCCTCCAGACGGTGGGGATGGATTGCAATGGATCATAGTGTGGAGGGGCCTTTACGTGTGCCAACCACCATTAATGAAGGCATTGTACCATCATCAACCAACCAAAAGGAGTTTCTCAAAACTGAAAATATTTTTTTTTAAATGATAATGTCAATTAACCAAGAAAGATTTAACGATTTACAATTATTAGTAAACAAACTTTAATCTGCGTAAGAGTGTGTTATCAACAAAATGTACGAATGAACTGGCAAAATAAGTATGCAAGAGGAGTGCAATTTGCTACTCCTCGATCATTGTAATGTATCATAGTTAAACTTTAATTTTTCTTCTTCACTTTTATTAATCTCTTTACACTATTTTTCATTTCCGCATCGTGTATTTTTCATAAACTGTTAATATTCACCCCTTCTTTTAAGACTTATAATCTTAATCTCTTATTATTTTTGTATTACTTAATAACTTTTTTTGAAAAAAAAACCTCTTTTTATTTTTTACTTATTCTTTTTCGTCTTTATTACTACTAAGGACAGGACCTTAATTTTATTTTGTATATATTTCATGACTTTATCTTAAAATTATATTTCGCTTACTTATAACTCCCCCCTAACTTAAAGTGCACACCAGTGAAGACTCAAACTCATTCATTCTGCCGAGTCCCAGAATAATCGAAGGTTATTGCACCAATGACGATACTATATATTAAACTACTTGCCCTCCCTCGCTTAAGTTTTCGAGTTGTGCAATTGCTTCAGATACCGGAAGCCACCGAAAGAGTGTATAACAGATTGATAAACACGCATAACCATATTATCGAGTCAGTGGACGGTTATTTCCTATTTGGCAGCAAGCGGAGTTCGAAGTTGTTCGATAATTCATGCCGCGCTCGGTGGAATGTATTTTCTTTAATTTGCTGAGAGAAACGAATAAATGCATCTTCATTTGCGTGCTCGGTAAAAAAGAAAAAAGTGGCGACAGTTCCGATTTTCGACAGTGGTCGTTGCCCTACGATCGGGATCGTTCGAATGGTTTATTCTCGATTTGCCATTTACATATAATAGGAAGGAATGAGTGACGTTACGGAATAGCGTTTTTGTAAGAGATAATTCCTTCCCGTCAACGAAATACTGGCATTCTCTGGTGGTAAAGAAGTTCACTGTGACAATTAAAGCACGAATTCTTTCTCCCTTCACTACTTTAAAACCCGAATTCAAAATAGTCAATTAGAACTAATCGGAGATTAAACGTTATACAAAAACAGTGGACTTTGCTTAATGTTATCCGTTTGGGACATCGTGATTTTGATAACACTAAACGATATGCAAAATTAGATAAATTTACCAACCCCTTTTAATTCACACGTTTCAAACACATTTCAAAACAAAATGAAAAATATGTATAATGATAAATTATTCGTAATCATAACCAACCTGTCATAATGATTTAAAATGTCGAGCTTTTGTTTTAACGTTCAATCATTTCGCTTTCTGGCTTCCAAATCGACGAGCTGCACGTAAGCGAGCAAGGCATAAAATATGAAGACACTCCTTCTTAGTTCCGATAAGAATGGGTTACCTTCTGCTTATCTAACAACCATTGACCACCAGCAGGGTGTGCGCAAAATTCCAGAAACGTGTATTTGAAAGGTTCGAAAACTGATAACATTAACCGATGTAACGATCCCATAAAGCGACAATTTTAACATATAAATGAATAAAGAAAATCGGGACCCAGTGATTTTGATAACATTAAGCGGAGTCCACTGTATACCGTAGTTAATCATCGATGTTGAATCGATTGTGCTGAAACCGAGACTAATGGTCGTATATGATTAGAAAACGCTGAGTAATAACTTAATATAGCAGAACAAAAAAATGAAAAATCTTGTATTCTGTCTTAAAAACTGAAAGCGCTTCCTTATGGCAAAGGTTTTGGAATTATTTGGTTATAATTAACAATCTAATTTAGCGCACATTTTCGTAGTGATACCGGGGTAAAAAAAAATAATTAATGTTGTTTATTACTTCGTCCAAATTCGTATTCCTATTTAATAATAGTGAACGCATCAGTGCTATAATATACGGATTTTACAATTTTCCTGACATCTTCCCGAAAGTCCATGTAAAAGTACTCAGCCGAACGATGGCCGATTGGTTAGGGTGCTGGCCTTCGGAACCGGAGTTCGTGGGTTCGAATCCCCCAATGGCATGGATGTTCGGAATCGGCTTTAAGCTGTAGGTCCCTGTCTCATTAGCCCTCGTGTTACAAAAAGTAGACCGTAGCCCTCCAAACCAAACCAAACCGTGTAAAAGTACTCAAACGCATGTTTTTTCCTAATATGTATAACTTGATGCAGTAGAATCTCGATTATCCGACACTTCCCGTTAACCGAAGTCGGTTTCTTCTTCACTTTCCACTGTCATCCAAAATATTCTCTTTGTAAACACGCAGTTTTAAAGTTTTCTTTTTTCCCACATTCCTTTTCTATGCAAGACGTCCTTTCCAAACAACGAGTGCAGATAAATAGTTTGGAAATCTCTTTTTTAGAATTCCTTCTCGCGAACCCAATTCTCAGTAGGAATGTACTCTTCCCCGCTTTCAATCATTCCTGTTCTAAACAAAAACACACTCCATTTCAAAATTTGGAAGGTCATACTGCCGAGTTCCAGAATAATAGAATTTTATTTCATCAATGACGATACTACATATTAAACTAGATGATTATGGATGAATTCTCGATTATCCGAGGTAGGTTCGGTCTCAATGATTCGGATAATCGAGGTGTTACTGTGCTTTAAAACGGATCGTCTACTCTGACTTGTATGAGACGTTTGTGATGTTACACCCGCGATTTCCTTCGATTTTGATCATCCTTAAAAAAGAGAGAATTTGTGCCTCTGATTTTGCAGCACTCTCCCATCTGCCAACTTCTCTGTGAGAGCACAGAAGGAGATGTTCGCACAACCGCCCTTCTCGGTCGATTTAAGAACCATTTCGCGTTTGGGGTCGGAATCTTTAACTTAATGGAACCGCGATGAAGAAGACTATTTACAAACCCTTAGTCGTAGCGAACGGGGAGACAGCGGGAGGACATGCGGACCCAAAGATTTATCCTGCAAGCTCTCTGGGTCTCAGGGGCTCGAATCCTAGCCCCGCAAGCTGATCCCTAGGGCATTTTCTGCCTGGTAAAATTCGTTTAAAGAAGCCTTGGAATACAAGAAACTCATTGTTTGAGATATTTTACCTCGTCCTCAAAGATTGATCCCAGAGGAATACAACGTGGCTGAGGGCACCCTGCCACCTTAAAAGGAACAAGAATTCTCTCCGTGGCAGGTGATCCCACCGGACGATCGTGACGCGTTTGCACGTGCACTGCCCACGCGCTGCTGTGATTCTTGAACTTGCGGTCACTCGGAAGATTTCCAGAGAGATTCTTCCACTCGCGCATCACGGAATCTCTTGACAGCCACCGCTTCCCAAAGAGTTTCGGATTTCGGGGCCCGTTGCAGAATCTACACTTTTCCAAGTTGTTCCTTCTGCTCTGAAATACTTCGCTTAGTGTTGCTTAACTCAGTGCTGATCCCGCTATCGTTCGTTTAGCACTATGAGCAATAAATACCAATTAGTATTAGCATGATGTTTGGAAATGGATGTATACATCGTGAACCGCCGATTTACAAGAAAATCAGAAGTAGCAGTTACCAATCTATAGGCCGCGACCTATTTGGGGATCGAATGGCTCTTTTGCAGTTGTCGATTAAGATCATCGAAAATGTCGATTGTCTAAATACAGAAGTAGATTTTAATAGCGGGTAGGGGGGGAGGTAATTTTCGTTGTGCTCTTACAAACCGTCAGAAGAATTTCTGATCTTGTAAAAATGAACCAATCTCAATCACTGACCTTAAGCATGGACGTTGGATACTTGCGCACACTGTTTTAAAATGTAGCCATGTTGCTTTTCGTACATTAATATGTTACCATTCTACAGCAAGCTTCTAGACAAAATTTCTTTTATTTGGAATTAGTAAGGAATGTTTTACAATTTGTAATTACATATAGCTTGTGTGATTAATCTCTTATTTAATTACATTCGTTTTGTAACAACTAAAATGCATTCTGCATTTCAGATATTTACCTTAATATCGTAATAGTAACAAAACTACAATAATGAAGCAGCAAAGAGAATAATTTTAGTAAATTCGTGGTCTCGCAACATGAAGAACTGTGTTGAAGTGCCGGGTCATAAGGAAGCTTGAGAACCACCGATCTAGAGAGAGGGGGCACTTTCGAAACATTTAAAGAGAAGGGGGATTCTTCGTTCAACCGCTCAGTTTGTTGTGTGTTTACATGTCGTGCTGGAATTCAGCCTTGGGTCCTATTGGACATGCGAGCAGGTGTTGCTCTCAATTCCTTTTTTCCGACAGCGATTTGGAAAGCAAATCGTCTGCAGGCAAAGAGGCCGTCCATTAACGATAGGGGTGAGTTCGGATTATGCAGCCACGCGAGATGCCTTTCAGAACTGTGATATAATTTATGCAACGGATCAAATAATTCTATACAATTTTTGAACACATCGCTCGGAGTACGAGATTACAAACAAACGTATGCTTAGTTCCATGTTGAGGTAAATATGTATTAATGTTTACTATGAGTTAAGAATAATATATGCTCTTTTGTATGCATGTGTGTATGTATGTATGTGTATATATATAGATGTGTGTATATGTATGCATATATAAATATATATATTATATGTATGTATAATACTCTAGTCAAAAATAAGCTGAATTCTTCATTGGTAACAAAATATAGCTTCCTTTCTATTTTGGTGAATTTATAAAAAGAAATTCGAAAAAATGCACTTATAGATCTCAAATCACAGAAGCCTTCCATGAGACACACACACAAACACACACACACACACACACACACACACACATATATATATATATATATATGCATAAATATATGTGTGTAAAAATATTTCCTATTTTTAATGATATTGCATTATATTTCTCGTAGCTTCAAACTGCTTTTTAAAATGCTGTGCCAGTTTAAAATATGATATTAATATTGATATCGTAGATATCCCAACTATAATATTAATGAGATTCAAGGGAAATTCGATTATCTCTCGTACAACTCTCACACACGATATTTTTCTTCTCTCTCTCTTGAGAATCGAATAAATGAGAGATCACTGCAATTGCCTAATATGAATCTGATTTAATTAAGAAGGGGACGAAGTAAAATTCGAAACCTAAAATCTTTATTACCATTATTTTTACGATTCATCCTAATATAAAATGTTCCGATCCTTTTAGAATAAATGTTTTGCAAGTTCTTTAATACTACTATAGCTTTTAAAAAATATTCTGTTTGGTCATTTCAAATAGAGCATTTTTTATAGTGATAAAATATACACCTTACGATGAAAATCAAATTCACTTATTCACAATATAACTTTTAAAATATGCGTATTAGAACTTAAACCTTTATATCACATTGAAGTAAAATAGTATATGTTGCATTTCTGAAAACTAAAACTGTAAAGAGGTATATGGGATTTCAAATCTTTTAAAGGAAGTAAAAACTTTTAAAAGTTTGAAAAAGCTTTTGAAAAAATGGTTTTACCCATGTTGTAAAATAAAATACATGGCTCGTATACTGAGGTTGACAGAATAAAAATTGTAATTAGCTTTCACTCGATTTAAAGTATTAGTTTAGAAATTTCATTGGGTTTTTTTTTTCGGGTAATTGAATTTCTTTAAGTTTTTTTAAAGTTTAGAAAAATCTGTAATTTTTAAGTAAAAAAATTAAAAATTCTTAAGAAATTAAAAATTTAGAAAAAAAAAATGGCTTTTACCATGTTTTAAAATGAAATATGCTGAACGTATCAATACAATCGTAGTTCGTAGAATAAAAATGATAACTAGTTACAAACAAACATTCATATAAAATATTATTATTCATAATATTTAATTTATTATTTCATTTTTATAAAATATTAGTTTCTAATTTACAAATTTTTATAAATATTTTACAAGTAAATGAATTAATTATTATTATTATTATTTTTTAATTTTATTATCTTTTTACTCTGTAAACAAAAATTTTAGAAGCATTCCAATTTTTAAATTTTAAAAACTAATGTATTGGTCGTATTAATATAATTGAGAATCATAGAATTAAACTGGTAATTAATATCTATTCGATTTTAAAAAATTAATTTCCAATTTTCACCTTTCAATACTTTCCGGATAAGTAAATTTCTTTTATTTTTGTTTAACTTTTTTTTCTGTAAACTAAAACTGCAGAGTAGTAGTAAATTTTAACACGTGTGGAGGTCCATTTCGCAGCTGAATGGTATCGGGAGCGGGCATTTTGCGCGTCCATTTAGTTATTCAGTTCAATCTCAATAGATCGAAAATTATTTCATTTTTGAATCGACTTTTCGTATTTTATATTGAAATATATTAACAAATATATCCATAGAAATATATAAATAACAACCAGAAGATTTCTGAAAGCAAAAAATATTTTTATTAGTGGATACATTTATAATAGTATCGTAAAAATGTAAAATCAAATAGAAATAGTAGTATATAGTTTTCATTTTTTTTCCCGTTCTGTGGTTCCGCATCGACTGATGTAAAAACTAGTTTTTATTTGTTTAAATTTTTCCGATTAATCTATGTAGTAGACAAGAACATTCGACTTCGTTTCCCTGTCTATAATGTTATTTTTGTACCCGCAAACAAACCCTGTTGTTACACTAACCCGTACTAGTACGTGACAAGAGCTCATCGTCGAAAACGTACTAGCACGTGTCCCGCATACAATGTGTGAAATTTAAAAAAAAAATTAAAATTTGTTAAGAAATTAAAACTTTAAAAATTGTTTTTCACTATGCTGTAAAATAAAATACATTGCACGTATGGATATAATTGAAGTTCCACAGAATGAAAATGACTATGATAGTCTATCTGATATAAAAAATTAATTTTTAATAGCTATTTTCCGGATAGATTAATTTCATTTCTTTTTTTTAATTATATAAACTGAAACATTAGAGGTATATGTAAATTTTAAATTAAAAAAACAAAATTTGTTAAGGAATTGAAACTTTAAAAACTGGTTTTCATCATGTTATAAAATAAAACACATTGCTCATATTAATAAAATTTTAGGTTCCCAAAATAAAAATGCTAATTAACTTCTGTTTAATATAAAAAATTAATTACTAATGTACAAATTTCATTGTTCACAAATTTCTTCAAGGTAATTGAATTTCCTTTCCTTTTTAAATTTTGTTTTAGCAGCTCTAAAATAAAGTTTCAATTAAACTTGTGCCGTTCTCTTCAATGTGGCCAGACTGCATCGTTCGTTATTACTGCTAGCTGATTAGCTTTTTCCTTGTCCAGCAGTTTTATAATTATTGGATTACACACACGCACACACACACACATATATATATGTGTGTGTATATATATATGTGTGTATACATATATATATGTAT
>CM063509.1:2432680-2450180 GCA_032207245.1 Pardosa pseudoannulata
TAAAGTAACTAAGTTTCTAGTAACTAGTCGAGCTAAAAAGGAGCTCTTACTCAAAGTGTAAAAACTGTGTTTCTTTAGTTTTAAAAAATTCTAAATGGGTCGTTTGAAACAATTATTGCATTTCAAAGAATGCGACATTAACAAATAACAGAAAAATATTTTATTTGACATGTAATGTCTACATCTGTTAAGTTGACAGGTATTTCATTCTTTTTTTCCCCCCATTGGGATTCTTCGTAATCGTTCGCTTTTTGGAAAGTTATCCTTCTCAGTTGATTGGCCGAAAGTGCCACGGTCTACTTTTAACAATACGTGAAATGAGACCCGTATCTAGAGGTGCACCTAGGGGGGGGGCAAACTGTCTGTTATAAATAGTAGAATTATTGGTTGAATCAGTATGGCAAATCTCCAAATGGTGGGATTGTTGGAACTTTCGAAATCTACACACACACCATAAATGTGTTTTTGGTGAATTAAAAAACTAAAACACAAAAGTTATTTTTATTGCTTATAAATTAGTTTTAGTACATCTTACCTAAAACTTAACTTATACTCCTTGTAGAGGATTACCAAGGGGGGAGTGAGAAGGAAAATAGAGATTTTTCCCTTTCCAAGGATCCCCAAGATTTTTTCTGGAAACTGAAAAACTGTTTCCTGGTGTAAAACCACAGCTTTGTTAAGAGTTCTGCGACCACCACACGGGGTTTTCCTGAAATGAGCAACCATTTTTCGAGCTTTGTTATGAATTTAGAGACGAAACACTGTTTTAATAACTTTTGTGAAAAAATTCAAAAGAAAACAAAAACAAGGGAAAAAATGAGACGACTGAAAAACAAAGTTTGTTATATCCGATTTTTAAAATTTCGGAAAATTACTATACCAGTATAAATTTGCATTAAATGCAATAAGAAAAAAGGGGAGACCGAAATTTTCGTTCTTTATATCCCGAGTTATCTATAACGGTGTTGTTCTACTGCAAATAAATAGTTTTATTTTTAATATTTTTTCCCAGTATTTCATAGACTTTTTTCCTCCTCTTTTTTTTTTCTAGTAACCTCATTTCTTATACCTGGTTTCACTCCTTCCCCACTTTCACCGGGGCATGGTGTCCCAAAGCCAAGATTGGGACGGCACCGGAAGTAGTCCGTCCCGTACCGGTAGTCTCCTGTCCCTGGATGGGCGTCAGAGACCCGCCCCTGCCAAGACCCCGCCCTCCTACTACGATGCCGTTCGCAGCAGGCACTCGCTGTCTCAGCCCAGGCCATCGGACGCGGCGGGCAAGCCGGACAAAGGCCATCCAGGTCAACAAGTCAAATACAATAGTCTGCCCAGGTAAGTGGAAAGCACTCTCATTCCATTAGGGCACTCGCTCCATGCCCAAAAAGCCATAGGGATCTGCGTGAGTTCGGGCAATGGTTATATTGAAAATCTCGTCAACTATGACCCAGCCGATCTTTAAAATAAAAAGCCATATGACCATTGTTGCTACTACCTCCATAGATCGCTTCTTATTGGCTCTTCGATTTCGGAAAGACTCGATCTTTTTCGCCCAACTATTTTGAGTCAACTTTCTCTTTACCTTTTCAACCGTTTATCTTATTTAATCTCTTTTTTTAATTGTCTTTGGTAGGATCATGACATAGTCTAATCTGCTACATTCTTAATGAAATCGTTTGGAAAGAAAATTATCACCTATGTCCAGTGACACCAACGTGGGGTTATAAGCAAACCGGTCGTTATTTACTGGTGTCAACAACGTAGTACAACGTACAACGTAGTACTTCATTGACAAGCCGGTCGTTATTTACCGGTTACACACGTGGTGCCATTGACAAGCCTGTCATTTTTGCCGATTACACATATGGTGCCACTAGCATGTCGGTCTTCATTTACCGATGATAACAACGGGGTGCCATCGACAAGCTGGTCGTCATTTACTGGATACACGCGTAATAAAGTCGAATACATTTCTATTATATAAAAATTGGAACACATTTCAATATTTTTCAATTAACAACCTCGATATTAAATTAATTTGCATGTAGCAATTCATGAAAAAGAGCTAAGTTTATTAGATTGTGAATGAAATTATTCTCAACTTTGCAAAAAAGTTCCAGCTGCAGAAGACACTTCTGGAAACCGTGTGGACGTGAAAATGTTAAGAATTAAAATTTTGATGAAAATTCCGAATTGTGCTCCACAAATCATTTTCGAACTGGCAGAACTAATTTTTGTTGTTCTCTTTGTAGGCCTCTTCCTCAGCGCTACCCCCCGACCTCTGCCAATGGCCAAGACCATCACCGTCCGACTTCGAAGCAGCAGGCGCCTTGGCGACCGGGCGACTCTCCGGCCCCTCGCCAGCTGTACGACTCTCCGCCCAAGCCCGCCAACCACGTCCCCTTGCAGCTGCAGGTGCACCACCTCGCGAAACGGAGCCCTGAGCAGGCGGAATCCTGCAACGCCCCGGGCCAAGACCAACCGAGGATAAACGGCGGAGGCCCCAGGGCCGAGAGGCTAACGGTTGATTGCGCCGCTAGGGGGAATCATCCCATGGTAAGAGAGAGAAATCGTAATGGATGGCGAAAGGGGACACCTCGCGTTGGGACGAGAAGTGTGGGTTTTCGATTATTTTACATTACGGGATTCTTGTTCGCTGGAATGGCAGGAATCATTTGTGACTTTCACGAGAGGGAGAAAGAGTTTTAAGCACTCTCGAGGGATTTATTGTAGTAATTTTTATACAGTTAGAAATACACGATCGGCCGCACGCATGTGGGGAGGTTTTTCAGAATGAATTTGTCCCCACGAACAAAGCAGGTGCCTAGAAATAAACTTAATGAACATGACGTTATCTTAATACTTCATACCTCCCAATGGGTCACCTACCCTGGCGACTGTAATGTGTTCGTGACGTCACTTGGAAAATCCCACTTTGATCTTCCCCTGACAGATCTTTACCGTTTCCACTGTACCACGCACCACCTGTGGGCATCCAGACCCACAAATTTATCTCCCTCGCTTAGTGGTTCTACAGGGGGTGTATGAATCTATATATTTACTAATACAGTGAACTCCGATTAATGAGATCGCAGTTAATATTCTCAATCGCTTATTGTTATCGAAATCACTGGATCCCGAATTTCTCTATTCATTCGTATGTTAAAATGATCGCTTTATGGAATCGTTACATCGGTTAATGTGATCAGTTTTCGAACCTCATTTTAACTGGCAAAGGAATATTCACAATGTATTCAAAAGATATCCATTCTTTTCGTTTGAATTTCTGAGATTTTTCTCTCTTCCACTTAGGGAAATAGAGAATAAACAAAGGAGTGGGGGTTTACCCATTCCTGGAATTTTTCAGAAATACGCACACCCTGCTGATGGTCAATAGTTGTCAGATAAGCAGAGGCAACCCATTCTTATCGGAACTGAGAAGAAGAGTATTCCCGTTTTGTGCCTTGCTCGCTTGCAGCTTGCAGATATAGAAGCCAGAAAGCGAAATGATTTAACGTTAAAACAAAATAAAATTTAAATTGTTTTGACAGGTTACCAGAAGTGAGTCAGCGCAATGCTACAGAGCAGTGAAACATTTTTCAGCCTCTATTCCGCAAAACTTTGAAAAATCGTGGTGAACTGGCTAGAAGAGATAAACAAAATGAAAATACGGAGTGCAAACGTAATAGAGATGGTAAAGAGGAGCAAGTATGCTTCTCGGGTGATGTTAACACTAGATTGCCCAAGGCAGTCATTTTGACTGTTTTTTAATTTCAATTAGAAAAACAATTATGAAATATAATGACACAATTTCTTAGAATTTGGTGACTTTTTCTATAACATATAAATGGGTTTATGAATAATTGTAGTTACTTCCGCCCTCCTTTATTATATAATATTAAAAATTAATTTTAAACAAATTTCTTTACATATTTGTTATTTTTTCACAATGCAGTCATTTTGACTGTTTTTGGGCAATATAGGTATACAAGAAATCTCGGGCAATCTAGTGTTAAATAATGACAGATTTGCAGCGGTGTCTAGTAGAAATATAAATGTCTGTACCTCCAGCTGCATTGGGAAAAAAAAAGAATCAAAGGGATGTTTTTGTATAAAGTTCTAGTTGAAATTTTCCACTAGTCTAAAAACGGATAAACTATAGTAAAGAAAACAAAAACAACGCGATGCCTTTTGTGAATCGGAGCTTTCAGCATCTTATAGTACAATTTTCTCTATTTTTAACAAAAAAAAAAACCAACTTAAATTACCTTGCGGAATGTTGTTTATCCCGAAAATGTTTTCAACAGTTAAAACACGAAATGTTTTAAAAGTAACCTCCTCTAGTTATTTCGAAATAATTTCCCTCACAAATATCGACCGATTATCGAATTTGCAGAGAATCAAATGGAGATTTGGGCTAAAACGTCTCCGTAAAATCTTCACAAAACGAAAAAGAAAAAAAGATAAACTAGAGGAGAGAAAACATACGTGATGGTTTATGAAGTGTGCCGTGGAAGACTCACTTGACAGTCACGCGAACTGTCAAGAATGGGTAAAGCGAAGGCATTTTTGCGTTTTGCCAAAACTTTTAAGTTCGAAGTCACAGACAGTTGTGGCAGAAATGCTCGCTTTGGCTGCCGGTTCATCCAAAACACGGTAAGTGAAAGTTTTGAAATCATCACAGAACTGCCCGATATCTTGTTTTACCTCAAATAGGATGAAATACTTTTTTTAAGTTCGAATTATTGTTTTAATATTTCGACGCATGCCTGCAAAATTTGAAATCTGAATGTTCAATATTTTAAAGGTTATTTACGTGTATTATTTCAATTCCGGAAGTATTTTTTTTAAATAAATACAAACTTAACAATGGCTTTTTCTCCAGTACTTCACGCATTTTGAAATAACGTTTAACAAAAGGCTATGACTCATTTTGTATATAAGATAAAACTGTTAAGTGTTTCATACATGTTTCTATGATGTAGATAAAAAACTGCGCATGTCAATGAGCAACAAGTAGCTTTTTATATATAAAAAGAAGCTGTGAAGTATACTTGATTTTCACTGTAAAG
This sequence comes from Pardosa pseudoannulata, assembly GCA_032207245.1. Classification (NCBI taxonomy): domain Eukaryota; kingdom Metazoa; phylum Arthropoda; class Arachnida; order Araneae; family Lycosidae; genus Pardosa; species Pardosa pseudoannulata. Next base: position 2,437,750 of record CM063509.1, read on the forward strand.
GCCAGCATTATGTATATACAGGGTTCCCACGGAACTAAAAGTCCTTAAGGACTCCTTAATTTTAGCTTTCATTTTTGAAGGCCCTTAAAACTACTTAATTTTTATCAAAGGTCCTTAAAAACTCCTTAATCTATATATATAAAAATGAATTTGTGTCTGTCTGTCTGTCTGTACTCTATAGACTCAAAAACCATGCATCCAATCGCCGTGAAAATTTGGGAAATTCTTAGGTATATCCCAGGGAAGGTTTTTGTAAATTTGTAACGTTCGAAATCTATTCCTTCCCCCTTTTTCGAGCATTTCATGTCATTATTCCAAGAATTATTTTCTCCGGTTAAACGCAAACAATTAATTTTTTAATTTATCGTATCATAACTAAGTGAAAGAAGTAAATATTTCTAGCAATGTAACGTCATCCCAAGTAATCTCTATATATAAAAATCAATTTGTGTCTGTTTGTACTCTATAGACTCAAAAAGGCTTATAGGCTCTATAGGCTTGAAAATTAGGGAAATTATTAGGTATATCCCTAGGAAGGTTTTTGTAAATTTTTAAAGTTCGAAATCCATTCCTTCAACCTTTTTCGAGCGTTTCATGTCAGTATTCCTAGCATTATTTTCCCCGGTTAAACGCAAACGATTCACTTTTCAATTTATAACATCACAACTAAAGTGAAAGAAGCAATATTTCTAGCAATGTGACGTCATCCTAAGTAATTGTTTTAAGCGCAGTTTTCCTCGGTTAAAAGCAGGAGATTAAAATTTTCAATTTATCACATAATAAATAGGTGAAAATGATATTTTTTCATTATTATGACATCATTCCCTTAAATATCTCATATATTCATTTCTTATTTTATATTATTTAAACATCGTCTGCGTGGTATCCATTCGATTTGACTCGAAAATTGAGATATAAAATGTTTAACTTTCATTTCTATGTGACGCAAATTCTAGCATTTTCATATAAGAACTCATTTTAAATTTAATTCTTGGTTCATTTTTATGCTACAATGAAATGTTTATCAACAAAATTCTAACAACAAAAAGTATCAATTTCAGCGACTCTCATGGGTAAATAAAAGGTTATCATTTTATATAGTTATTATCTTTGTATTAATATGGTTGTCGATATGAATGTGTGTTTCTGCTTCATACAAAACCATGTGGTTTGTCATAAATTTCCTTCATTTTGGACAACATTTATTACTACCACCAAAATTAGAACTGTTGCTGTCAAAACCTCTGCTTCCTATTCTACCACTTAATATGTCAAGATTTATTAACGATGCTAATCAACGTACAGTAGTATAAAAACTGAATATTGTTATAATACGCTTATAATAGAAATATATAAATATGCCAATGACTCGAACTGTACTGTGACGAATTTAGAGAGTTATGCACGAAAAAAAAAACTTTGTTTAAAAGTAATACAGTAAGTTTACAGTACACTTGTTAGTATTTTTTAAAATTTTCCTAGTTTTGTATAAAAGAAAAAATAGCTGATTTACAGAACTTGAGTAAAAAAATTTCTGATACAAAAAAAGAAATCTGTTGAACTTTCAAAATGAAATTATTTATGTATGTGAATTTGCACTATTGGAAATTTCTTTGTAAACAGTAAATAAATATTTGTTAAAGTTCATAACATTCTTTTACATTTTCTAGCCAAAAGTTCAGTAAAGAAAATCCTCAAATTCATATATGTTGTCAGTATGTTACTGTAGTAATTAAAATTCCTTTCCATGATATCCTTAAAAAATTATGAAAATACTTTTAGCGTATTAGTATTTTTTATGGTCACGAGCTAGAAAACTTATTTCACAAATGATCTTTCGCATACTGAAAGGTTTAAAGTATAAAGTCAGCTGTCATTTTCTAGTAGCTAACAGTCTAGCAGATTTTAATTAAACGTAGCATGGAGGGTAGGGGTTTTGTAGATATTTCAGTTACTTATGGAAGTTTAATTTTCTTTGGATTGAATGTAATAGAAAAGTCTAAAACTTTCTTCTTTCCCAGGCTAGTATATAAACACACACACACACACACACACACACACACATATATATATATATATATATATATATATATATATATATATATATATATATATATATATATATCAGAGTCATTTTTAAACCCTCAGAAAGTACTGTTTACAACATTGTATTTTATACACAATTTATTTTTAGTTTGATCACTCAAAAAACTTTATATATTTTTCAAAATTAGTTTTTGTCAAATAGATTTATCCTATTAATTTTTATACATTTTTAAAAACTTAATTCTTAAATATTTCTTCTCCGTCTCGCTCTGGGTTCCACCCCTGTTCCAGCACGTGTGTCGACGTACACACTCTCGTCTGCCGTTGACTATTCAAGATGTCTTTCCTCCATATTGAATATGCCTCGACTGGTTCACAATCATTAAAATAGGTTCCTCGGAAAATAGGCTTTATGTCGTTATGCCGTGTATTTCAAGTACGTCCTTATAAAAAATTACTTTGGTCCTTAGAAAATCCTTAATTTTTCTTCTGGAAAAAGAGTGGGAACCCTGTATATATATATATATATATATATATATATATATATATATATATATATATATATATATGTATATATGTATATATATGTATATATATATATATATATATATACATATATATATATACATATATATATATACATATATATATATATATATACATATATATACATATATATATATATATATATATATATATATATATATATATATATATATATATATATATATATATATATATATAACACATATATATATAACATATATATATGTGTAAGGAAAATTCTCTTGAGTATTAAAACTTAAATCAAGGGCTAAAAATTACCGCGTCCTTTTGCATTCCCCTTTTTAACCCCTCACCTCAATGGACCACTGGGGCTACCGTTTAAGCCCTCAGAGAAGGGGCCTGGCCCATTATAAACCTACATGGCCCTAGCGGACCATTTAGGAAATTTCCAAATAAAAAGGAGATACACGTTGTCGGAGACAGATTCTTCTAGAGGTTTTCCCACAGATGTTGACCCAGGTGTTACGTGTCTTGTACATAGTACTTCATGCTAGCCGACGGTTCAGTTTGTCCTGTCCCTATGATGAAGTGGGAACCCATCCTTCAACGTTATCTTTAAAAGGTCTTTAGCTGAAACGGTATCATTTTTATGGCCATAACTGCAACCACCCATCGAGAAGTCCGTCTCATTATATATATATATATATATATATATATATATATATATATATATATATATATATATATATATATATATATATATATATATATATATATATATATATATATATATAATGAAACGGAACAGGAGTGGACCCCAGATCGAGAGAGACGAAATATTTCCCAGAGGAGTAGTTTCGTTGCCGTTATAACAGTAAAAGGGAACTGAGATCGGCTGTGAAAACTGAGTCCTTTGCCAGCAGCGGCTGGTGGACAAAAAATTGGCATATCTTGCCCAGAGACATGGAAATTATTAATGGAAGCATACTTTTATAAACATCCTTTATAAAAATATGCGAAATAACGAATTATTCGAAAGTAAAGTGTGTGAAAGGACCGCGTGTTATTTATATCCTTTTCGTTTTAGAGACACAACTAATAGAATTGACACATTAGTAATAACTCATTTCAAATAATTTCTGCTTCTTTTAATCAGTTGTTTAAAAAAAAAACCCTTTTGTTGCTTCCGCATGTTTGTTGTAAAGTACAAAACGGGTTATTCTTTAGTACTCCGCGGTAGGTAAAATAATAATTCTCCCATCATCTGTGTCCCACATTTTAAGTACAATGCATGTTTTTCTACCTAACTTTATACGTTTTGCATTCTGACACGCCTCCCGAAATTAGAACGCTTGTAACAATATAAATATTTGAATGAGAAAGTGCAGAAATGCGGGCATGGGATCGAACTTCCGAAAACATAAAAGTAGGAATTTTTGCAGTGCTGCCATCTACCGTCTCGAGAAAATACTAAATGTGCCAGGAATTTACTGAAGCAAGTTGGCAGATACGCTTATATTCGGTACTATAATTGGGCAGTATCCCAGTTCAGTGGCCACGCCAAGCTTGAGCGATATCGCCAAATTTTAGACCCCAGTTTTCTGGCAAACCTTGCTCTTTTTTTCGGACTCTTTTCTCACCCCCGAAATAAGGTGGGGGTGTTAAGCGATGCCTTTATTTTAGGGTATTGGGAGGAAATAACATACATAGAATTATGACTTTTGGACGATTTTAGAAAACAATATTTTTTGTCTACATCAATGACCTCTATTCTATATCTCTATCCTTTAAATAACACTAAAAAACCAATAGATCAATAATTTTTCGAATCTTAGTTTTTCAAATGGGATGCCGTTTAGAATTTGTTATTAATTCTAGAACGTCCGGGATTTCGGTTACCCTTAAACGTCCGCCGTCGTATGTTCCAATTAGTAATTGCATGCAACTCCATTATTTTCACGACGGACATTTATTCACTATACAACACATCAAAAACACTTTTACCCTTCTATCTGCCTACCAACATGGCAGCTGGAGTTCAACCGATGCTTTTCCCTCGGGTAGGGAAAGTCCAAACTAACAAAATCCCGTTTTGGGGATAACGTTGGAGTCGTGATAGTGCCGTTTCGACACCTCGATATGAAATATATGTAATAACTATAATGAAATAATTGTAATCACTAACCTGCAGTACCACTGTTAAGCAGAATTTAGTTTTAAGACTTTCTATTATTATTTCATGTAATTACAGGCTTGCAATTCCGTCACTTTTCTCACCTTCAGTCACTTTTTTTACAATTGATCACTTTTTGTCACTTTTTTAAGTAAACAGTCACTTTTTTCTTGGTGTATCACAGCAAAAGTCTAGTGTTGAAAAAAAAATCATAATTAATAACAAAATATTTAAATAAAAGACCAAAATGGGATGCTCTCATCTTATCTTTTTTTTATTAAAATGTAATTATTCATGGTTTCCAGAATTGAGTGATTTTAAACAGTCGCAAAGAATTTCCTGAAATCTACATTTGTACTGAAATGTGCATTTAATATATTATCAAAGCACACATTTCTCTTTTTCTTTTCCTTCACAATTATTGTTTAGATACTCTAATCTCGATATGTACATATTTCAAAACATCATTAATATATGCAGAAAATGGTGATTATAAAATTATTCAAATCTAATTTCTAGATTTTCTTGAATAAGAAGCAACGTTGAGTTGTGTTAAACAAAATTTTTAACTTATTTTGTATTTGACGGTAAAATCATGTCGTTTGATTGAGAGTTAAAATAAATAGAAAAATCTTCATAATAGCATCTGTCATCAAGAGGAGAAAAAAAATCGAGTTTTTTTTTTCAATGTTTGTCACTTTTCTCCCCTTTTTGAAAGTACCTCAGCAGTTGCAAGCCTGTAATTATCATATATCAGGACCCTTTATATCATAAGAACTGTAACAAAACAAATGACTACAGGCCGGTCTCCCCAAAGTCGTTTAACGGCTAACCGCGAATAACCCACGGTGCCAATTAATAATGGGACGTAATTCTTCGTTTAAACAGAGAGCCGTTAAACGACTTCATATTCCTTCTGCCACTGAAAAGTCATCTGGGTTTTTAAAACTCTTGGGTACCTTTAGGACGAGGGTGCAAAACTTCATTTAAGATCTGGGATCGAGGCTCGCGTCATCCGAACCAATGAAAAATACAGATTCTTAATGGGATCCGTTTGGGACACCGTGATTTGGATAACAATAAACGATAAGCAAAATTAAGTAAATTTTACCCCCACTCTTTAATTTACTCTTACTGAATTTTAGAATAAAATGAGGAAACTCACCTTATATTTATGTACTGTATATAATCCTTTAAAACATAAGAATTGTGTACATAATTAAAAAATTATCTATTGTTGGATGTCTACTATTTTTTCTACGAAGCTCATTGATAAATTGTTCGTCATCATCATGTTTTTTAAAGTCACGGGAGCGGTGTTGTACTCCACGTTTCGACACTTTCAACGCATTTCTCATTTCAGAACTTGTAGGAGGTGGATCAATATCAAGAGATGCTCCTCTGACTCATTAGTTCCATCAACCTGTCACAACGATTTAAAATTTCGATTTTCTTTTGTTTTAATGTTATATTATTTCGCTTTCTGGTTTCCCTATCGACAAGCTGCAAGTAAACGAGCAAGGCATCGAATGGGAATGCGCTCCTTCTCAGTTTCGATAAGAATATGTTGTCGTCTACTTATCTGACAACTATTGACCACCAGCAAGGTGTGCGTATTTCTGCAAAATTCCAGGAACGTGTCATATCTCACTCCTTTGCTCATTCCCCATTTCCCTAGATGGAAGAGGGAGAATTCTCGGAAGTTCAAATAACAGTGAAGGAAAAGAAAAGATTGGGTTCCTTCTGAATACATTGTGACTATTCCTTTGGTAGTTAAAATGAGCTTCGAAAACGGATAACATTAACCGATGTAACGATCCCATAAAGCGATCATTTTAACATACAAATGGAGAAAATTGAGACCCAGTGATTTCGATAACAATAAGCGATGGATAACATGAACCGCGATCCCATTAACCGGAGGCCACTGTACATGATTTAAGATACAAAAACGCCCCTGTGAGCCCGCCCAAAACTTCCATCGTAAGAATCAGGAAAATAGATGGAGCCTCTTGCCTAAACGCGGATGTAGCCCCAGCCAGCTTATCACATAAATATAGAATTAGTTGTGGTAAGAGGGATAGTGTCATACTTAAAAACTACGTAACACTTAAATACTTATGTAAGTTAGCATAAACATGAATTCTCAGTTACTAGTCATACTTTCTTACGTGTAGTAATCCGTCCGTTATAAATCTTTGAACTAGTTTTGTGTAATTGATTCCAGGTAAAGTACTCTATAAGAGATGAATTAATCTTGTTTTCACCCACCTTCGAAATGAATTCTCAGTGGTTTTCTTTGATCAACAGGAAATGATCCGCAAAGAATCCATTCGAAACTTGCCTCCTTGTCCGAACAATCGTTCACCACCGACGATGCCACCTGGTGCCCGAATGTTACACCCAAGAGTGCCTCCTTCTCCAGGAGACCACAGTACCAACAGTTTACCGAGGCGGTAAGTGGAATCTTTATTCGTCATACGTTTTACTCTGCAGTCAGTACTATACGCAAAGCGGCAGAAACAGCATGCCGTTCTTTCCGTCTTTTACAGGGTGTTTCATAAATGACAGGTATATTTGAAAAATCCATAAAAACTAAACGGACAGTGATAGAAATTCACATTTTATGGCAATAGGCTTGGGGCAATAATCAATTTTCAGGCAGATAAACTTTCAAAATAAGTTACAATGTACCACAACAGATGGCACTGCAGTCTGGAAAAATCTAAACTACGATATTATTCTGTGGGGACTCTAATAAAATACCAGAAATTTATTTGTTTGTTTTTTATGGTCTCTGTTTTGTTTTTGGAGGTTCTTTGTTATTTTTGGTTCTTCGTGTAGCTATCTTGTTGTGTATGTTGATGTTTATGGTATTCGTGTATGTTTTGTTTTTGTTGTGCTTGTTTAGTTTGTGTTTTTTCTTGTTTGTCTTTATTTTTTTTCTGTTTTTAGTTTTCGTGTACTGCCACTATCCAGAAACAATTGAACAACTTTAACAGTACATCTGTTCTGAACGTGAAGCCATCCCGCCTAAGACGTTAACACAGGTTTCTGTTCATTTCGTTCTAGAGAATACGCCCTATTATTGCTGCGCATGGTGGATATCTGGAAAATATCGTAGTTTGGATTTTTCCAGACTGCAGCGCCATCTGTTGTGGAACATTGTAACTCATTCTGAAAGTTTGTCTGTCAAAAAATTTAACATTATCCCAAGCCTATTGCAATAAACTGTGTATTTCTATCAATGTCCGTTTAGTTTTTATTGATTTTTCAAATATACCGGTCATTTTGGAAACACCCCGTAAACAGGAATAAATCATAAGAATGGCAAACTCCAACTCTGTTTCTCTCAATATATACATTGAAACCTGCTTAAGAGTTTTGCCGCTTGATCATTTCCAGTTGAAGCCTTATGGATTTTAAAAATTTCAATTCTGTTTTACATTTATTTAAAAAGAAAGATGCAAAACTGCTCTGATATGGTATATAGATATTGGTTTGCTTTCTGGACAACTCAAATGACACGTGAAACTTATCTTTACTTTTAAAAAATTATATTCCACTTTCTTAGGATTAATTTCAAAATAATATAAACATTCAATTTTTTAATTATTTACTTTTATTGCCCGTGATTTTTTGAAATTTGGTACAAAAATTACCAAATCGCACGTGGAAGTAGTTATGACAAAGAGAGTTCTTCCAACAAATATAAAAAATATCATACAGGAAAATTAATTTTTCTTCTTTTTTTACTCCTTCGTGAACAATACAGTCTGTTACTGAGCAAGGCTATCTCTCTAGCCTCGTTCTATTTGGCGCAGTAGGCCTCCTTCGGTTCACTCTAGCTTAAATTTAATAAGGTCTTTGTCGGTATCATCTAGTAGGTAATCTAACTTTTCGCCTTATTCTTCATTTCTAGAAAATGTTATCTCTTTTGCTGTGAATACATAATTTTTAATACATAATTTCGATAAAATATAAAGAAATGCATAATTTTTCTATGCGTTGAAAACTCGTGGTTGAATACGATAGTCTCATCTAACATATTTTTTAAAATCTATATTTTCAATTCCAGTGATCTTAACCAGCCCTCGGGCCTCCTTCGACGTTGTTACACAATGACGCCGGACGGTTCAGCTAACTATCCACCCAGATCGCCTATGAATGGGATGCACGGCTACGAACCGCGGTACTCTAAAAGCGGAAAACTGGTTCCTCGACCCCTTAGCCAAGGATTCGAATCCCGGCCCATGCCCCCGCCAGCCGTCCAGCTGCGCACCGGACCTCTGGGCAGCTATCCGGATGCGGAAACTCTGAAACGGTGCGAAATGTCCTCATACAACAGGAGTTACGACGATTTCGACAGGCAAACCCAGAGGACATCTTCGCACGGAGATATCTCCCAACAAATATATGTAGACACTAACTCATACGCCAACGGACAATCGGTGATTTCAGACCATCTAGCTATTCCTTATCGCATACCACAGGTGTCGCCGAAAAACACTAGACCTATGTTTGAGGGATGCAACGGAATAGAAGGGAGAAAGGAGATATCACCGAGCATGTCTTCTCGGGGGCAACCCTCTCCGTCCACCAACGGCATCAAAGGCATCAAGAATCATCCGATTTCAACGTGTTCTCGAACCATTGAGGAACACGTCAGCCCTCCAACTGAGCACAGAAATCGCCGACATCACGATAACAACAACTCGGCCCAGTATAATGATACTCACCAGACTTACAGCAACCAGAACTCTCACGTTTTCGGCAAACTCCCTCCATCCCCTGACAGCAGGAATCATGCCAGTGCTAACGACAACGGCGTGATTTACGCCAACCATCAAATGTCGTTCCATTCTGCTGGACTCGGTGAGCATGGCTCTTTGCAGAAACGGTCTCCACCGATGACCAACAGAAGCAGTGCCTTTTACGAAAACCAGCTTTTGAAGAACTGCCACAAAGACATCCCGGACGTGCCTCACGACGACAACGCCGTTTATGCCAACCAGTACATAGCGAGCTCGCGACACAAGTCCAGCCCGCTAGAAAACTTGCACCCTTTATCATCCGGTTTCCAGCCGGACTGCGAAAACTCGCTCTCCAACTTCAGGAGTCCTCAGAGGAATCAGCACGCCCCACCGCCCGTCGCCCAGAAGCCCCGGCCCGCACTGCCTCAGCCGTCTGAAATGATCATGGTGACGGAAACCCGAGGCTGGAACGGACAGGTGAGTTCTTACCCGAAGGACGTCGTCAAGCCCACGCCCCGGATGCCACGTTTCGCAAACGTCGCCTCGGGCACTCACTTGGCGACCGTCCCTGCCTACCAGTGTGTCATCAACGAACTTTCTAGCCAGAACGGACAGCAGCAGTCTCTCCCGCGCAGCAGTGACTCCTCAACCTTGTCTCTGCGATCTGGATACGACTCGTCTTCCAGCTCCGTCAGAGATTACGGTCGCCAACCAAGCAAGTCGGACAGTTCTATCGACATGAGGAAGCTATCAGAAGGTAAAGCCTTTTTTTCTTTACTGTAACCCCTTTTTGGTACCGTTTCATTGTTGGAACAGAAGTTCCATAAGAGTTGGTGTTTATGGAATCAATGTGATGTGATTTACTATTATAGAGGAATCTTTGATAGTACTTTACACTCGAAATGTTCATTCCTATTTATGCCTCACTTACGTTGGCTATTGCATTAATTGCTTTTCTGTTTCATTAGTCTCTGGTTATAGCTTAGCTCATTTGCATTGATGCAGCGAGCGGAACCTACCTCCTCAATCAGTAGGATATGAAATGCATTAAACCTTGTGAAAGTGCACATATGAAATAAGTAAAATTATTTCGTAGTATTTACAGAGAACCTCCCGATCGGTGTAGTGGTTAGAAAATTCGCCTACATGGGGGAAAGTATGGGTTACCAAATCCCGCTTAAGGCATGGTTATCAATTTACGTTGTCTTCTCATAGGGAGTAAAGTGGGTCACCTATTTAGTGCTACCATAATTAAATGGTCAACAAAACCTGCCGCATTGTATAGTCGAATGTGCATCACGCCAATGACTCTGCGTTTCATATATATATATATATATATATATATATATATATATATATATATATATGTAGTGAGAGAGAGGGGGGGAAGACACAGAGAGAGAGAGAGAGAGATTGTTACAAATCATACAGTTACAAAGAAAATCAGAAATTTGTTCGGATTATTAATTAGAATGTCTCGAAGCAGGGGCGTAATTGGATCATTTCAACTGAGGGAGCAAAAGTCGAATCAAAACTATAAAATATGAATAAAGCCCCAAAAACTGGAGGGGAGAAACAGCAAATTTACCCCTCTTCTACCATTTCTGAGTGGGGATTTGAGCCCCCCCCCTGGCGTCTCCCAAATGACGCCCGTGTCTCGAAGGTTAATTGTCTGTGAAATATTCGTTTATGTCGAAATAGTATCGTGATCTCTTCAGGCCCTAATACAGGTTAGAGCTCATTCTTAACTATACAGGAAAGACGGCTTCTCTAACTGGTTGCTTCTGTCTCTGTTTGTTAAACTCGGTTACGGTTGCGCTGCTCCATGCAGGATAACAAAACCCCGCATTCGGCACGCGAATGATATACTTTCCAACTTCATCCTAAATCAAAACGACGTTTGTGGCAAGCTATTTCAAGACACCGACATGCGAGACAAAATTAGCAATCGATTCCCGATACATAAGCAGCGATAAAGCGTCTTTTTATAGATCCCAGCCTCGTTGTTTAGTTAAAAAGATTTTGCTTCGAATGGGGTGCTGCAAGCTACACATGTCCCATCGTTTGGTTTTTATATGATCATTCGAAAGCTCCCTATTTTTTTTTTTTAAAGTGATCTCTCGTATCTTATCGACATCTGGTATGTTTCAAGTGCAGCGAAAACAACCAACCCGTGGAATGCGTCGATCGTTGGTAGCGAGGCTTTTCCGCTCTTCCAAAAAAGGAATACCCGTGAGCCCTTATTTGTCTTATCTGGCGCTAATTCTGACACGCATCATTCGCTGTTTTCTCGTGATAAGGAATATCGACTTGCTAATTATCGTGAAGCACAACTCATTGCTGACTACAACGGTGCAGAAGAGCTTCATTTCTGAGACGGGGATGGTAACAGACATTGCGGTAAGTTCTTCATTGCCAAACATTTAGCACAGGTGCAGTCAGACCTCGAATTATCATTAGCACCGACAGGCTTCCCACGGTTCTTAAGAACTCCTTCATTTTAGCTTTCATTTTTAAGGACTCTTAAAACTATTTAATTTTCTTCAAAGGTCCTTAAAAGCTCCTTAATTTTTAGGTCGGAACGCGATCCGCCGTCATTTTTTATTAGTTTTCGCCGTACTCTCCAAACTTTCTGGTTTTGTAAGTTCGAAGTTAAATTCGCCCCAAAACCGGTTCTAAGAATGCCAGTACAGGTGATAAGTATTGGTCAAAGAATATATAAAATATTTGTTAATGTTCATAACATTCTTTTACGTTTTCTAACCAAAAGTGCAGTATTAATCATAAAGAAAATCCTCAAATATATGTTTTCTGTGTATTACTATAGTAATTCAAAATTCCTTTCCTACGAAAATACTTTTAGATTATTAGTACATTTTATGCTCGTGACACATAGGCGCCTGTGCTAACTGACGTGCTATTTCAAAAGTATAGTTACTTATTTATTTAAA
>CM063509.1:2460180-2465180 GCA_032207245.1 Pardosa pseudoannulata
GGCGCAGGGGTCGGTGTGACGGACTTCTGTACGAGAAGTCTCAAGATCGAATCCCCCTGTAGGCGATGTTGGAATTTTAATTGAATCTAATGACTTTTATGATGACTGTACGCGTGGTAAAGTCATCTCTTCTGGCAGAACCTAGGCCCTTACTTTGGACGTTGCAGTTCGGTTTCGAACCTTCGTTGTGACGTCACTTTCATGTCAGCTTGCGGACATTATGCGACCAGACGATCAAGCTGACTTCAAAGTAACGTCACAACGAACGTTCGAACCGACTCGCAACGTCCAGAGTAAGCCCCTTAATACTGTGTATGTGACTCGATCCCATATCCATGGTTGGAATTTTTCCACGCCCTCTATGGCTTTTTGAGAAATTAAAAATTCTGTAGAACCTCGATTATCCGCAGTCATTGGGACCGAACCTAAGTCGGATAATCGAGAATTCATCCATAATCATCTGGTTTAATATGGTAGCATCGTCATGGGTGCAACAACATTCGATTGTTCTGGGACTCGAAAGTATGACCTTCCAAATTTCGAAATGGGGTGCGTTTTTGTTTTAGAGTGCTTAATTCTCATACTGAGACGTCTGCTTGCGAGAAGGAATTCTAAAAAGGGAATTCCAAAATATTTATTAGTACTTTATCGTTTGGAAAGGTAGGCTTGCATACGAAAGGAATGTGGGAAGAAAGAAAACTTTAAAAATGTAAATTTTGGAAAGAAAACATTTTGGATGAAGAAGAAACCGATTGCGGTTAACGGAGAGTTTCGGCTAATCCACTTTCGAGAGATTCGGTTATTCTACTGTATCTTGATTGGTGTTGACTCAAGGTACTTGCTCTCCAATCCAACGAATCTGCAGTTAACAAAATTAAAACAGCCATTTCTTTCTTTTTTTTTTTGCAGAATGAACGAAGAATTCAATAGAAGGAAAGATAAAGGGTCCATCTTCAGCGCTTCCCCCTGGGAGAGGGAGGAGAAAGAAAAGGTATTTCTTTCCCCTTTTTTTATCGTTTAACTGTTTACCCACCAATGTTCCCAAATGGGAACACGATGTTACGACAACTCGTAGAAGTTTCAATATTTAACAGTAATAACAAAATTAATTATCTTTGTTTACATTTGTAATTTACGATTGAATACTGAACTCATGAGTCACATTGTGATTCAATTCACGAATGACTCATTGCTTGATTTGTGAACAACATTTTATTACTTATTTATTAGTATTTTAATGGTTAATATTTTTTTTCTTCTTTGAGTAAGAATGAAAATAATTTGTAAATATTTAAAAAAGATTTCATCGATATTTTTGTTGTAATTTAAATTTATGAAAGATTGTGTCATTATTATTTAACTGTATATCATCGTTTTTAACTATAACTGTTAACTGCTGTTGTGTTCACAACCACGAGGTGTTCGTTGTGGACATTGAACTATCGCTACGCAACGATGTTAAACAAATAATTATTTTATTTTATTTTATAAAATTGAAGACACATTATTTGTGTCTTCAATTCTACCCAAGTCTGACACGTCATTTTTTGAAAAAATACAGGCAAAGAAATTATTAAATACATTTCCCAACACATTCTTACAAAAAAAAAGCATCACCAGTGCATTTAGGGAACAACAAAAAATTAAAGAAAGAAAAGTAGGAACTGTGCCAAAAATGTAATGAATAATCTTTTTTTTAACTATGAATATTAGTATACGCAATTGTAGTGTGAATTTTTCCGAGAAAAAAAAAACATCCTGCGTAAAAAAGACGTCTAGTAGAAAATGTGAAATTATTTTAGCACGTTTGCTGAATGTGACCGGAGTAGAATAGTCCCGACGCAGCCTTTGCGTGTCTTAGAAGACGACTAAAATAGTGGGACGACTTCAACGTTCTCGAGCGAAGAAGTATCACAGTCACGATAAAATTGGAAATCACTTTTTTTTTCTTGAGTCAATACGGCTCTATACAAGGGGATTCGAATCTCCCCAAACAAGTCGAAATGCCTGCATAACATCCCCTCGACGATCACAGTCGAAAGAAAAGAGATTAAATAACTCGCACAATTGGGAACGCTTTTCCAGGGTGCAATGCAAACCCGATTTATCCCCCGTTCGGTATCGGAGACCCTGCCGCTCCCTATAGGAGAGAACTTTACGAATCTCCCGAACTTAAGCACTAGAAAGCTGGCTCTCGTCAAAAGACGCTAAAGCCTCCACGAGGTTAAAGCATCTACGTAAAAGAAAATGTCTAAAAGCCCCGAGTCACAGGATGGAGTGGTTACAGAACCTCCTGGGCCGAGCCCTGTGGTTTTGCAATACATGGGAGTTTGGCAAAACAACATATGGATATATTTGGCTCGAACATGAAAATAAAAGATATTAAAATATGGGAAGGGGTGCTTGAGTTTAGGCAGGGAAAAAATACACTAAGAAGGTAAAATGAAAATACGTAATTGTGTAACCAGAATAGGTACAAGAGCTAGTGAAACACTAGGAGATAAGTCGAAATGCACAGTTAGGTTGTATAAAATGAGTACAAGTTAAAAAAATTTTTCATAAGAATAAGGAAGCAAAAGTCTCAAGAGACTCTAAGATGGAGAAATACGCTAGAAATAGAGCGAAATAGATGAGATTCTCGACGAATCAAATTTGTGGAGCGGACCAATGGCAATCTTAGTAAATGACCCACCAAGTTGTGGCCGCGAGAAGCGCTGCTTCAGAATTTGGAATAGGAGAAAAACGTTAAAAGAGGAAAGAAGCCCCGAGTCGAAAAATTTTAGGCTTTTTATACCTGGGGGTCAGTGACGGTCCAGCCAACTGTTTTCTGGTCAGTTACGACCCCAGTTACCTGGGAACTCCAGCTAAGGTTACAGCTAGTTTTTTTAGCTGAATTCTCAATCGTTGGCTGTCCCGATTGAGGCTTCTCCAGGCAATCCTCCGGGGGTTATTACCAGCAACCGATCAGGGCGTAACACCTATTGAACTGAACTGTCACTATCCCAGACACTCTGTCGCCGCGCTATTGTAGCCGGTCGGAACAGGAGGCTTCAAATCAACTGATTCCGGTCGTTAATTCTGGACAAAGGGGGGGGGGTCTTCACAATAAGCACCCAGAGCAAACCCTATCTCCAGGGGTTTATAAGCCTGGAGGCTGACCCTCCAGATTGGTGGCTAACTACTCTGCCCTGTAAAAACTAATTGCTGCGAAGTCAAAAGAATAAAATACTAGGCTGCCTTATACGATAGAACTGCCTGGTATCGAATTCTGGAGAAGGTTAGGGCCCACCCAGGGCTGTCGTGCAAGTGTTTGTTCGATACAGGCACCATTTTTAACCGAATTTTACAAGACTTACAGATTGGTTGACAAACAACAGCAGTAATATTCCTCTAAAATTTGAAATGAATATATTAAAAAGTGAAATATGGGCTGTCTAAACGAAGTAATAAATTTCTGCGCATGCACGGAGGATACATTTTTGTGCTACTACTATTCAAGTTTTTAGGGCAACTTATATCAAAATGTCATCTGAATATACTTGAAATTGTGGCGTTCCAAACCAAACCTTTCTCATGCGCGCTCTTGAAGCAGGGCATCATCACTTCACTAAATTGATTATTAAAATAAATTCGACGACTGATCGCACGATAATTGATTCGAATTCCTTCTCAGCTGCAACGGGAGCAGCTGCTCGGCGCCCGCAGAGCCCGCGACCACGAGATCGCGCTGCTTGAGGCGATGCCCGACAGGAACGAGAAGCAAGAGGAGTGGCTGAGGATCCTCCGCCTCGAGAGAGAGTTCCAGCGCAGGGCCGAGCAGGAGATGAAAGAGGACGAAGACGAGGAGGACGACGAGGACGAGGTGCTCGAGAAGCAGCAACAGCCCAGGGAGGAGGACGACGAAAAGGTAAGACGTTTCTCATTGCATTCGGTTTCCAACGCTGTCATTTCGACTCAACTGCATTGTTCCTCAAAATACGGATATACAATGGAACCCGATGAAGAAGCTTTCCAAAAAAACGAGATATTAAAATTTCTTAAACAAGTAACTAGGAAAAATGTTATATATATATGAGACACACATACACACACACACACACACACACACACACACACACACACATATATATATATATATATATATATATATATATATATATATAAAACACATTTTTCCTCATAACCGGGAAAGAAAAGGGGAGACATTCGTTCCAAGCGTTAAAAGCTTATTCCATCTTTGCCAGTTTCTTTTAATACGATACTCAATATTTGGCCTGCTCTGTCTTTAAATTTTGTTTTACCTCCCTATTCTTATGCTTCTAAAAGAGTTCGTTTTAGCAATTAAGGCTTCCATTTCTAGTTTTAAAATTACAAACTTGACGTATACGTGTGTGTATATATATGTATATACAGATGGAAGACAAAATAATACGAACACCTGTGAAATAATGGAAAATCTTTATTAATAGAGGGTTGGACCCCCCTTTGACTGAAGTACAGATTTAATGCGACGTGGGATAGATACATGAAGGTCATAGACAAAATTTAAAGGAATATTAAGCCATTCCTCCTGCAGAGTGGTCTCTAATTCCGAAAGTCCGGATGCCTTGAAAAAGCGGTCGCTCTCCAGGGAAAACAGTCTGGACATGGTCCCTCAGAATACTTAGTGAAAGAATTTGATCCTCTCATGAATAATAACAATTGGCCCAAGACTGGGCCAAGATATCGCACCCCATACCATAATGAAACCACCCCCATGCTTCACAGTCGGCAAGAGTCATTCGGGATGAAACGCTTCTGTGGACGTTCTTCAGACATAAACGCGTCCGGTCGTCTGAAATAGGGTGAAGGACGATTCATTTGACCCTATTACCTGTTGCCATTGCTATGGAGACCAGCCTTATATCTACACCATTGGCGTCCCTCGAAAGCATTAACTGCTTACGAATTGCCACTGTGCCATAAATGTTCTCAGACACTTATTATCGAAACGGGATTAT
>CM063509.1:2470180-2554966 GCA_032207245.1 Pardosa pseudoannulata
CTTTACAAGCTGGTGAAGACGATATCCCTAGAGATAGAGTGAAAAACTCAAGAGCTCAAAGGGAGATTGAAATAAAATTCAACGATGGACTAAGAAAAGCTATGGCTGCTTCAAAGACTTCTTAATTTGATACATAAAGGACTGAACAAATAACTTTCATGACTGATTTCATATTTTTGTGAGCAATATACAAACAATGTAAATGTAAAACATTTATTATTTTTTAGTAGAATTTGAAGAAACTCATTCTCTGTTATATCTTGAGACAATGCATTTTCATAATTTTTTAATTATGTGTAACAATTGTATTCATGAAAGTTTCATATTTTACTAAAATATATACTGTAAAACATTTTTGTGTACATAAATGTTTACTAAATAATTGAACTTTGTCGATAGTACAGCTGTTATTTATTTTGTGTAGGTGAAAATTAAACAGTAATTTAAACGATCTTTTTTTCAAATGTATATTTTTATAGTATTTAAGCTCTACATATTAACTTACTTTTCTTCTTTTTTTTAACTTCTCTTAAAGAAGTAAAGTGTATGCTAATAGAAACATTTTAAACATTATCTTGTTAATATTGTCTTTTAAACTGTTTCCTTATGTATAAAGTACCTATACTATCATTCTCCTTTCTTAGTGATAAGTTTTTAATATTTTATAAATATTTGTACATTACTAGTGATTGATAGTTCCTTCTTACATTCTATTTCCACTAGATTAATAAGTCCATACTCAGTTATTATTATTAAAGTAATTATTTTTAACAATCAAGTATAAAGTTAATGCTATGTTACATACATTTAAATGCTTGCATTGCATTGTAAAGTGTTTAGTATGTAAAAAATTGAAAGCTCTTAAAACAAATGATTTACTGCAAATTGTGCCAGGGACTGTAACTAATATACCTAATAAAAACACGTTAGTTGTATTAGTAGAGATTATCTCACTAGGTGATTGAACATATAGGGCATAGCCTTTCAGTAACAATGCCTGCGGATCAGAATCTTGCTGCTGACATGTAAGTAAGTTTGTAGCTGTTTCGAACCAGCTTTAAAGAGTCTGGTCTCATTAGCCTTAATAAAAAGTAGACTGTGCTCCCATTCAACCAACATCAGCATTATATTACTAGTTAGTATTGCTAGTTAAAAAAAAGGGGTGCTTATATTCTTCTATATATTTTAAATATGAATTTTCATTACTGTTGTAAAGATATTTTCATTATTTTTAAAGACACATTTGTAAACATTTCAACAGATGGTCTTCTCAGCGTTGTGGAAATGTCACCTTATATTCAATGTATATAAAAATATGTAGTTCTAGATTTACATTCATATAATTATAGCACAAAATTCTTCATGAGGCAACTAAACATTTCTGTGATGGAAGATTTTAAATAAAGGTTTCTTTTTTCTGTATTTATATATGGTTGAAGTTATTACATTATACTTACAAATCATGGTTCTATGACAAATTAATCCTTTAATGCGAGTCAGTTTTGCTGATTCCCTATCTATGCGTATCTTAAATTTAAGTTAGAATGGACTGCATAGAATGAAATAAAGTTTAAACAACTTTGAATTGTACAGCCCATCATGTTAGTGATCAGCTATCATTTTAAACATCATAGGGTGCCATTTGTAAAAAAGTAAAAGCTTTGTGAAAAAAGATTTATTTGGCATTACATGTAAAATAAGTTCTGTAAAATGCAGTATCCCCTATATAATAATAACCTAAGTTATCTGTTCTCAAATTAATGGAGCGGTAGGACCTGGAATGATAGGGGTATCCATATAGGATTCTTGATAAGTTACAGTTAGCAAAATTTAAAGTGAGTCAAGTATATCTTCTAAACTATTGATCTGATTCTAAAATAAATTGCTATAAATAGGCTTCATATAACAGCAAAAAATATTGTCCTCTTTAAAGCGTTCGAAATCCACCCTTCCCTCCTTATCGAGCATTTAATGCCATATTTTCCTTGGTTAAGAATAAGCAATTCAATTTGAATAATAATTTTCTTGGACAAAGGTTCCTTTATAAGGCAAAAAAGGCCAAGAGATCAAAATTGGACTGAGATATTTGAAAGGAGAAAAGTTGTTCTGTTCTAGTACAAACTAAGGATAATTTCTTTGTGGCCTAACTGAAGGTGGCAATATATGTCATTTATCAAGAGATAGTTCCCTTTTGGAGAATTTGGTGCTTCAATAGTGGTTTTTTTTTCTGTTATATCTGAATAAATTAAGTTTTTGTAAATGAAAAAAGTGCTAGTACTTTCTCTTCATGCACAGTATAAAAATATACTGAGTAACACCTGGCATGTTTTAAGGGAGTGACAGAACATAAATGATTTAGCAAGATCAGTCTGAAAAATACTTCAATTCAGTGAGGGACAAATTTTCTTTAACTTTCATGCCATTAGAAAGACTCATACTAGAAGGAAAAGTACTGAATCTGTTAGCTATATTCTGAGAGGTGAAAAAGGATAACAAAAATGTAAAATTTAAAAAAAGCTTCCAGATAATTTTATGGTTTTGATTTGATATGATTTAAAAGCTATAAGAAATCATCCTTTTTCAAAAACACAAATCTCCAAAACAAAAATGTAGCCAATAATTTCAAAAGGGATTTTCTTAAATAAACAACAGATCCAACCAAGAGTAAAAAAAAAAGAGTGTACATCCTTGTAAGAAAAGAATCAATGATCAACAATTCAAAATTCTTAAAATAAAAATTTACACAAAGACCATGCATGTATTTTGGAAAAAAATTAAATTATTTGCTCATCATTGTGAAAGGCATGATGGATCAACGTAAGTATGCAGATCATGTTTACCCTGTGAAGACCCCCCTTTGCCCAGAACTAACGACCAAAGTCAGCTGATTTGATGGTTGGTTGGTTGGTTGGTTATGGTTTATTGGCGCAAGATCCAAGTTAGGATATGCTGCGCCAAACAAAAGAGCACATATTGAAACAAAATTGTAATTTAAATGTAGGAGAAAATACTAAAAATTTATAAAAATAAATACAGCAAAGACGAGGTAAAAGACTCGCATTAAAACATTAAAAAACATTTAAATGAGGTTTAAAACACTAGTACGAAAGAGAAACTCAAACAGTTTGGGATGAGGAGTTTCACCCAGAAGTTCACTCAAACTAGGATTAAAAGTTTTAAAATATATATTATAAAAATGTTTTAAAGCAGTGCATGAAGTTAAAATATGATGGACAGTGAGGTGAGTATGACAAATAGAACATTGCGGAGTAGGCTCTGCACATAGCAAATGTTTATGAGTGACTCGGCTATGACCAATACGAAGACGTGTTAAAATGACGTCCATTTTTCGACATTTGAGAGGTGACCAAAATGAGATGGATGACCTGATGGAGTGAAGTTTATTTTCAGTTTCTGTATTCCACTCTGCATTCCAGCGGTCATATGTGATACGAGAGATAGCTTTTTTTATATCGTTATAAGGCAGAGGACCAGAATATGATGATGTTGCCTGTCTCGCCAAAGCATCAGCCTTTTCATTACCGCAAATACCGACGTGACCTGGAATCCATCAGAAATGTATATAAAACCCACAACGAGAAAGATTTTTGTGCAGTTGGATAACAAAAAAAAAAAAAAAAAAAAAAAAAGTCAGCTGATTTGAAGCCTCCTGTTCTGACCAGCTACAATAGTACAGCGACAGAGTGTCTGGTATGGTGACAGTTCAGTTCAATAGGAGTAACGTCCTGATCGGTTGCTGATAATGACCCCAGGAGGATTGCCTGGAGAAGCCTCAATCGGGACAGCCAATGAATGAGAATTCAGCTAAAAAACACTAGCTGTAACCTTGGCTCGAGTTCTCAGGTAAGAATCGTAATTGACCCCCAGGTATAAAAAGCCTAGAATTTTTTAACTCGGGGCTTTTCGACATTTTCGTACGTAGGTGCTTTAACCTAGTGGAGGCTTTCCCATCTTTTGACCGGAGCCAGCTTTCTAGTGATTAAGTTCGGGAGATTCGTAAAGTCTGCTCCTATAGGGAGCGACACTGTCTTGAATACAGAACGGGGGACAAATTGGGTTTGTACTGCAATCTGGAAAAGCCTCCCCACTTGTGTGAGATTATTGAATCTCTTTTCTTTCGACTGTGATCGCTGTGGTGATGTTATGCAGGCAACCATCCTTTGCAGTTCGACTTGTTTTGGGAGATTAGAATCCCCTTGTACAGAGCCATATTTACTCAAGAAATAAAAGTGATTTCTAATTTTATTGTGACTGTGATCCTTCTTTACGCTACCTTTTCACTCGAGAAAGAATATTAAAGTCCTCACAACCCCTACATGCAAATTGTTTTTACTTGGGATGATGGTATCTACCAGAAGGACAATGCGACATGTCATAAAACTCGCAGAGTACAGGTGTGGTTCAGAGCCCCAAAATGAGTTTACTATACTTTTAGCCAGCAAATTCCCTGGACTTGAACCCAATTGAGAATCTGTGGGATTACTTCTAATGGGTTGTTTGTACCATGGATCCTCACCTACGTAACCTAATGCAGTTGGCCACAGCACTGGAGTTGACATGGCTCAATATCCCAATAAAAACTTTCAGACACCTTAATGACTCTTTTCCTATACATCCTGCAGCAGACCACTCTGGTTATTCTAGATTTTGAGTCTAGTCACATAAATGTGACTAGACTGTATAGTTCATGTGTTTTCTTTATTGCAATAACTTTTAACTTGGCAGTGAGGGAATGAATTTAGGATTCAATGGGAAATCAGGTTTTGAGATTTGAAATTTTTTCAATATGGAATCAATCGAGATTAGAATTAAATTCAAGTTTGGACTTAAATTTTAGAATTAAAAAAAAAAATCTGTGAGCAACACAACTTTTTTATGTACTTATTAAATCATACGCACTTTATTATTTTGTATGATATGTCATTAGAATTATCATTTGCACATTTTCTTTAAAGCTCGAAATCGATTTTGTTTCTCCAAGTTATGGTTCAAGTACTGCCCTCTAGCGGAGACCTACAGTATAAATATTCATAAGATTGAGATTTTTTTTTGTTATATACATATTTTTTTCTAAATCAAAATGTTTTGCTATTACAATACTTTATACTGAACCAGGAAATAATAAACAGGTAAAAATTCAAAATTAAGATTTTTAGTTTTGTTTTCAGAAAAAATGACTTTTAAAAGCCTTGTTTTAACTATTTAAAAGGTATTGTTAATACTGCATATAAATATAATGATATTTGTAAGTTGAATTATTGTACATTGGTACTATTATATTGAGATTATTTGTTATATGGTGGGTTGTAATAAAAATTATAGGTCCTTAATTAGATGTAATAACAATACTAAATTCAAAATTTCATCATTTTAGAATTATGTCTGGTAGCATTGATATACAAACTGTATTGAAATTTTCAATATATAAACAACTAACTGAAGTAAAAAAGGGAGGTGCACAAGTAGATGTTATAGCAATCTTTTTACAACTTTCTGTGGCTAATCCTATCAAGTAAAACAAAATATGTAAGTACAGGCATCACTATAAACAGGGTATCTGCCAAAATAAAATTTTTCAAATCCATGACTTTCCCTGATTTAGCAGATCATTTTCCATGACTTTAAAAAGCTTTCATTAAAGTATATATGAATAAAACTCCTGATGTACATGCAAATAAAATATATGCTTTTAGAGAAATGACAGGAATTTTATCATAAAAAAAAACTATAAATTTACTTTATAAGTGTTAATAAACTCACATACATAAATATAAATTGTTGCATCTACATACCTAAGTTCAATCATATAGCCATTTTTCAATCAAAATGTTTCCAATTTGAATTCAGGGTACTTTGGTATTATCCGGGTGACCATGAATAATAACCAAATATAACCCTATAATGTTTATATACAATATCCCTAGAGATAAACTTATATTTTATACAAAAATCTTAACTTATTTTTATTAAAAAAATAATTATTATATTAATAAAATTTTAATCTACAATTTAAGAAAAAACCAGAATAATATACATTTACCCACCCATTCAGCTTTCTTGCTTTGAGTTTCCTTGGTGAACCAATTTTACTTGGCAATAGGGTCAATAGGATAATACATAAATACCAGACTCAGTAACTTCAGCCAAATGACAAGTAAAAATAGAATTAAACAATTCAATGCATTTTTATTTAATCGGTAGTTTAGCGGATCTATGACTTTCCATGACTTTTACTCATTTTGCTTGAAAAATCAAGACTTTCCATGACAAAATTAATCCGTTGTCTAAATCCATGATTTTCCATGACTTTCCCTGGTTTTCCAGGTGCGCGGAAACCATGTACTTATTAACCCACTTACGCCATACGGAATTTCAAGGATGGTAAAATGAATGTTTCTGTTAAAATCTGAATACTAGAATTTTTCATAATTACAATACTTCCTTGACTTTGTACAAGGAAGTAAAAACAAAATCAAAATACTTTTTAAAGGAATGACTGTATAAAATATATGTATGATTATAAGAAATTAAAATTGTGCAGAACATCAGTTTATTGAAATTTTTGAAGTATTTTGATACATTTTACTACACACATATTTAAATAGATTTTAACAAAATAATCTAATGCAAATGTTAAATAAGATAGGTGCAGGTTAGCATAATTCATGATACAACTTACAAGCACATATAATATAAATGCATTTCATACTTAAACATTTTAATCAAACTACATATGCTTTATATGAAAAATAAATTTAAAAATGTTATTCAATGTCTTAGAAATTACAGTTACTAATATTTTAGATTAAAACATAATCAAATCAGATAAAACAACAATTTCCACTTTTAACAGCAAGTAAAATATAAACTATTTAACATAGAGAGTATTGCATATATTTTTAAAGCATAGAAAAAGTCAAACTCATTATAAGAATAGAAACCAATTATACAATAAATTGAGATGTAAATTTTTTCATTTATCAGAAACAGTGTTTTAAAAAGTACCGTAATTTCGTACGTATAGTCCATGGACTGTCTGTGCTTAAAAAGTAAAATTCTTCAGCCGCGGACTATCTGACGGTTGTTCATTGCTCAAATCATCAAAATCGGAAGAAGGGAGGAAAAAAGCATATCGTGCGAACGGGCGGTGATCAAATGTAAAAAAAAAAAAGCACAACTCACAAGACGTCAAGAAAACATCCTATCGTATCGGTAATAAACCATTAAAAAAAAAAAAATACAACCCATAAAGCAGAACGAATCATTAGTAGCAAGTAGCGTAATCTTAAATCGTGCCCTGGAGTACGGGAAAATATCAATAGTCACTATTTACAGCTGTGATTGACAGGGCCATAGCCAGAAATTATTTTCGGAGGGGGACCATAGGAGAAAGACATCTTTATTTGTGAATGATACTTCAATTCATGAGAGGGTAAGAACTGTATTTCCGGAATACAGTGCTGTATTTCCAGCTAGACTTCCAAGAAGACTTTTATGGTCTGAAGAGGTTTTTTTAAAGAGAATAACTGTTTATGTTCATCAACAGCTAGGCAAATAGCACAAACGTCGGACATTGTCTTTCTACAAAATAGTCTTTCAAAATTTCGGGGGGGGGGGGGGGGAACCAGTCCTCAAAATCCCTCCCCCTGCCCACGGCCTTGCCGATGGATAACACCGAGTGGATGGGTTCAAGATCGAAGTTGGGTTGAGGATCATTTCACCACATTGATCACTCGTAATAGAGTGTTTTGTTTTCACAGTTTTGATTTGCGGTCATATTGGTCATTCATTATGTCTTTAAAACATTGTGGCAGTTTGACTGCTGATTTCGAGCTGAAGGTAATTCAGAAGGTGGACGAGAAAGCAGCAAGAAATGGGCGCAAGCAAAAAAAACCATTAAAAATAGGAGAAGAGAGAGATCCAATTGTCTTGGAAAAATACAATGGCCTGCATTAGAAGACGATTTACGTGGATTCTAGAACAGAGAAATGTAAGCTGCTCTGTTTCTTCCACTAAAATTTGTCTCTGAGGTTATGGAAAAAAAAAAAAAAAAGATTTTAAACTTTAAAGGTGGAATTAATTGAGTCTAATCGAGATTTTTCGGAAACACTACTGTACTTAGGTTTTTTTGTTAGAATAATACAATATTGTCATACTAAAATACATATTTTTGCACATATAGTCCACAGATTATCTAGTAGTGCAGACTATCTGATGATTTATGAAATTTTTTAAATAAAAAATCATGCCTGCGGACTATACGTGTGAAATTACGGTATATAAATTTTCCCCAAAACATGACAAATAAACCTGCATACTATTGTAAGATACATTTATAAATATTCACACAGAAAATGACTAGAAGCTAAATAGCTTCTAGTCATTAGTCTTCTAGTCATAGATTGCATTAAATAATGCAATCTATTATTTACAGGTAAGTTGTACTTTATAGAAACTATTTATTTTGAGAATTTTTTTTTGTTTGGTTTGTAGCACTACAGTCTATTGTTTTGTCTAGTACATGACAACTAATGAGTTCAGAAATCACTACTTAAAGCCAATTCTGAATGTCTGAACATCTATGCCTGCAAAGAGATTCAAACATGCAAACTCCAGTTCTGAAGAGCAGTAAGAAACACGACAGATTAAGAGCATGCATACTATTGTAAGATACATTTATAAATATTCACACAGAAAATGACTAGAAGTTACACAATAAAATCTACTATTACTTATCTCAATATGTATTGAGATAAGTAGTAGTAGATAGAGGCATCCATTGGATTCTTGATGAGTTATGGTTAGCAAAATTCAAATTGAGTCAAGTTTATCTGCTCCTAAACTATCGATCCAATTCTAATATAAATTGGTATAAATAGGCTTCCTATCACAGCAAACAATACTGTCGTCTTCAAAATGTTCAAATTCCATCCCTTTCCCCCTTTTCGAGCATTTAATATCATTATTTCGAGCCCTATTTTCCCCAGTTAAGAGCAGGCAATTAAATTTATCACATTATAAATAGATGAAAATAGCCACAGCCGTAAGCTGTACAGCTTACCATACGGCTGTGGCTTGGATCTTTGAAATTGAGATTTAAAAACAGATATTTTAAACAGAGAAATTTATAAGCATTTTATTTTGATTAGAATATAGAATAAAAGATTCTAAAAATGGCTTAGAAAATTGCTAGATGCTCAAAGGTTAAGAAAATACAGTGGTGACTACTCTATTTGTGCACACGAGCATGTGAACTCACCAAAGAAATAGCTTATTTACAAATCAAATCAAATATTGAATACACTTCCAAATTTTTCTCAATTTTTAGGTGGAGCTTCTACATTTTAAATAACTAATATAAGGCTATCGTACTGTTTTGTAAGTTACTACAAGCACAAAACACTTGGTTTTTCCTTGATTGCATCTGCAATTTGGAGAAATGTCCCTGACAACTGATGTATGGGGGGATAGAAACAAACAGAGTACCAGAAGAGGAAAAGCATCAAAGATACAATTCTATTCAAACATTTTCTTTGTATATTAGCTCACATTGTTTGCAATTATCTCATCCAAATTATCATGTGGTTTGCTATAATTAGTTGGTTGATTCTTTTTTACATTTTTCTTATTTTTTCTTATTATTATCATTTATTAATATATATAACTAGCATATAGCCCGTCATATGACGGGATCAGTAAAATTTTTAATTTTCCAGAACTGTAAAGTGCCCTATGAGGTAGGTAATAAAATGGTTTGATTTTGGCTGAGAATTATCTGGTACATGCTCGATAATTTGATTATCTTTACTGACCTCATGTTAGTCGCCAACTTTAAATTATCTTGTCATATTATGGACTGCAGAGGTCTTAATTCTGACAGTGATTATTTCACGGTATATATGAAGGATGTTCAAAATTTAGAGAATCGATAGCAAACTGTGTGGTTATGTATAAAAAACAAACACGCAAATGAACAAACTTCAGAGGTATATAACTTAAACGTCAGATATTTATTAGTCCGTGAAACAGACTCCTAGACTTGAAAAGAATTTGTTGTTAATACCGGTGGTAAAATTTTCATTGCAACAACAACAAAAAAATAAATAAATAAATAAATAAATAAAATAAAATCCATGACTAAATTTAAAATGATCACATATGCACCTAATCTATTATTTAATCCAAATATAAAAGAAAATTATTTATGTCATATCTAAGTTCAATGATAAAACGTATGAAAATAATGCGGACGACATTTAAATAATTTAAAATAAGAAATGAGATGGTTAAAGGAATGGCGTCATAATGCTAGAAAAAAGGTTACTTTCATCTATTTATAATGTGATAAATTGATAAATTTAATCACCTGCTCTTAACCGGAGAAAATAGGGCTCAAAATAATGATAGTAAATACTCGAAAAGGGGGGAAGGGGTGGAATTCGAACGTTTTGAAGACAACAGTATTGTTTGCTGTGATAGGAAGCCTATTTATACCAATTTATTTTAGAATCGGATTGATAGTTAAGGAGCAGATAAACTTGACTCAATTTGAATTTTGCTAACCCTAATTCATCAAGAATCCAATGAATGCCTCTATCCATTCCAGGTCCAACCGCTTCATGAATTCAAGGAAAGACGGAGCGATAACTTAGGCTATTATTATATAGGGGATTATCTTTGAACTAGAGTAAGCAATTATGGTGGCAATTAATGAAATCAGTATGTTCAAACTAAAGCAACGCAATTTCCTTTTTCAAACAAAAATTGGAATGTTTTGATAAACAGGTCTGAAGCCATTAGTTTTCTGCAATTTATTATAGAAAGCAACTTACAGTCTATGTTTC
Source organism: Pardosa pseudoannulata (assembly GCA_032207245.1). Lineage (NCBI taxonomy): Eukaryota > Metazoa > Arthropoda > Arachnida > Araneae > Lycosidae > Pardosa > Pardosa pseudoannulata. The sequence continues at coordinate 2,481,046 of CM063509.1, forward strand.
CAGAACCCACCAAATTGTTACTATTCACGACTATTGTTGGAATGGAGAGATGCTTCTCAACTCAAAATATTTCATTTTTAAAAATTATTATGAGTGAGGACAGACTCAGCATTCTAGCCATTTTCTCAATTAAGAAAAAATGATATACTATATGCATTGAAATGAGTTGATTTGTTTGCCTTAGAAAAAACAACAGATGGGGAGATTTGATTTAGAAATATTGTACCTGACTATTTCGTAATAAATACAGAAAGATATATTCTAAGCAATATTATGGCTTTATTACATTTGATAGTAAGAAATAAAATGTTATAATTTTGTTTTACCTATAAGAACTTAGGTTTTCTTTCAATTTTGAAAATGCAGATGTATTTTAACTTATACACAATATTTGCTTATTTTATTTTTGAAAATTATTGCAAAATATTTTAAAACCAATTTTTGAAGGAGAAATTTCAGTCTTATATGGAAGGTATATCAATAAATTTAAATTAGTAAAGCCTCTCATAACAGGTGTAAGTTAAATTCTGCTGAGAAAAGACACAGAAACAGGAATAAATTATATCCCATTTAATGAAATGCCTTAAAATTACCTGAAGTCTCTCTTCTATAGAATTTTATGTTTTCTTTTCATTAAAATGACCCTTAAGAAAACAACATTTGTGAACACTTTAAGAGTTTCGAAAACAACTCTAAAAGAGTGGGATAAACTTGGCATGACAGTATTAAAAAAAGTTCATTTAAAAAAAAAAAAAACTTTACATATAGTCAAAAATCAAGACTATTAGAAGCTAATCATCATGAGAAATAGTGTCTTAATCAATAAAAACGAATTATTAAAATAGTTTCCAAAGAGTGTAAACAACTATCTGCAATAACATAAGTTCCAAGTTTTGCTGTACTAATTTACTAATTCATAAAATATATGAGAGCTTTATTTAAATATCAGCTAATTTTGCAGTATAAGGTACTTTATAAGTATTCAAACAATAATTTCAACCTGGAACATTTAAATGTGAATAAGATGGGACCCCCTAAAAAATTATAGCATTGACAATTTTTTCAAATAGGTTCTGTCCACGATTCTTATCCAAAATTGCCAGATACAGTCATGCCTACTACTCCGGAGAAATGAGAAAATTTGATAACTTCAGAAACCTCTCATTTCTCCGGAAAATAAAAAAAAACTTTTGAACAGCTAAAAGATTACAATTCAGCAATTAAATACAAAGTTTTGCAAAAAAGGTGCTGAATATTACTCTTTTCACACAGTAATACTGTGCGGAAAAACCTAACTGAATTTAGGGCAAATTTGAGTAGACAAACTCTAGAATTCCTGATGATAGAAAAATAGAAATATTTTAATCAGGGTCAATTTTGCTATAAGAAACACTATTTTGAAAAATAAGTTGCTAATGCTAAAGAGAGCTACCCTAATTCCTTGCTTATAATTTGCACCGGCATATAATTTAAAAAGTTTTGTTTAATAAATGTTCTTTAAAATGCTTTAAATTCACAACTTCTGGTTCTGAAGTCACTACTTCTGTTTTGTTTTGACAGCTGTCACTTTTCTTTAAAATGCTGTAGACAAAACTAAAACAGATTTAGAAGCCTAAAAGTTGAAATTTTACAATAGAGAAATAAAAAAATAATTACGATTTTTGGCAAAAAAATGACATTATTAACGTAGACAAATACTTTAAATATACATGATTATTTTATAAATTTTAAAAATATTCCATGAATATTAAACTTCTGTGTCACCTATGCAATGTAGACTATAGCTGTTTCAATATGCCATCATAAATACAAACAGAATATATATAACTGCTAATAATCATAATGGCCCTGAATGCATACACATGCAGATATTTTATGAAAAAATCATAGTTTCACACAGCTTATAAACTTAGTATAAAATATTTACTATAACACTAGAATTATGGTATTTCTACTATACCTGCAATAATAGAAAAGAAACATTTTGAACTGAGTTAAAGAATGGCATATATTATATAATAAACAAAAACATGGCATATAATGGTATATTTTTAATTAGCATGTACTATTTTAATAGTACATAATTAAAAACTTCAAAGTTTGCTGGTTATTGGCTAAGATGTAACAATTATAGCATTACACAGTTTTATATATAGCAAATATCACAAAAATGTGTATTGACGTTTTTAATAATTACTCCAATGTATCAATATTACATATAAATATATATTATTAATAATTATATAGGTTATCACTACAGGCATAACTATGGGGTTTTTAGCACTAAGAAACAACTAAAGACTATCTCTGTATGCCGTTATAGATACATACAGAAAATAGCTTACTATCGATTCATTGGAGAAATTCATGCAGAAACTTAGAGTTCATGACAGTTTGTAAACGTGTACAGTGAATTAATTTGCTCCGATGTAGACATTATACATCAATATGCATTAAAAACTATTAATATAAACACATTATGGAACAACTGAAGATATGCTAATAGCTCTTTCTGTATGCTGTTATAAATACATACAGAAAACAGCTAACGTATTTTTACACGTATAGTCTGTGGACTATCTGTGTTTAAAAAGCAAATTTCTTCAGCTGCAGACTATCTGCTGGTTTTTCATTACATTTTTATTCTTAATATGATTTAATATTGACATACTAAAATACCAGTGGCATGCGGTCCATATGTGCAGGGTGTGCACTGCACACCCTGGCAAAATTATGATGGGCAACAATTTTCTTCACCTATGTCTACCTATCTTTATATGGTATATAATAAATATTATTTATAATATATTCAAATATTATGTTGATTTCTTTACTTGTATTCCTGCAGTGCGTTCAAAAGCAAACAAACATAGGAAGTTCTGATGTGTACGCACTGCGCACTAAATTGAAAATCTCGCTTTATATGTATGTGCTACTAGAGAAGAACAGCATACTATGGCACTGAGGCAAGTGCAGCTATTTTTCCTGCACTTGGCACTCAGAATCATCCGAAGGTACGGTTTATTAAAGCGTTGTATTAGAGAGGGGACTTTTTGGTTTTTAAACTGATTCACTGGCCATACGATTTTGCAAACGGTTAATGTTTAAATTTATATATTGTACGATTTTGTTTTCATGGAAATATAAAAGAAGTATTTCATCAATATAAAGTGAAATGTTTTAGTGTGGTAGATTAATTTCGGTAATGTATTCTATTTATTGAAATAAATAGCTGAAAAAAAATGTTTTGTTTTAACAGAACAGTCCAAATTTTACCATTCATTGTGTCTTACAGACAGTATATAAGTTATATCTGTAACACCTGGTTTTGTTTTTAAAAATTGTCAAGAAGTTTTTCGCAGAATATATAATTTCCAAATGTTAAAAACAATTAATAAATATAATTTAATCCACTGATCGAACAAGAAACAGGTCGCTCTATTGTGCCAGCATGCAGTGAAATCCTCTGCACGTGGAACAGACATTCAGTTTTTAGGCACCTATGAACATCCGGATGAGGCACAGCAGCGGCGGGTGACATGTGGTGCTACGTTTGCTGAACATTTAAGTTTTTTGTAGAAGCCCGAAGCATTCCTTTTTCGACGCCGATATGACACCATACAACAAAAGACATGATTTTTGCTTCAGTACTAGTAGAATTCTCAAACGTTTAGCTGTTTTTATAGTTATAACTCGACTACTCGTAGGTAAATATTTTATTTATTGCAATATTTAAATTCATATTCATAATAAATAACCCATTTCAGAATGGAGAACTCAGATGTCTCAATATTAAAGATTTATTGGAAAATCCATGTTCTCTGCACACCCTGCATGAAAAGTTACCGCATGCCACTGTAAAATATATATTTTTGTACGTATAGTCCATGGATTATCTAGTGGTGTGGACTATCTGATGATTTATGAAATTTTTTAAATAAAAATTCATGCCAGCAGACTATACGATGGTGTGAACTATATGTGTGAAATTACAGTAACTATTGATTCGAGGCAGAAATTCATGCAGTAGTTTCATAGTTCATGACAGTTTATAAACGTGTACAATGTTTTAGAACATATTATACTTGAATATGCATTAAAAATTATTAATATAAACATAAATTACCACCACAGACAAAACTAGGGCTTTCAGCACTGAGAAATAACTGAAGATTTGCTAATAGCTCTTTCAGTATGCCGTTATAGATACATACAGAAAATAGCTATCAATATATTGGGGATATCCAATGACACCCAATTCATGTAGAAATTTATAGTTCATGATAGTTTATAAATTGAAACACATATGTTTCAATTCAATTAATACATTATTTCACTATTAAAAACTTCAGCACAAAATCAATTTTGAAATTTATTAAAGAAGTATTGGTAAATGAAAACGTAGTGAATGGTTTATTATAAATTTATTCTTGTTGAATTTCCCTCCCAATGTAACAATAAAAAGAATGCTTATAACAATTTATATAGGGAATGAATATAAATATATATATACTTATTCATTGTTCATTAAGAGGGCAAGATCTTATAAAGAATTTAAACTTATGTACATTTTATACCTTGCATAAATCCCTATCCTAATATCAATCAGTAAATACTAGAAGACCTGTTGGTCGAAATGTCTACCAAATATAATTTAAATTTGCCAGTCATAAAGGATGTGGTGCTATTGACATTTAAGTGACATTGTGTGCTATTTAAGTTCATCTGCCTTGTGTGGTATTACTTAAGTTTGTGTTTGTGTGTGTTAAATAGAGAGGAAATTTGAATTAAGTCTGTTGTTGTTACTTTATCTTGTTCACACACTGACTAATGGAAAAGTTTATGCAAATTTTTAAACCACAAAGATGCTAAACCTTTAATACGCTCATGCAAGAACTTTTGCAAGACATTGCATAATGGCAAACAATTAAACTTTGTATTTATCGAATAATTAACTTCCATCTGTAAAGAAATTTATTCAAATTTTCCCCCACATTCTGCTTAACTTTATCACCTTTACTTGGAACGGAAAATCCTTGGCAATCTGCCAAATTTGAGGACAAGTAAATGCAGATGTTTCCTCTATTTAACGCCATTAAACACAACAAAATCTTGCGTCTAATGTGACAGAATATTTAGCAGAAATTTCTTCAAATGGGTCTCCTAGTTTTGCCGGGCAAATATCACACAATATTAATATTATAAAATAAGCTTATAGCTTATTATTAAGATATAATATAAGCTTATAGCTTATTATTAAGATATTCAGTGTTTGGTTAAAGAATATATTCTTTGGACCAACACTGAAAAGAGAGTTCAAGCTGGCAGGGTCTATAAATACACCCATTTGCTCAGCTATAGAACTCAAAAATATTTAGCAACATTTCAGTTGCTAAATTATTAAGGATGATTCAAAGCATAGGAAGCATGAATCATCCTTTACGTTAAGACATTCAGTGTTTGATAACACAGAATTAAAATTAAAAGAGAGCTGTTCGCTCCCGAAAACAGTACGAATGGTCGATGAGTGCATCGATCTGGTTTGCTCCAGAACCTAGTGAAAAAGTAACAGAGAGAAATGTTTATAAAAAGTATTACACTGACAATTCACAATTATAATAAGCATTTAAAGAGTTTTACATAAAAGCTTTAGATTTTAATTTTTTTAAGTCCTTATAAACTGCAAATAAGTATTTTTTATATAAAAATATCAGATTCAAATAACATTCATGACAAGAACTTTTATGGATAAATTCCACTGAACCTATGCAGTATAATCTATACCAGGGGTGGCCAAGACGTCAACTGGGAAGACATTTTAGGTAGTTCGCACGACCCTCCCGATAATGACCTCTGATATTAACAATTTAATTTATGACTTATGACATAGAATGAATGAACTATTTAAAATAAAAATTTACTACAGTTTAAGCTTTAAAACATAAAACTGTGCAAAATAATACAATGAATTTGTCATTTGATAGTGGAGAATTAAATAGAAACAACTTGACGAAGTGGGATGCTTAGATTATAATATAATCATTATATGGTACAAATTTGATATACTGTACACACCGCGGTTTTTGTTGCCAAACTTGGCGACTTTTCGGGCGATTTCTGACGTCGCTGGAGACTTTTGGAAACTTTAAGCTTTTCAAGCTTTTGGGAGCTTTGTAGTGGCAACCCTGGTTCGTAATGGTTTGTTAACAGATAAACATTTAATTTTGTGTTTATGCAATGCAATAAGCTAGTGCCAGCCACAATAGGATAAACTTGTCGCAGATATACAGTGCCAAATTTTAACTAAACGAAGTTAATAGGATGGTCCATTTTTGATATATGAATACTTTGATTATTATCGTCAGTAAATTTTTATTTTGTTAAATTAAGTTTTTTTTTAATAAAGTTCGATAATTTACCATTTTTTCTTGTTATTAAAAATAAATATATAAACATGTACGTTACGTTAATTTAGCTCTGCCAATGGTAAACCGCATTCAATTTTTAAATGTAGAGTAGACCATGGATCCCAAAAGTTTCCCCCCCCCCTTGATCTATACAGACATTTTGAATTTTTGGCAAAGTAATTATATTTGATTGTAAGTCTTGGATCAATTTAGAATAAATGTCTTATTTTAACTGTTTAAAAGATATATTTTACAAATATTAATAAAAAATAAATAAAGTAGATGCCTGAAAAATGTTAAAGTTTTCTAAAAAAAAAGTTGTCTAGTAAATTTACAAAAAATTTATTGTTTTCTATATTCTTTCATATCCTATAACATATGAATTAATAAGGTGATATTATCTTCCAGGAACACATTTTTTAAAGTTTTTCATAGAGAAATGTCCTTTAAATAAATGATATTCTTGGGAGACACCTTATTAAATATTTTTCAAACAATAATCAACATCAAAGAAACACTCATTTTTAGCTATTATACTTTGTAAAACATATGGTTTAGTCTATTAACCACTGGTCACATAATAGGCAACTAAAAAAATGTTATAAAATTTTTAAGCTTATAAACAAATCTATTAAGCTTTTAATTCTAATCACAGGCTTGCAACTGCTGAGGTACTTTCAAAAAGGTGAAAAAAGTGACAAATAATACAGAATAAGTGACTAAAAAGTGACTAAACATTGAAAAAAAGGTGATTTTTTTCTCCTCCAGATTACAGATGCTATTATTAAGATTTTTATTTATTTATTTTAACCCTAAATCAAATGATTCATGCAAGACATGATTTTAGCGTCAAATACAGAAAAGGTTAAAATTTTGTTTAACACAACTCAACATTTTGCTTTTTATTCAAGAAAAGCTATAAATTAGATTTGAATACATGCAATACATTAATTTTTTAATCACCATTTTCTGCATATATTAATGAGGTTTTGAATTATGTACATAGCTAGATTAGAGTATCTAAACAAAAATTGTGAAGAAAAAGAAAAAGGGAAATGTGTGCTTTGACGTAAATTACTTTAATGTATTAAATGTACATTTCAGTACAAATGTAGATTTCAGGAACTTCTTTATGACTCTTTAAAATCACTCAATTCTGGAAACCATATGACTAATTACATTTTAATAAGAAAAAAAGATTAGAGCATCCCATTTTTGGTCTTTTATTAAAATATTTTGTTATTAATTCAGATTTTCTCTTTTCAACAACAGACTTTTGCTGTGATACACCATGAAATAATTGACTAAAAGTGACTGTTTACTTAAAAAAGTGACTAAAAGTGATCAATTGTAAAAAAAGTGACTAAAGGTGAGAAAAGGGACGGAATTTCAAGCCTGATTATATTTATTTATAACTGTGTAACTGAAGCTTTTAAGCACATTACATAGTAAGTAATATTAAATGTCCGTATTAAATTTTCTATCTATTATACTTTTTGTTATACTATAAATATACATATATATATTTCAAATAATGTGCAGTATACACAAAGAATGTGGAGATTCTCGTAGGTTAAAAAACAAACAGTTACTAACAGAGGCCCCATTTAAAAAGTGTTGCCATTTGTTGTACTCGAAAGACACATTTTTGAATTGTTGCACAGAACTTTAAAAACATTCTATACTGTTACTAATTTTCATATGTTTGCAATTCTTCTCTATTCTGACATTAAAATACAATGAAAAGAAACTTTATTTTCTAGTCATAAAATGACATTAGCTGAACGTTTCCTAGTCAAATGAGGAGTTAAAAATTTATTCCTTACCCTGGGATTTACCATGACAGTCTCCAACATTATCAGATGATTGGTCTGCTTTATCAAGATACTGAGAAAGTTCATCCAATGAGACTCCATCTAATTCAAACAAAAAATAATAAATCCATCATTTGACAACATACAGACTTTTGGTTTCTTCTTTTTTTCAAAATCATTTTTTAACAGATAAGACATATTACATATAATCAGCTTTATTCTTTTGTAATTTAGATAAGACATACAAAATATTTTTTCAACTTCACAACAAGTTATATAAGAATAAAATTAATGTGTATTTGTATTATATGCACACAGACTAGGGTTTGTAACACCTGTACCCCAGTTTACCATTAAATTGCAAATATATTGGTAAGCATTTAACAGTGCATTTAAAAAAATTACCAGGAAATTTCAAATAAAACATCTGTATTCTAAATTTTTATGTACAATATTTATAGAGTATTACTGTTTTATAAGGAATGTGTCATGAATTTTTTTGAAGTGTTCCCTGCTACAGCTCATAAGATTTTTATTATGCAGATATTCTGTGAAGAGCAATTAGTTTCATCAGCTATGTTGTTGTCATATGCCACTTAGTCAAACCAAGCACAATTTAGCTGTAGGCTCGTACTAGGGCGAAGGGGTGCGCATTTCGTTTTAATGAGCACTGTTCAGGTGAAGGAATGATTTTGCTAAAGTGGGTGCTTGTCATTTTTAAGCAGGGACCAAGCAGAAGATCCATAAAATTGGCCTGCCACCCCCAGAGGTATAACATCAGTTATACACAAAGAATAATATCCACCTCTTAACAAAAGTGCTTATTTATAATCAATTTATTAAGCAATGATCATCCTGTGCTGGATTTAAAAACTGTTCAGGCCTCATCAAACCGAAATTCTTCATACCAAAGAAATTTATTCAAAAAGTTTACTCTGGCCGTAACTTGGTTGTGACAGTAAATTTGCATTATTAGGCTAGGTTTATAATAAGATATAAATTGGACCAAATGAAGGTGAAGCACCTGAGCCATTTGTCTAATCGAGTAAAGAAGCATAAAAACAAAGAGAAACACATAAGAAATGTTGTTGATTTACCTCTACTTGAGAAAGTACATTCAACTACCAATTCATTGAAGGACACAAATTGAGCATAATTAAATTCAATAAAGAAGTAAAAAGAGGCAAAAATAAACTCTAAAAATTGATTGGATTAAGCTATAGGAGCAGTTTCTACTACTACTGTATAGTCATAAAAAGTTCAGAATCTGTTAACCACAATTTTTCGAGTACTACAGTTTGCTCACAGATGTCTTTTTCTGTAATAAAAAATGTGTCTGATTCTCAAACACATTTTGAAGGTGCCTCTTTGATTAAAGTAAACCATAGATCAAACCAAAATGAATTTATTGAGTTGTATTTTGAAATATGCCAAAAAGAAAAAAAAATGAAAAAAGTCAGCAGTTCAAAATTTGTTGTTATAATGGCTCATGAACCAAAAGTTGCATGGGTGTAGTTTTTAATAATACTTCTTAATAAGTTTTATGCTCAAACTTATGGTGGTGTTGCCGCAAGGAATAAGGGAAAATGCAGATCACAAAGCAAGATTAGAGAAAATTATAATAATTTGTAATATATTTATTGTCATGCTGAAAAATTAGGGAAAAAAGCACCATTTGAAAATTTCTTAATCCCCACCTCCTGCCTCCTTAAAAATATAAACACAAAATAATTGCAGTACCTAAATATCCAATAACTGAAGACTACCACTGGTCATACAGTATATTGCCATAGGCCAGTCAATGGGCACACAAATTATCCTGCTCTTAAATAAGTCAGAATTTTAGCAACTAAATTATTTAAGATCAACTTATTTTTAAAATTACTGTGAATTAAATATTTCTAAAAAACTGATTCTCTCAACAAAGGCTCATTCTTAATTAGAAGGCATACTTCTACGATATAAATATCCTAGTGATTAAGTCATATATTTTCTTTGAAAATTTACATGAAAATTTTCCATAAATATCATATATTTACCCGATAACAAATCATTTTTTAACTCTTTAAACTCTTCAGGGCTAAGCAGTCTTAAACCTTTCATTTCTTCCATATTAATGTCTTCCAAATTTTCAGAAGTTTCAGTGCTGGAATCAGGTTGATGATCAGATACAGGAGTTGGTGGAAAGCCTGGTGATCCTTCAGCACTATCATAATCAGATGTTACGGAACTTGTGTCTACTCTTTTCTTTTGTCTTTTCCTTAAACTCATACTTTCTAAAATGGTAATTTTGGTACATGAAACATTTGAAATAACTAAGAGTTAGAAAATTATACAAGTGAAAGAGTTAAAGCAGTGATTAAAATGCATCATCCAATAAACTAAAAATAATTTTTGAACAAAATACTCCCAGTACTTAATTTTAAACTCATCTTTAAATTCTAAAAACATTTTATAACAATTATCTTACCATAAAATATATTTGAATGAATGTACTTTAACATATTAGGTTGAGGAAAATGAAATCCATTATATTTTCGGTACATGGCTGTAGTGATTGATATCTCGTAAAGTTTCAATTAAACAATTTTAAATTTATACTCATTGTCAAGGTGACATTTCACACTAAACAAATTTTTTTACTGTTTTTTGTTTGGTCCATTCAGTTGCGAGTTACAGGGTGTTAAAAATGGAATTCAACAAAGAGAAAATTCGGTACACTTTACAACTTTTCTTTGATAAAGGCAAAAATGCAAGCCCGGCAGCTGAAATTGTGAATGGTATTTATAGTACCAATACTTTAACAGCTAATTAGTGCAATTTTGATTTCATTGATTCTGTTCAGGCATCTCTGATGTTAAAGATTCACCTCGCACAAGTAGACCAGTCGTCGAAAATGTCGATAAAACCACAGAAATAATCTAAGTTGTCCTGCATGTTATAGTCCATGTAAAATCTATTGGCGCTTCAAGGTCACACTTTCTCGTTTCCCCAGCCATCGGTTACTATGGTAGCGACCAAGAAGCATGTGCATTCACACTTATTTTCAGCACTTCAGTTGAGGATTTGATTCCAATACGTTCAGATGACTTGCTTTATTATTATAAGCAAAGTCAAAATTTTCAGTTGTGCATAAATGTGTTAATAATTTACATAAAGAAAAGTTTAACAATATGTATAAAATGGTTATAATAAATCACAGATGTTTTTGTAAAAACACAAAAATTCATTTTAATTTAGAATTCTTACTAAAACATTAGGAATCTCTACCTTCTAAAGAAATTTTCACTTTCTAAAAATGTGTCAACAGAACATAAATCTTTAAATACATAATAAAATTATACCAAATATTGTTATTGCATTAAGACCTCTTTCAATTCTTGTAAAATCATAAAATAATTAATACAGTACAATTTTGGGATAGAAACTTTACTATGGTCCACATAACTCCATAATATACTTATTAACATACAACTTAAATTTAAGGAATTTCAGAACTACATTCTCTTAAATAAATTATTAAGAAATACTTTTGATATTTAAATCAAAAGAATCATACAAATATAAAGAAAAACAGTGAGAAATTATAACTAATTACTCATTAAAACTAGCGAAACATTCAATCATCTTAATATTATTTCTGTAAATAATGCAACTGTGTGTGGGAAAAAAAAAAAAAAAATCTTTTTCAGTAGAATTTTTCAAATCTTACGGATTAGAATATAACATACAATTTTTGAATTGTAATTTTACGAAATGGGATTATATCTTAAATTTATGAACTTAGAAACATGAACTGAATGAACTAAATGAATTTCTGAACTGAAATTACTCATAAAATTTTGCGTAAAGTATTAAGTATTCTTCAAAGTGTAGTCTAAATAAACATACTTTCACCATGCACGGAGAGACCACATGATGCATGACACCCCTTAACACAGTGGGAAAAAAGAGCAAAGTCATTCCCCAACTGTCGTTACCATAGTTACAGTTGGTCATCGGGGAAAAATCAGTGACCTTGAAGTGCCTATTGAGTTTACACTGAGTATAGTAGTCGTAGCATTACCCACAAGCTAAAATTTTACCATAAAACAGGTTTAAACCATTTGTGCAAAGTTGGATTATAAAAAAAAACCTTGATGTTTGGGTACCACACCAATTAACACCAAACAACATGATGGATCGAATTTCCGTCTGCAAAGGCTTAGAAAAACAGAATAAAATCGACCCATTTCTTACACGGATGGTGACTGGGGATGAGAAATGGGTCAAATACAACAATATTCTGCAAAAACAATCTTGGTCAAAGTGCTGTCCAGTAGCTGAAACGGTGGCCAAACCAGAACTAATGGCCAGGAAGTTTCTACCATGTATTTAGTAGGGCAGGAAGGGAATCATTTATTATGAGTTGCTTCCACATTGCCAAACACTAAATTCAGATCTCTGCTGTCAACAACTGAACCGTTTGAAACTAACGATTGACCAGAAACGGCCAGAATTGGCCAACAGAAGAGGTGTTCTGCTTCACCAGGAGAATGCCAGGCTATAGACGTCTGTAGTGACTCGCGAGAAACTCAAGGACTTTGGTTGGAAAGTTTTAATGCATCCACGCTATAGACTGGATCTGGTATCAAGCGATTACCACATTTTTCTTGCATTGCAGAACTTCCTGAGTGATAAGTGTAGTAGAATAATGTATTTTGTTTACTGTGGCAACACTTGTTTTAATAATTACATTTGGCAACACTTCTGTACTGTTTACATTGATGCAACTATGTAGCCTTTACACCTCGTTGTCTTCTAGTTGATTAAAGCCTAAATCTAGGGTATTATGTTGTTAGATTATCTTTCACTTCACTACAATTTAATCAACTAGTAATTCGCGCATCCCCACATTCCTGGATTCTTCAAAATGGAGCAACTTCTGAAACCAGAAAGATTTGATATTGATCCCACGTGCTCGGGTGCTGAATCGAAATGGAAACACTGGAAAAGAACTTTCAATAATTTTCTTGGCCAAGTTACTGGAATTACAGAAGATGGTAAGCTACAATTATTGTGTAATTATATCTCTGCTAATGTTTTTCGTTACATAAGTGACTCTGAAAACTACTCCAACGCTATCGAAGTACTAGATGCATTATACATTACAAAACGAAACGAAATTTTTGCAAAACACTGCCTAGCTTCTAGAGCTCAACAAACAGGAGAATCCATCAACGAATACCTCCAGATATTGAAGCAAATGAGTAAAGACTGCGAATTCAAAGCTGTAACAGCAGACACATACAAAGAGGAATACATAAGGGATGCCTTTATACGAGGTCTCAAAAGCTCACGTATCCGCGAAAGACTTTTGGAAAATGTAACTATTACATTAGAAAAGGCTTATGACCAGGCTAGATCACTTGAGCTAGCTGAGTTACACTCCGCATCATATTCAAATACTACGAATTCTATCCCAGTTTCCGCTATGGAACATACGAATAGTGATGTGGAGGTGACCCCATCGACTTCAGCTGCCTTGGTACGCTCAGAAAAGTGCTTTTTCTGTGGTAATGAACGCCACCCAAGAATTTCTTGTCCTGCTAGAGAAACTATGTGTAGAGGATGCGGCAAAAAAGGACATTATCAACGAGTTTGTAAATCTCGATCTACTCGTTCTTCTACTAATGCTACAGCTTCTACACTGCTTCTGGCTTCTGTCTCAACAACCCCTCAATGCCTCCAGAAATCCATAACCAAAGTGTTAGTGAATGATGTGGAACTAAATGCATTAATTGATACAGGTAGTTCTCTCAGCTTTCTGAACGAAAATTTCGTAAAAATGTGTAGAATAAATGTAAAACCATACTTTGGGAAAATAACCATGGCCAACTCATCCTTGAGTTCAGATGTTATGGGATGTGGTTCATTAACTCTAAAGATGCAGTCTCATATATATCACAATATAGATGTATTAATCATGAAGAATCTGTGTACAGATTTCCTCATAGGACACGATCTTCTAAATAGCCACTCATCAGTAGAAATCAAATTCTGTGGCGACAGATTGCCTCTTAAAATCTGCTCATTGGCCACTGCCAGAGTTCCAGCTGCATCTTTATTTGCCAATCTCACACCAGATTGCAAACCAGTCGTCACAAAATCCAGACGACAGACTGAAGCAGATAAAATTTTCATTGCTGCTGAAGTAGAGAAATTACTCAAGGAAGGTGTGATTGAACCTAGCAACTCACCATGGCGAGCACAGGTTTTTGTAGTTAAAGGAGAAAATCACAAGCCTAGAATGGTAGTTGATTACTCCCAAACTATTAATAAATTTACAATGCTGGATGCCTACCCACTCCCAAAGATTGAAGAGATGATTCATAACATATCCCAATTCAAAGTGTTTAGCACCATTGACCTCAAGAGTGCCTATCACCAAGTACCTATCTTAGAGTCAGACAAGCAATATACAGCCTTTGAAGCTTCAGGAAAACTCTTTCAATTCCAACGAATCCCCTTTGGAGTTACTAATGGTGTCCCAGCTTTTCAAAGAAATATTGATAATATTATCAAGGAAGAAAAACTCAAAGGTGTTTTTCCATACTTAGATGATGTAACAGTTTGTGGTAGGGACCAACAAGAGCATGATCAAAATTTGCAGAAATTCCTGAATGCTGTTAAAAAATATAACCTCACACTGAACCCAGATAAATGTCAATACTCAACAAAATGTGTCAGAATACTAGGATATCTTATTGAAAAATAGAGTTATTAAACCTGATCCTGACAGGCTAGCACCACTTATGAACTTACCCATCCCTAATGACATGGCAACCTTACAAAGAACTCTTGGTATGTTTGCACATTACTGTCGCTGGATTCCAAGATTCTCAGAAAAAATTCGCCCTCTCCTGACAAAAGTATTCCCACTCTCTGAAGAAGCTGTGAGAACATTCAACTCCATCAAGGAAGATGTTGCGGAAGCTTCTTTGTCTGCAATTGAAAACAACATCCCATTTAGAGTTGAAACTGATGCTTCAGAATTTGCCATTGGGGCAACTCTCAGCCAAGCAGAACGTCCCATAGCCTTCTTTTCAAGAACACTTAATGCTGCTGAGCAAAGGCACTCTTCTGTTGAGAAAGAGGCTTATGCCATTGTAGAATCCCTAAGATATTGGAGGCACTACCTGATAGGAAGACATTTTGAAGTCCTCACTGACCAGAGATCTGTGGCTTTCATGTTTGATCAGTATCACTCAAGCAAAATAAAAAATGAAAAGATTATGAGATGGCGACTGGAATTGGCTAACTTCAAATTTGATATAATTTATCGTCCAGGTAATCGGAACACTACTGCAGACACAATGTCAAGAATTACAGCAAATATCTATACAGGAACAGAAACAAACCTCAAAGAGTTGCACAATAGCCTATGTCACCCTGGGATAACACGTATGCACCACTGGATTAGAGCTAAAAACTTGCCATTCACATTAGATGACATTAAAAGAATGACTAATTCATGCCCTGTCTGTAATGAGCTAAAACCTCGTTTCCATAGGAATGAGGGACAGTTAATAAAAGCAACTTCTCCATTTGAGAGGCTAAACTTAGACTTCAAGGGTCCCCTACCTACCTCATCCAAGAATCGTTTCCTTTTAACCGTAGTAGATGAATTCTCGAGATACCCCTTTGCATTTCCTTGTACAGATATATCTGCTCCAACCATAGTAAAAGTATTGACTAATGTATTCTCCCTCTTTGGGACACCAGCCTACATACATTCAGATAGAGGTGCTTCATTTATGTCACATGAACTGAAATCGTTCCTCACTTCCTTAGGGGTTGCTACTAGTAGAACCACTGCTTATAACCCACAAGGCAATGGACAAGTTGAAAGATATAATGGGATTATATGGAAGACAGTACTCTTAGCCTTAAAAACAAAAGGTGCAAGGACAGAATGTTGGGAAGAGGTGCTTCAGCCAGCTCTCCACTCAATTAGATCATTACTGTGCACTGCTACCAACGCTACTCCTCATGAGCGTATGTTCACTCACCCTAGGAGATCCTTCAATGGTCGATCCTTGCCTACATGGTTAACTCAACCAGGTCCTGTTCTAATGAAAAATCATGTACGACATACTAAATATGACCCTATTGTACAAGAAGTTGAATTGATCGAGGCGAATCCTGACTATGCATATGTTAAGCTTCCTGATGGACGAGAGTCAAGTGTCTCTGTTCGACATTTGGCACCCAAAGGTGACTCAGCAGCTAATCTCAACATGCAACCCATTCATCTTCCCCAGACTGATTCTTCAGAATCTCTAGAGGATGTCAGGGTTTCTAAGGACAATGAGCAAGATACCACCATGCCAGAGATCAATTGTCCTGACCTTAGTAATGTGGATTCTGTAAAGCCACTTACCTTGAACAATTCCTTATCTAGTCGACAGAGAAGGCCACCAACTTATCTTAATGACTATGTGACTTATTAACTTTTCTAGTGGGGGTGAATGTAGTAGAATAATGTATTTTGTTTACTGTGGCAACACTTGTTTTAATAATTACATTTAGCAACACTTCTGTACTGTTTACATTGATGCAACTATGTAGCCTTTACACCTCGTTGTCTTCTAGTTGATTAAAGCCTAAATCTAGGGTATTATGTTGTTAGATTATCTTTCGCTTCACTACAATAAGAAATTGGGATCAAGAGAAGATTGTGAAAATCGATTACTATAAGTTTTTTGCCATTAACAACCACGACTTCTATGACAGAGGCAATATGAAGCTACCTTTAAAATAGCAACAAATTATACAACAAAAGCGTGCACATTGGACCCAAATCAGACAATCAGAAACATGTTAAATAAAGTTATTAATTTCACACAAAAATAATGCATTTCTTTTTCCCGAAACTGATATAAAAGAATAGAGTAAATTTTAAATGTGAGATTAAGATTATATACCAACTAGAAAAACATGATTCAAAAATACAGTATGTAAATAAGAGTACCTTCTTTTGATGAGAATATAAAAAGTTTTCTAACAAACTATTCCTATTGGTATAAATAAATAAATAATAAAAAAAAACGTAACTAAACCACAATTTTTCATTTTTTAAAGAAAAACATAAGGAATGCACATTTCATAAAAATTAATAAAATATTGAAATCTAAATTGTTTTTAAAATAAAACTTTTCAAAAATAAAAGCTTAATTGGTTTTCTACAATTTTTATATTAAGTTTCAGTAGTTTATATACTGTACAATAATACAATTACAGTTAAAAAAAAAAAAACATACTTATCTCTTCTAAAGATCTCATTCTAAATTCATACTTGTGCGGAGGATGCGGTTTCATTAATTCATAGCATTTTGATTTCCTCATAGCTTGTATTAGGTTTCTAGAATTCTGATAACCATTATACTTTTTATTACAGAATCGTCTATAATCCTGTCAAACAGAAATAAACTTTATAATGATCGACATTGATAAACATTACTAAAAGTTGCATATAATATTCCTAAGTAAAGAACTACACAACATCTGTCCCAGTTTGGCTCATTTCACGGAAGGGAGGGAGTTTCTGTAAGACACATACAAACCATAAATAGTACTTTTTGTACTCTTTATGTTACTTTAATTTATGATGATGTGCTAGTTTCAATAGAATAACGAGAGTTGAAACCCTATGATGACTTGTTATCTTTGTTAGCATCTAATGACTACAAATATTATTGATGATATGGTCCATTATATTAGTAATAAAGTGATCAATTTATTTAATTTGAAAATATTTACCTGCTTCGTGACGTTTAGGCTCTTTGGCGATATTTTAACACTACAGAATTTTTTTTTTCATTTCACCTTATATACAAGTTTTGAATTTTTTGTAAATTTTTGAAGAGAAAAATATTTTTTAAGCTTATATACATTTGTTTATGGTTTGGCTTGATATGGAGCACTATGGTCTACTGTTTTGAACATGAGGGCTACTGAGACTGGGACCTACTGCTTAAAGCCGATTTTCGAACGGCTACAAACATCCATAATCACAGCAGGATTCGAACATACAAAATTCAATTCAAAAAAAAAAAAAAAAAAAAAAAAAAAAAAAAAAAAAAAAAAAACCACCTTACCATTCAGCCATCACTTGGCTACATCTGTTTATGGTTTGGTTTTGAGTACGACAATATACTTTTTTGCAACACAAGGGCCAATGCAACCGGGACCTAAAGCTTAAAGCCATTTCTGAATCACTACAAACATTCGTGCCACAGTGGGATTCAAACCCGTGAACACTGGTACCGAAGGCCAGCACTCTAACCATTCATCCATCGTTCGGCATCTGTTTATGATAAGAAATATATGGTATATTTATACATCCAATGGTGTAGCAAGGGGTGATTGGGAAATGAAATTCAGAAATAAAGATTGCTGCATGGGCGTAATTTGGGAGGGGCAAGGGGAGGGCAATTGCCCTTCCTCCCCCCAGGAATTTTAGAGTTTTATTCATATATTAAATTTTTGATTTGACATTTTAATGAATGTTGAAGTTAACTTTTATTAATGTGCTTAAGACTTATTCTAATTATGGTTATCATCCTTACCTATTACATATTTAAAGCAAGTATACATATTCAAACTTGTAGTTTTGCCCCTCCAAATGTTTTGGTTTTTTTTCATACATTAAATTTTTGACATTTTAATGAATGTTGAATTTAATTTTTTTATTAGTGTGTTTAAGACTCATTCTAATTACTGTAATCTTCCTCTCCTGGGGCATTTTCAAAGCAAGTATATGTATTCAAACTTGTAGTTTTACCACTTTAATTTTTTGGTTTTTTTTTTCATTTATTAAAGCAAGTATAGGTACTTGAATAACTGTATGCTTCTGGACTTTTTCAAGATCTTTTTTCAGGTATAAATGCCACAGAAAAAGGAATTAAGAATAAATGAACATAAGGGAACATTCCCCCCCCCCAATCTCTCATCAAAATTCTAAAAGAAAGTTATGTGGAAAGAAAATGAACCATGTGTGCCCTCTACTTCACTATAGACAGCAGTTTTCTTAGAAAAAGACCGCTTTGGTCACAAATTTCTTGTGGGACCACAGACTTTCTCCACCACGTGTGGTCAAGATACAAGGTGTGCTAGTTTTCGTAATCTTTGACATTCATTTTGACTTTGATCGTTGGGCAGTTGAAGGGACTACGTGCATTTGACAAATGTGTGTGTGTCAGGGGGTATTCTACCTACAGTGAGGACCTCTAGAGAAAAGACATAACATAAACACACAGAAACTAAACACTACAGGTGGAGGAAGTCCAGGAAGGTGGAGGGTGTCCAGGAAGTCCCGAAAGGAAGATAAATGGACACAATATAGGGTGTGCACAGGATTCAGTCATTAGGAGTAAAAACTGATTTAAAGAGCCATTTACCAAAAACGAGATCTTTTTCTCTTTAAAGAGAGAATTGCACATCTTGATGACATTCTTAAACTAAGGCTCTATTATTCCTAGAATCGTTTGAAAGACTGGGCTAGTATATTACTAATCCATTAAATAAACATCATGTTAAACAGAAAAGGCATGATTTAAGTCTTAAGTATAGAGAATTCATACAAACCCTACCTTGCAGCTATACTTATTATTGGTCTAACAAACGATTTAAATCTTAAGTGACCAATTTAACAGGACAAGTAGGTCAAGGGAGTCTAACTAACCTATCATTCATTTAGGTGATAGAGTAGTTGCACTATAAAAAAAGATATTGGCAGCCCTCGACAATTTCAGATTTTCAAATTAGATATGTGGGATAGGATTAGATATGTGTGAATAAAGTACATAGACTTCTGCTGAAATGACAAACATCATGTGAATTGTTAAGCATATTTTAATATATATTTTTTTAGTTTTCATGTTTAGCTTTAATGTTTGTGTATACAAGTATTACAAGTATACAAATATACAGCTCTGTATGTAACCAACAGAGTGATTAGCCAAAGTTGGCTAGCCATATTAAAGAAATCAAAATATTTTTGGTATAAAATAAATAAAAGAAAAAAATACAAGGATTGAATATTTAATAACACAACTTAAATATAGGAAATTATTTCCAAATAATCATACCTTAAAAATTTGTTCATATTCTGGATCCAAACGGCTTGTATACTGAGGTGTAATTATCTCTATCACGTTTTCCTCCTTTAATCGAAAATTTACATATCCCTTCAGAAGACTTTTGTCTACAAATTCTTCTAATTTAGTACGTTTCATCTTTCCTGAAGAAATAAAAATAATTTATGAAAAAGCATTATTACTTTCAAAAGGATTTATGTGAAAAAATACAAAGCACAAACTATTTAACTCAGGATTTTCCAAAATTTATTGATAATTAGCATACTTAGAATTTTGTTTTTTCACAGCAACACTACTGAAATTTTTCTTATATTAATCAGGTGCAGGAATTAAAACAACATTCCTGCAGAAAAATAAAATACACTTAATTGAAAAGAAAACATACTATAGAGGTCAAAGCCGGAAATGAGGCAACGAGTATGAAATGAAATGTGTCTTCCACACCTTTACGACTAGTCCACGTCAAATATATAATATAATAGAACTCTGTTAAGTTTTATGAATCCGTTGGCAACGAAAACTATGTGCGGAACTCTCATAAAATTTCAGGTACGCGGTTGACAAAAGAGAAGTGGAGAGAGCGGTCTGTGATGAGCAGACGGATTTTTTTGTTTTGTAAAATGTATCTGTAGATGTGCTGTGTAAAATCAGTTGCTTGACTTCTACGTTACCACTCAGATCACATGGATTGAATCTTTACTCAAAATATATTGCAATTTCACAAATATATTGGAGCTGGAGAATATATTATTTTTAGCTGGTGTTTATTAACCATATGGAGAAAAACCAAAAAGTTTAGATGAAGAAACTAGTAGAAATATATTCTATGTCATTTGAAACATTTTGGACAATATCGAGAGTAATTTGTTTAGATAATAAACCCACTCTTCAAGAAAGAAGAAATTTGGATAAATTAGCCGCAGTGCAAAATATCTGGGAGTAGTGGATAGAAATTCTACCAAAATGATATAATCCGAATGAAAAAGTATTACTATAAATAGTCTTTTTTTTTTTACATTTATTTTCTAACAGATAAGACATATTACATATAATCAGCTTTATTCTTTTGTAATTTAGATAAGACATACAAAATATTTTTTCAACTTCACAACAAGTTATATAAGAATAAAATTAATGTGTATCTGTATTATATGCACACACACTAGGGTTTGTAACACCTGTACCCCAGTTTACCATTAAATTGCAAATACACTGGTAAGCATTTAACAGTGAATTTTAAAATAATTGCCAGAAAATTTCAAATAAAACATCTGTATTCTAAATTTTTATGTACAATATTTATAGTGTATTATTGTTTTATAAGGAATGTGTCATGAATTCTTTGCAATGTTCCCTGCTACTGCTCATAATATTTTTATTATGCAGATATTCTGGGAAGATCAATTAGTTTTATCAGTTACGTTGTTGTTATATGCCACTTAGTCAAACCAAAAACGATTTAGCTGCAGGCTCTCGTATTAAGGTGAAGGGGTGCTCCTTTTGTTTTAAGGAGCACTGTTAAGGTGAAATAACGACTTTGCTCAAGTGGGTCTTCATAATTTTTAAGCAGGGACCAAGCAGAAGATCCATATAATTGGCCTGCCACCCCCAGAGGTATAACATCAGTTATATACACAAAACTCCACCTCTTAACAAAAGTGCTTATTTTCTGGTTATGATCTTTATTTCTGCAAGCTTATTGACTGGGAATTTTTTCACACATAGAAAAGCAATCTGAAACCTAACTTATCAACCACACATTTTTAAAAGGGTAGGGGGCAGAGAGATATGGTCGAACAATTCATGTTTTCAGTGCATTTTTATGGTACAGCTAGTTTTATTAGCAAAAAGTGAGTAAGTTACCCCATTCAGAAAAACGGGAAATCGGATGACTATGCCATAAATTTAAAGGGGATGGGAGTGTCCCACTTAAAAACCTGACATCTACAACAGCAGTTAGCAAGAGAAAGAAATTATTTCATGCTAGAAACATAACAGAACCAAAAAATCTTTTGATTTCAAGTATGAAGCTTATAAATTATATTCAGCATTTTGGAGAGTTTTAAAACAAAATTAGATTTTGAAATGGTAATTAAACTATTTTTTATAAATATGCTTAGGAATTATAGTTAGTGTTTTTAAATCTTATATTTTTATAAACTGATAAATAATTAATTTTATTTTTTTTTTCAAGATTTAAATATTTACATTTTAAATTAACTCCTATTCAGTATTTATCACTTTTGATATAAGCATAATTGATATTTGGTTTGGTTTGGAGTGCTACGGTCTACTTTTTGCAACACGAGGGCTAATGAGACCGGGACCTACAGCTTAAAACCGATTCCAAACGGCTACGAACATCCATGCCACTGTGGGATTCGAACCCACGAACTTCGGTACCGAAGGCAGGCACCCTAAACAATCGCCCATCATTCGGCCAATTGATATTTGAATTTGATAAGAAATCTTAATTATTATAATTATTTAGTACTTAAAATTTACTTTTTCTGTTAATTGTTTTTAGAAAATATTACCGGTAAAAAAGGATTTTTTGATTTTCATTTACCAAATAACCAGTAATTGAAAAAGTTGGTAAATTTATACAAATCTTAACACTAACACACACACTTGTTGTTGACTTGTCTCTACTTGAGAAGTAGATTCAACTACCAATTAATTAAAGAACACAAATTGAGCATAATTAAATTCAATAAAGAAGTAAAAAGAAGCAAAAATAAACTCTAAAAATTGATTGGATTAAGCTATAGGAGCAGTTTCTACTACTACTGTATAGTCATGAAAAAGTTCAGAATCTGTTACCAGTTTTTCAAGGACTATAATTTGCTCAAAGATGTCTTTTTGTGTAATAAAAAATGTGTTTGATACTCGAACACATTTTGAATGTGCCACTCTTTGGTTAAAGTAAACCATAGATCAAACCAAAATGAATTTATTGAGTTGTATTTTGAAATATGCCAAAAAGAAAAGAAAAATGAAAGAAGTCAGCAGTTCAAAGTTTGTTGTTATCATGGTTAATGAACCAAAGGGTGCATGGGTGTAGTTTTGAATAATAGTCTTTAATAAGTTTTAGGATAAACTTATGGTGGTGTT
Organism: Pardosa pseudoannulata; assembly: GCA_032207245.1. NCBI lineage: Eukaryota > Metazoa > Arthropoda > Arachnida > Araneae > Lycosidae > Pardosa > Pardosa pseudoannulata. The sequence goes on from CM063509.1 coordinate 2,504,521, forward strand.
GCAGTAAGGAATAAGAAAAAATGCAGATATCAAAGCATGATTATAGAAAATTACAATAATTTGCATTTTATTTGTCATCTGAGAAATTGGAACAAAAAAGCACCATTTGAAAATTTCTTAATCCCCACCCCCTGCCTCCTTAAAAATATAAACACAAAATAATTGAAGTACCTTTATTTCCAATAACTGAAGACAACCACTGGTCATACAGTATATTACCATAGGCCAGTCATTGGGCATACATAGTATCTTGCTCTTAAATAAGTCAGAAGTTTTGCAACTAAATTATTCAAGATGAACTTATTTTTAAATTTACTGTGAATTAAATATTTCTAAATTCTAAAACGAATTCTCTCAATAAAAGGCTCATTCTTTAATTAGAAGGCATACTTCTACGATATAAATATCCTAGTGACTAAGTGACATACTTTCTTTGAAAATTTCCATAAATATCAGATATTTACTTGGTAACACATAATTTTTCAACTTTCCAGACTGCTCAGGGCTAAGTTCTAAACCTTTCATTTCTTCCATATTAACGTCTTCCAAATTTTCAGAAGTTTCAGTGTTGGAATCAGGTTGATGATCAGATACAGGAGTTGGTGGAAAGCCTGGTGATCCTTCAGCACTATCATAATCAGATGTTACGGAACTTGTGTCTACTCTTTTCTTTTGTCTTTTCCTTAAACTCATACTTTCTAAAATGGCAATTTTGGTACATGAAACATTTGAAATAACTAAGAGTTAGAAAATTATACAAGTGAAAGAGTTAAAGCAGTCATTAAAATTGGAAGATGTTCCAATAAACTAAAAATAAATTTTTGAACAAAATACTCCCAGTACTTAATTTTAAACTCATCTTTAAATTCTAAAAACATTTTATAACAATTATCTTACCATAAAATATATTTGAATGAATGTACTTTAACATATTAGGTTGAGGAAAATGAAATCCATTATATTTTCGGTACATGGCTGTAGTGATTGGTATCTCGTAAAGTTTCAATTAAACAATTTTAAATTTATACTCATTGTCAAGGTGACATTTCACACTAAACAAATTTTTTTACTGTTTTTTGTTTGGTCCATTCAGTTGCGAGTTACAGGGTGTTAAAAATGGAATTCAACAAAGAGAAAATTCGGTACACTTTACAACTTTTCTTTGATAAAGGCAAAAATGCAAGCCCGGCAGCTGAAATTGTGAATGGTATTTACAGTACCGATACTTTAACAGTTAATTAGTGCAATTTTGATTTCATCGATACTGTTCAGGCATTTTTGATGTTAAAGATTCACCTTGCACAGGCAGGCAGTCGTCGAAAATGTCGATAAAACCATAGAAATAATCTAAGTTGTCCTGCATGTTAGTAGTTGTAGCATGACCCAGAAGCTAAAATTTGACCAAAAAACAGTTTTAAACAATTTGCGCAAAGTTGGTTTATAAAAAAACCTTGATGTTCGGGTACCACACCAATAAACAGCAAACAACATGATGGATCGAATTTCTGTCTGCAAAGACTTGGACAAACGGAATGAAATCGACCTATTTCTTAAACAGATGGTGACTGGGGATGAGAAATGGGTCAAATACGATAATATTCTGCAAAAACAATCTTGATCGAAGTGCTGTACAGTAGCTGAAACGGTGGCCAAACCAGAACTAACGGCCAGGTAGGTTCTACCGTGTACTTGGTGGGACTGGAAGGGAATCATTTATTATGAGTTGCTTCCACATGGTCAAACACTAAATTCAGATATCTACTGTAAACAACTGGACCACTTGAAACTAGCGATTGACCAGAAACGGCCAGAATTGGCCAACAGAAGAAGTGTTCTGCTCCATCAGGAGAATGTCAGGCTATAGACGTAAGTAGTGACTCGCCAGAAACTCAAGGAGCTTGGTTGGGAAGTTTTAATGCATCCACCCTATAGACCAGACCTGGTACCAAGCGATTACCACATTTTTCTCGTGTTGCAGAACTTCCTGAGTGATAAGAAATTGGGATCAAGAGAAGATTGTGAAATTCGATTACTAGATTTTTATCCCCAATAACAACCGCAACTTCTATGACAGAGGCAATATGAAGCTACCTTTAAAATAGCAACAAATTATACAACAAAATGGTGCACATTTGACCCAAATCGGACAATCAGAAACATGTTAAATAAAGTCATTAATTTCACACAAAAATAATGGATTTCTTTTTTCCCAAACTGATATAAAAGAATAGAGTAAATTTTAAATGTGAGATTAAGATTATATACCAACTAGAAAAACATGATTCAAAAATACAGTATGTAAATAAGAGTACCATAAGAGTATGTAGATAAGACTAAATAGAGTATGTAAATAAGAGTTCTTTTGATGAGAATATAAAAAGTTTTCTAACAAACTATTCCTATTGGTATAAATAAATAAATAATAAAAAAAACGTAACTAAACCACAATTTTTCATTTTTTAAAGAAAAACATAAGGAATGCACATTTCATAAAAATTAATAAAATATTGAAATCTAAATTGTTTTTAAAATAAAACTTTTCAAAAATAAAAGCTTAATGGTTTTCTACAATTTTTATATTAAGTTTCAGTAGTTTATATACTGTACAATAATACAATTACAGTTTAAAAAAAAAAAAAAACATACTTATCTCTTCTAAAGATCTCATTCTAAATTCATACTTGTGCGGAGGATGCGGTTTCATTAATTCATAGCATTTTGATTTCCTCATAGCTTGTATTAGGTTTCTAGAATTCTGATAACCATTATACTTTTTATTACAGAATCGTCTATAATCCTGTCAAACAGAAATAAACTTTATAATGATCAACATTAATAAACATTACTAAAAGTTGCATATAATATTCCTAAGTAAAGAACTACACAACATCTGTCCCAGTTTGGCTAATTTCACGGAAGAGAAGGAGTTTCTGTAAGACACATACAAACCATAAATAGTACTTTTGTACTCTTTATGTTACTTTAATTTATGATAATGTGCTAGTTTCAATAGAATAACGAGAGTTGAAACCCTATGATGACTTGTTATCTTTGTTAGCATCTAATGACTACAAATATTATTGATGATATGGTCCATTATTTTAGTAATAAAGTGATCAATTTAATAAACATATTTCTTGTTTCAAGGTCTTAGTAAAGGGAACATTCCCCCCCCCCAATCTCTCAATGAAATCCTAAAATTCTAAAAGAGAATTATGTGGAATGAAAATGGACCATGTGTTCCTTCTATTTTATTATAGACATCACTTTTTATAGAAAAAGACCGCTTTGGTCACAAATTTCTTGTGGAAATACAGTCTTTCTCCACCATGTGTGGTCAAGATACAAAGTATGCTAATTTTCGTAATCCTTGACATTCCTTTTTGACTTTGATTGATGGGCAGTTGAAGGGACTATGTACATTTGACAAATATGTGTGTGTCAGGGGGTATCTACCTACAGTAAGGACCTCTATAGAAAAGACATAACATAAACATACATAAACTAAGCACTACTGGTGAAGATAATGTCCAGGAAGTCCGGAAAGGAAGATAAATGGACACAATATAGGATGTACACGGAATTCAGTCATTAGGAGTAGAGAATAGATATGTTTGAAAAGTACATAGACTTCTGCTGAAATGACAAACATCATGTGAATTGTTAAGCATATTTTAATATATATTTTTTTAGTTTTCATGTTTTGCTTTAATGTTTGTATATACAAGTATTACAAGTATACAAATATACAGCTCTGTATGTAACCAACAGAATGATTAGCCAAAGCTGGCTTGCCATATTAAAGAAATCAAAATATTTTTGGTATAAAATAAATAAAAGAAAAAAATACAAGGATTGAATATTTAATAACACAACTTAAATATAGGAAATTATTTCCAAATAATCATACCTTAAAAATTTGTTCATATTCTGGATCCAAACGGCTTGTATACTGAGGTGTAATTATCTCTATCACGTTTACCTCCTTTAATCGAAAATTTACATATCCCTTCAGAAGACTTTTGTCTACAAATTCTTCTAATTTAGTACGTTTCATCTTTCCTGAAGAAATAAAAATAATTTATGAAAAAGCATTATTACTTTCAAAAGGATTTATGTGAGAAAATACAAAGCACAAACTATTTAATTCAGGATTTCCCAAATTTTATTGATAATTAGCATACTTAGAATTTTGTTTTTTCACAGCACCACTACTGAAATTTTTCTTATGTTAATCAGGTGCAGGAATTAAAACAACATTCCTGCGGAAAATAAAATACTCTTAATTGAAAAGAAAACATACAAATGAAATAAAAATTTAAAAAGAAATCTTCAGTGGCAAACTTAAGTTCATGTAATGGGTTTGCTTGTTGGTCCCCCGATTTTTTTCAAATTGCAGAAGAAAGTTCAATGTAGCAACCCTTGTTCATTGATTGGGATTTAGTCTTTATTCTAACATCAGTTGATAATCTAGTTCTGTTTGCAGACAGAATGGGGATATTTAGAGATTTTGTACTTAAAGTTGGATATTCACAGGGCCGTAGGCAGAAATTAATTTCGGAGGGGGACCAAGAAAGAAAGACATCGTTATTTGTGAATGATACTTCAACTGATGAAAGGGAAAGCACTGTATTTCCGGAAATACAGTGCAGCACAGTACCGGAAATACAGTGCTGTATTTCCGGTCAGTGGCCCAGCAAGACTTTTATGGTCTCAGCGGTGGTTTTTTTTTCTAAGAGAATAACTGTCCATGTTCATGAACAGCTAGGCAGAGAGTACACACACACAAACGTGGGACATTGTCTATCTACACAATGGTGTTTCAAAATTTCGGGAGGGGGGGGGACCAGTCCTCCAAATCCCCCCCCTGCCTACGGCCTTGGATATTCAGTTCTCTTTGAAATGGAAAACTGCATTAAATCAGAGCAGGAAAATTTGAATTTGAAGGTAGATGTTACAAAAAAGTACAATTAAACTCTCTTTGTAAAACCTTAATATTTCTGTTCTGTTCAGATCAACATGACCAGAAATGAAATTTATATGTCCATAAAAAAATATATGCAGAGATATTTTCATGAGACTTCTTGACATCATCTATATACACAAAAATGAATTTGTGTCTGTCTGTACTCGATAGACTCAAAAACCATGCATCCAAAATTATTAGGTATATCCCTAGGAAGGTTTTTGTAAATTTTTAACATTCGAAATCCATTTCTTCCCCCTTTTTCAATATTCCAAGCATTATTTTCCCCGGTTAAAAGCAAACGATCAACTATTCAATTTATAACATCATAACTAAGTGACAGAAGCAACAATTTCTAGCAATGTGACCTCATTCCGTTAATTCCATGTAATTGTTTTAAGCACTGTTTTCCTTGGTTAAAAGCAGGAAATTAAAATTTTTAATTTATTGCATAATAAATAGGTGAAAATGATATTTTTTATCATTATGATGTCATTCCTTTAAATATCTCATTTATTCATTTCTCATTTTATATTATTTAAACATCGTCTGCATAGTATCCATTCGATTTGACCTGGAAATTGAGATATATAGTGATTCCCTTTCATTTCTATGGGACGAAAATTATAGCATTTTCATATGAGAACTCATTTTAAATTGAATTCTTGGTTATTTTTTACATTACAATGAAATGTTTATCAAGAATATTCTAAAAACAAAAAGTACAAATTTTATTGACTCTCATGGGCAAATAAAAACCTATCATTTTATATAGTTATCTTTACATTCATATGGTTGTCAATATGAATGTATGTTTGTGTTTCATACAAAACCGTGTGGTTTGTCCTAAATTTCCTGAATTTTAGAAAACATTTATTACTACCAACAAAATTAGCACTGTTCCCCTGCTTCCTATTCTACCACGTAATATAGCAAGGTATATTAAAGTTGCTAATCAACATACAGTAGTAATACAGTTGTATAAAAACTGAATATTGTTATAAAACGCTTATAATAGAAATATATTAATATGTCAATGACTCGAACTGTACTGTGACGAATTTAGAGAGTTATGCACGAAAAAAAAATCTTTGTTTAAAAGTAATACATTAAGTTCACCGTAGCAAAGCACGGCACACTTGCTAGTCTCTATTTATATGACGCATTTGTTGTCTGTTCCCTTATAACTCCAGATCCATACAACCAAATAACGTGAAATTTGGTACACATACATAAAATTACAAGGGGAAGGTTCTTAAACAGGTTTCATTCCATCTCAACCTCACTCTGGCCTCCTCCATTCAAATATAGTGCTCCATGTGCCTGTTCTGAGCTGTGTGATAATGTTCCCTTAAAACTCAAGTTCCAGACAACCAAATAACATGAAATTTGGTATATGAACACAATCCTGATTGGCAAGCCCACAACTTGATTCTGAAGTGATCCAATAATGCTGATCCGAAATGTGGATACACCCAGGTTGTGCTATGGCAAAAGTTTAATTAGGGGAAAAGCGGATGCAACATGTCATTCAAGCCACAGTACTCACAGATTGTTATAAGGGTGAGGTTGTCTTCATTCCAAGAATACCTAACATTCCTTCAGACAACACCATACAATTTAAGAGAATACAGTTCCCTTTGAAACTGTGCTTTGCTATGACAGTCAACAAGTCACAGGTCCAGTCGCAGACACCATGCTTTTCTCGTGGGCAGTTGTATATGGCTTGCTCCAGAGCGGGCAAAGAGGAAAATCTTTTTGTACACATTCCAAATGGAACTGCCAAAGATGTTATCTATCACATTGCTTTAAGATAAATGCACCCTTTTTATTGCATGCAAATAAACAGTTTTGCATGTTCTGAAGAAAACCTCATTTTAAACACGGTACTTGCAACTAGTAGGTAAGTATCATAACATATTCCTGAAAGGATTTAAATTTATCTGCATTTCGAAGCAATATTTTCAATTTATACCTAATGTATCGTTCAGGTCAATATGACCCAATGCAAAAAATCATTTATTTTTATTCATACATATTCATTTTTGTTTGGAATAATTCAAAAGAAAAGAATAATAGCTTCTCTAATTTATTCATTTCTGTTATCCATTCTTCATTGACATATGTGTTTGATTGCATGACAAGGTAAAAAATTTAACCATGGCCAATTGGTGTAGAGGGGTAAACCATTTTCTCTCATTGCAACGTTTCTTTTATTCTGCTCTATTTCACTTTGATATATTGTAAAGAGTTATGCCTGTGAATGTAAAAGAAAAATTGAGCAAATTGCATAAATTTCAGTCCTGCTGATATAGCTAAACTAATTGGACATTCTGACAACGAAGAAAAAGTATTAGAGTTCGAAAATTATACTCCATGGTGAAATGTGTGAAAATCATACTTGATGTGATGGTCGAAGTGATGAAATTGAAAAAGTTCTAACAAAGACTTTGATACTGATATTCAACAAATAAACTATAAAGATAGTATTCAGTTCAAGAATTGGAATATTGAATCCACTGCCACATTCTTCTCAGTCAATCATTACTAATATTATAAAAACTACTGCAAGGGTCAACGGCAAGGATAACAGACTTAAAAAGTTAGTCAAGATATTATTCAATTTTGTAATTGAAAAGAAAATAATAAAAATGACTATTGTTGAAAGAGAAAAGATTTATGGAAAAAAGTGCAAAATTATCGAAAGTGAAACTTTTCACAAATATATTGGATTATTATTTTTAGCTGGTGTTTATTAATTATATGGAGAATAAACAAAAAGCTTATAAGATGAAGAAACTAGTAGAAATATATTTTGTGCAATAATGTCATTTGAAACAATTTGCAGCATATCGAGAGTAATTTGTTTAGATAATAAATCCACTCTTCAAGAAAGAAGAAATTTGGATAAATTAGCTTCAGTGCAAAATACCTGGGAGAAGTGGATAGGAATTCTACCATAATCATATAATCCAAATGAAAAAGTATTACTATAAATAAACATTTAGTAGGATTTCGTGGCCAATGTCCATTCAAACAGTATATACCAAGTAAGCCATATAAATATAGCATCAAAATTTGTGTCAAACTTTACTTTATGTGATAGTAAAACTCTGTATGGACTTAAAACACAAATTTCCATTGGAAAGATCAAAGCCAGAGAAAAATCAGGGAATGTGAGTAGTGTGTGATCTTACTTTTAGTACCCGTGGCACAATATTACATGTGATAATTTTTTCACTCTGAACAACTTAGGATGTCTTATAAAGCATAAAATGACTTTGCTTGGCACCATTAAAGAAAATAAACAGGACTACCTGAAGAAAGACCAAACTAAGAAGTTAATAGCTCATTATTTTATTTTACAGAAAACATAACAGTTGTAATCTACATCCCAAAAAAGAACAAGAATGTTATTCTTATGAGCCCTTTGCATCATGACAAAGAAACTAGTTACAGACCTGACAAAAAAAACCATTAAGAATCTTAGATTATAATGCAACTAAAAGGGCTGTGGATATTCTTGAGGAACTTTTAAATACATGCACTTAGAAAAAAAATTGCTGGCCCATGATAATATTATGTTTATGTCCATTTGTTTTGTGGACTTCAATACATAGTGAATAGAACAAAAACGAATTGACTAAACAAAGACTATTTTTTGGAAGAACTGGGAAAAATCACTCATTTTTCCACACATTGAAGCAAGACTACATCTACCAAAATGTGAGGACTCAATAAAAGTAGAGAAATGAATATAGAGAAAAAGGGGAAAAGTATCATCGGGATCTGCTAATACTTCATTGTATGTCATGTAGCTTCTACACTATGGCCTTTATTCACCACTTCCTCATGGTGACTTCGAACAATGGTTCACGGGTCGCATCTACATGCTGGGCCGCTTTAGTTGCGCATCTGGCTGCCTTTGATCTTTGGAGTAAAACCGCCTTTGAAGCCATCGTCTGCCATCATCGGCCACGATAAGCCAAAGCCCCTCCAGACAGTGGTGATGGCTTGCAGTGGACCATAGTGTGGAGATGCCATCAAACTTGCAAGGTGTGCCCAAAAAGCAATGATAACAAAACTAATATGTTATGCTACAGTTATCAGAATCATACTTGCAAACCTCATATAAGATATTACTGTTCAAATTGTTAATAAAGGTAAGTTTCAATTTCAAACATTTTTCTATTTATTTTTATAAATGATTTATATTATTACTGAAAGTTTCAATTTCAAATATTTTCTATTATTTTTATAAATGATTTGTATTATTAAATCTGTTTTTAAACACTTATATGAATATTGTTTAATCATTTCTTAAATGGCACCTGTCATTTTCTACAAGAAATGTTAGTTTTCTGAATCGGGTTTTATTGAACCGAACGCTACATACCTGGAGTAAATATGAACAGAACAGCAGGGTTAAATAAATGAATGAAATAACCTTTAGGGCACCTCCTGGGGGTTCCCCAAAAGCAGGGCATGGTGATCAGAAGTCTCTTGTAGCCAAACCAAGAGTGCCCAAGAGGTCACTGGATAAAGCAAACCTCAACAGACAATTGACTTCAATATCCTGCCCCAGGTTCAAGAAGGTGGTAACCAAAGAGCTCAAACATAAAAGCTGAGTAAAACTTGGCAAGTTGCTCAAGATATTATTCAATTCTGTAATTGAAAACAAAATAATAAAAATGACTATTGTTGAAAGAGAAAAGATTTATGGAAAAAAGTGCAAAAATATCCAAAGTGAAACTTTTTACAAATATATTGGATTATTATTGTTAACTGGTGTTTATTAATTAAATGGACAATAAACAAAAAGCTTATAAGATGAAGAAACTAGTAGAAATACAATTTGTGTAATAATGTCATTTGAAACAATTTGCACCATATCGAGAGTAATTTGTTTAGATAATAAACCCACTCTTCAAGAAAGAAGAAATTTGGATAAATTAGCTTCAGTGCAAAATACCTGGGAGAAGTGGATAGGAATTCTACCACAATCATATAATCCAAATGAAAAAGTATTACTATAAATAAACATTTAGTAGGATTTCGTGGTTGATGTCTATTCAAACAGTATATACCAAGTAAGCCATCTAAATATAGCATCAAAATTTGTGTCCTAAAGATGATAGCCCCATCACAAGGGATCAGATCTGATCCCCATTATGTAAAATGCACAGTAACTAGTAAAAAGAGCAACTGCCTTCCTCAGGCCATTCCTATGAAACATCCAAAGCTCTTTATAATGCAAACTGAGGCAGTCCCAAATGAGATCTTAGGCATGTCTATGACCCTTCCACTTTGATAGTTAGCATACTAAATATGCCTGAAATAATAAAGAACAGAGTTCCAGACAAACCCAGGGCCCAACTAAGATACTGCCCATGGCACAATCCAATTTTTGTGCCCTCCATCCCCATTGCAAATTTATAGCGATAAGTTATTATCATAATTACAGTCATATAAAAATAACATTGAATTAACAAACATATTTAAGAAATTAGCATTAAATTAAAGTAATATTCAAAATCAAAAACACAAAATTTTCATTTTACGTAATCATTATTATCTCTGTTTAGCTATGCTAAAAATGAAGGACTTTTAAAGACCTAGAGTGACCCACTTTTTTTATTTTTACCTTGTCACACTCACAAGCTCTGTGGTGCAGAAAATAAATAATAATAAATTAAAAAGAATTTAAATGGATGAGATGATTCAATGGTTTATAGTGGTATGTTGCTCATAATCTGTCTTATAAATATGCAATAACCCATAGGATAAAAAGAGCGCCAGGTTTGTCGAGGGAATTAATTATTAGATAAATAACAGTAAAATTAAAGTAAATAGAAAACAATATAGTTCATGACAGACACAATTACCTTGTAGAATAATTTATTAAAACTTAATGATGGTAGAGTAAGTTTGCAATTTTTTGCCACTTAATATGTGTTTCAAGCACTCGACTAAATTTTCATGGCCCCTAAAATTTTCTTGGCTAGGGCATGTGCCCCAAGTGCCCGTGCGATAATCAGGCCCTGGACAAACTCAGGAGCTTGTAAAACCTCATCAAACTACAAGGGTTGGAGCACAAGTCATGGCACCTTTTTTTTTTATGATATGTGAACAGATCATGCAGAAAGGATTGTGAAATCAGTCAGTTGGTGAGTGTCGTGCGAGATAGAAGTAACCCATATTAAGTAGTGCACTTATATCAAAATGGCTGTTCTCCAAGAGAGAAATGCAATGGAATGTCACAGTGAATTAGTATAAGCCCCTGCAAATAATGCGCTACCATATCATATATTTACTAATTTTATAGTCTTTGCTAATGTTATAGTTTTTTCCAATGTTATAGTCTTTGCTAATGTTATAGTCTCTGTTCGAATAACATACTGCAGTAGTAGTTTACTCACCAAGCTATAGATAGTACTTTTCGAGAAGTTCATCTAAAAGAGCTCTATAATACGTCTATATCAGAATATACTACAGACGTTGAGCCTAAAAGCTACGTCTACTAAAAGTCGAAATTTACATGCTTGTACATAATAAGTCTTCGATATGTAATAGACGGCGAAATCACACCCGACTATAAGACATCTGTTTTTTTAATCTTATGAAGTTCTATTGCCCATCCTGGATGTCACAGATGGATTTTGATCTCTATTACACGACTATAAGCTCTATGTTGTTGAGTGGGTACTTACAGTTTTTAGCTTGCCAAAAGCTTAACTTGCTTTCAACCTGCTTCTAAAAATGTATTTGTGTATTTTAATGTACATTTGTCTTAATATATTTTTGCCGATATTTTATATCTGTTAATCAAGACCAAGTCAATTGCAAATTATAAAATTTTTAGATTTCTTACGCTAAAAAAACTGCTCTATGTTACTACAATTAATTCCAGTTAATATTCAACAACTGACACTATAAAAAAAATCTACCTGATTTTTGCTATGCTAATTTTTACAGTGAAAGCCTTATCATCAGGTATAAAAATTTTGACACTTTATTCACCACACTACAGATTAATTCCCTACAAAATTTAGTGGATCAAATTAAATAAAACACTTTTGAAATATAACATATAAAATACCTAAGATATAAAATACACCTAAAAATATAGAGTGCATGTTAAAGAATTACTATCTTTTAAAATACACGTTAGAAAGTAATTAAAACTTACATTAAACAGAAATATTTTAAAAGAAACTTATCATATATTTCCGTGTTTCTGGCAAGAATTTTTTGGGGTTTTTCATAAACCAAAATTTGAGGGGGATCAGCTTATACACGAATCCATGGAACAGATGTAGTATATGTCCTCTTTAGCGAGTTTTTTGCCGTTGGCGCCAGAAAGTTTTAACAAAACTTTTTTAAAGCATAAAATATTAGGAAAAAATAAATAAAACTTTCAAAATGAGAAAAACCATAAAATTTGAAAATAAATTTACAGTGACTTATATTACAATCAAGCCAAAACAGCAATATTACATCTGTAAGCCGAAAACAATCCATAAATCACCAAAATTAGCAAATTTTAAAATTTTTTTATAATATTGCTTAAATTTATGAAAAATTGCTGCTTTCCCATTGGGTTACCATAATTGAAACTATTGTTATTAGCATCTAAGTTTAAAAAAAAAAAATCATTGGCCACATGTCTAGCGCCGCGACTTTAAACTGGCAGAAAAATCAACATAAATATATGAAATAAAAACAGCACGGAGTTATTTAAAAATTATTTTTTTCCTTACAACTGTTGACACGTGATAAGAGATGCTATTGTATTTGTCTAGAGATGCGACCTACGCTGTACTAAATTGGATGCCGCGTCAAGTAATTAGATCGGAAAACAATTCCCCCGTTTTACCTGCTTGGCGACATATTTGAACATTACAGAACGTTATTTCTGCTTGTGTAAGAATTTGGAATTAGGGGTAATTTTTGAAGAAAAATCGCACTCTCATCTTATACACGGCTGGACTTTTATCCATAAATATACGGTAGTAATTTTATCTTTCAGACAAATATGTTTGGATACTGCAAATCTAAGTAAAAATTTCTTTCAATCAATAACGTCTTTAACCCTTTTTTATTTTTCAGAAAAGGCTTTTGAAATATTTAAGTGAAAATAGAAACTTAGGGACTAATACTAAAAGCACTGTAGTAATTACTGATTAATTATTCTTCAAATTAATTAATATGACTTGGCCAGTCAAAACGACAGGACCGGTCTCACCGAAGTCGTTTAATGACTAACTACGATTAGCCTATGGCGCCAACCAATGATGGATCGCAATTTTCCGGTTAAACAAAGATTAATCGTAACCCATAGAGACTGTCGCATGTCATATGACGTCATTCTTGAGTTTTATGTATCTGGGTATGGCAACACCGCAGAGGCGGTGGCTAGCGGTTTGTTATTATGTGTGCGTGCATCTGGCAAAATAAATGTGTTCTCAAGGCTTCGCACTGTAGCAAGCCTTTAGTAATAGAAATAATAACTAATACACAAACCAAGACTATCACAGTTGGAAATTACAAAATATGAAGATCTCCTACACGAAGAAAACTGCTTTATGATACTAAAATCAAACAGTAACTATCCCGTAATGAGCTCTACAAATTGTCAAACTCGTTTTTCAAAAGAATATGAACACACTTATTTACACTCATAGTACCGAACATATATTTATGCAAACAGTGAAATTTAAATCCCAAAACTATTGCAGTACTCAAGTTAACTGGCCTTTATTTGGTTCAATAGTTATTTAGAGAGACATTTACAATTGACTAAATTTTATGCGTAACATTTACAATATATGAAATAAAATATAAAATAATCTGCAATATATGCGACCATTAAATTATTTTCATACTTTTAATTTCTCACAAAAGTATTTTAAATACTTAAAAATTAAAAGGAATTTTATGACACTTACACAGAATTTGTTCTTAATTCTTAATATTTCTTATATATTTTTTATTTTTCCATTCTTAATATTTTCTTAAATATTGCAAATGAAAAGTATTTGCGACCCTCATTATTAACTATTTTAACACTGACCAGTGTTCTCACTTTAGGAACAATACTTGAGTAAAAATAATTTTTTCCCACTAAATAAAATATAAAATGCCGATGGTTTGATTGCAAGATATGATTAGCATATATCTAAAATCAAGTTTCTCTCGGCACCTATGCGTTATTAATAGTAATGTATTCGTATTTTCTATTTCACACATTTAATAATTATTACAATGACATATAATGTAATAACTTCATACTACAGTATCTAAAAGCATTTAAAGTAACAGAAATAAACTTATTAATATATAAAGAAACTTACTACTAACTTTCATAAAAGTTCCGACAGACCTGACCGAAACAACCAAGAACCGCTGAGCGAATGCGAACCGGCCGCCCCGACTCGAGCGAACGAGCCGTCCCGATTGCATCAGCGATATTTACACAGAAACTTCTAGACTTGTGAAAACAGAAACCGGAAAACAATATGGAAGCCCACAGACTAGATACAACCCTAAAGACCGACAACTTCGGCGTAGATTTGCGCGCTCTCGGTGTCAGACCATATGAACTATTTGGCGCTTTGGCAGTGGTCTGGGACTTTGGCGATGGTCTGCTGTTCTATGTAGTCTGTCATTGAAGGCCCTAATCCGTTGGCGATTCTAAACGGTTACCAGAAATCTTTCCCTGTTGTCGTTTTGGACTTGGAAAATTTTGAGAAAGAAAGCGATTGTGCTTTGTTGAGATTTGTATATTAATAAAATCAACCGAAAGTAATTTTTTGAATCACTTATATTAACACTTGTGAATATTATTTACATGTTAACTATTAACTGTTTTTTTTTGTTTTGTTTTCCAGCATTTTTGTGTGAAAAAGTAGAATTTCATTTCTTTAAATAATTTGCTTTCTTTTAGCAGTTTTATGAAGTAGTTTATTAGGGTTGTAATTTAGGGCGAAATGTGTTTATAAACCTTTTTATGCTCTTTCTATATTGTTTCTTTTAATATTTTCAGCTGTTAGATCTGCGTTTTAAGATTAAATTACCAGTATAGGACTCTCTAAGAAGAAATGTAGGACTGTTAAATCTTGAGAGGTAAGCATTTTAAAATTCACACTTAATAAATTATTATATCAAGCTAAAACTTTAAAGATTCTATGCCATTTTTATAAAAAAAAATTTGTACATAAAATTATTTCTGTGTAATATGTGGTATAAAATATTTATAATAAAGTAGATTTTTTTAAAATGTGAATGAGTTAAGTACAAAGTGCTATTTTCAATTCCATTCTCTGCAAGTATTTAAACCAAGCGTTTTTCATCTATATCGGCCCAGCTATTTTCGAATGTAAATTTTTAAAATATAATATTTTTTCTGTTAGATTAATCTTGCCCTTTATATATATTCAAAACAGACCCTTCACATAAAACGGATGAATCATATTTGCTACAATTCACCTGGATCATATAGATAAATCAGTTGACCAGTAAAATAATTTATTTATGGTTAAAATACTTATTTATGTAATTTATTTTATCGTCCTTAGCTTCAGAGACATTGACTGTTAACTTATTTTTTACTCTGTGCAAGTTAACATTCAGAATCAGTATTTCATCATTCTATTTATGCATGTGACTAATGTTAAAGTTCACCAGCAGTAATACATTGTTTCTGAAAATTGATGCATTATTTTGTATTCTCTGACACCAATTTTGAAAAATAACAAATAATAAAATATCAATTCTAAAATTGGGGTTTCATCGTGAGAACTTGCCTACCAATAGAAAATATTTTTATTTTACACTAGTTTTTAATGGCAAACTAAAATATTTTTAGATCAGTTTTATTTCAGTAATTAGTAAAAGTCTTTATGAGTAGGACCTAGTCTATCATAGACCATAAAGATCAAAAACACACCCAATCACTTAATATACTACTCATTATTATTTTCATTTTACCCCTCGGAAATTTTGTATTATGTTCTTTGAGGTAAATTTTTCTATAATTTTTCAAAATGTTACCAATAATGGAGCTATCATTCTTGGCATTTTAGTTTTATTATTGTATACCAATATAATTACCTTCTTACATGAATGTATGTATATATTTATACACACACACACACACACACATATATATATATATATATATATATATATCAGGGCCGTAGCCAGAAATTATTTTCGGAGGGGGACCAAGGGAGAAAGATATTTTTATTTGTGAATGATCCTTCAATTAATGAAAGGAAAAGCACTGTATTTCCAGAATGCAGTGCTGGAAATATAATACTGTATTTCCGGCCAGCTGCCCAGAAAAATTTTTATGATCTAAGCTTTTTTTTTTTTAAGAAAATAACTGTTTATTTTCATGAACAACTAGGCAGATAGCACACAAACGAGGAACATTATCTAACTACAAAATGGTCTTTCAAAATTTCGGGGGGGGGGGACCAGTCTCCCAAACCCCTTTTCCTGCCTACGGCCTTGATATATATATAATAAAAAAAAAAGAACCAAAACCAGAATTGATCTAATATTTTATCATATATATATATATATATATATATACATACATACACATATATTGTAACATTCTTTTTTTTAAACATTGAATGACTAAAACTAATTGCCTTAATATTTCAGTTGTTTATCTTATATGTGTAGTAACATACTGAAGTATAAATTGTGAAACTTTAAAAAAAGTGTTGTGTAGTTACATTCTTTTCTTGCACAATGCAATATCACCAAAAATCTCATTATAATACCTAGATGTCAAAAGAATAGATTCGAAGTGAAATTGGAAGCTGTAGATACTAAATGCTGGAAAGAGTACATAGTTGAGGCAGCTAAGGCCTGCAAAGGGTTGTTGTGCTTGTAAAGAAGAACAATGAAATAGAAAATCATGAATGTAAATATAAAATTTCTGTTCTATAATACCTTAGTAAATATTTTTTATTCAACATCAGTAGTTAATTAAGTGTTTATGATTAATAATATACAGGCTTGCAATTCCGTCACTTTTCTCACCTTTAGTCACTTTTTTTCAATTGATTACTTTTAGTTACTTTTTTAAGTAAACAGTCACTTTTTTCATGGTGTAATACAGCAAAAGTCTGTTGTTGAAAAAAGAAAATCTGAATTAATAACAAAATATTTTAATAAAAGACCAAAAATGGGATGCTCTAATCTTATTTTTCTTATTAAAATGTAATTAGTCATACGGTTTCCAGAATTTGGTGATTTTAAAGAGGCATAAAGAAGTTCCTGAAATCTACATTTGTACTGAAATGTACATTTTAATACATTAAAGTAATTTACGTCAAAGCACACATTTCTCTTTTTCTTCACAATTTTTGTTTCGATACTCTAATCTAGCTACGTACATATTTCAAAACATCATTAATATATGCAGAAAATTGTGATTATAAAATTAATGTATTGTATGTAATGTATAGATTTTCTTGAATAAAAAGCAATGTTGAGTTGTGTTAAACAAAATTTTTAACCTTTTTGTATTTGACACTAAAATTATATCTTGCATGAATCATTTGATTAAGAATTAAATAGAAAAATCTTAATAATAGCATCTGTAAACAAGAGGAGAAAAAAAATCGCTTTTTTTTTCAATGTTTCGTCAATTATTATGTATTATTTGTCACTTTTCTCACCTTTTTGAAAGTACCTCAGCAGTTGCAAGCCTGAATATATAATAACTGAGTTAAAGTATTGTATTAGTTAAATCATTTTATTTGTGAGAATATAATTTAATGGAATATGAAATGCAAGAAAAGAAAATTTATGAAACCAATTATTCAGCAGGACAACAATCATCTATAATTTCAAACTAAATTTGTAGTCATACTGGAATGAAATTTCTTAAACTTGAATGGGAATTAATGAAGTGTATATGTATATGTATGTTTTAATACATAACTTGATATGTTGTCTATGTCTAGATTAATAAGCAATATAAAGAGAAAAATCTGTGGACTTTTCTTTCTCAATGTACTTTTAATTTTTCAAGTTATTCATGAAATTAGTTAAAATTTGGCTTGTATGTTGAGGAGCATAAATTAAATATGCTTCAGTATTTACAAGGCAAATTTAAACAAATTCAATATTAAAAATTTACAGCAAAATTTAAAAGATATTTTTCAAGTAAAATGAAATTATGTGTAGCGTTACTGATCTGTTTTAAAGTATATTTATGTATGCAAGCGAAATGTAAGATGTATATATGTATGTATTTTGCATATGTGTATGTGTATATAATGAAATTACTTTTTTTTTTTAATGAAATTGATTGTTCACTGTACTTTAAATTAAGACTTTTGAACCCTCCATGCAAATAAATTCTGGCTCTATCACTGGTAAAATAAGAAACCATTGTAAAGAATTTATTTGTCAGCTAAGAACAGTCTACCTCAGTTTTACTCTAGTTCATGGATGTGCCTTAGACTTTTAAACTAATTAGCATTTAAAGTTCCTTTTACTCTCTATGATTTAATAGAAGCATTAAGGATTAATGATTCATTTATCAAGGAATCATTAATCCTCTTATGTCTATCGAAAAAGTAGATAGCAATTATATTTATGCATGTAATAAAGCTCTGTTAGTAATACTTCATCTCTAAAAAAATTATTAAACTTGAATTTATATGCATAAAAAGGGGGTAAATAATACAGGGTTCCCACAGTCCTTAAAAGTCCTAAAGAACTCCTTAACTTTAGCTTTCATTTTTAAGGGCCTTTAAAACTCCTTAATTTTTAAATTGGAATGGGATCAATTTTTCCATCAACGCGATCCACCATCGTCATGTGATTATCTATCAGTTTTTTTTTTTTAGTTACTTATTATTTGACCCATAAATAATCTTTCGCTTACTAAAAAAGTTCAAAGTAATCAGTATATACATACATACATGCACACACATACATACATACATACATATATATATATATATATATATATGAGTCATTTTTAAACCCTCAGAAAGTACTATCTATAATGTTGTTTTCATTCACAATTTATTTCTAGTTTGATCACTCAAAAAGCTTTAGATGTACATTTTTCAAAATTAGTTTTTGTCCAATAGATATATCTTACATTAATTTTTAGGCATTTTTAAAAACTTAATTCTGAAATATTGTAGGGCATTTATTGAACAGGCCTTGTCTGGATCATAATCATTAAAATAGGGTTTATGTCGTTATGCTGTGTATTTCAAGTAGGTCCTTATAAAATGTTACTCTGGTCCTTAGAAAGTCTATTATTTTTTTGTTCTAGAAAACAGGTGGAACCCTGTAATAAAGCATAAAGTTTTTGTGCAATTTATCTAATCAAGAATTGGAGATGAAATAATTTTAATGAAATTTTTGTGTTAATACTTCAATTTTATATTTATTAAAATTTATATCTGTATTTTCTTTGTTTTAGATTCAGTGGAAAGAATGAAGAGAACTTATGAAATTTTGTGGATATAATAATCAATTTTGTACTTTTTTAAATATTATTATTGCAATAAAAAATGTATTCAATTTTCGTTTTCTCAATGAAAAAAGAACGTCTTTTAATTTGAATTTATATATTATCTGATAGTAAATAAAAATAGCAAAATAATACTATATAGTCATTTGATGTAAAAGCAGTAAGCTTTTACACAATTTATACACAGAATATTCTCAGAAATATTTCAATTTATAGAAAAGTGCAATGTTTAAGATCAATTAAAAGGGTAAATTTCATAACTGATATTCAATCTCTGTACAAATACTGTCAATATGAGATAAACATAATTAATCAAAGAAATTAGAATACTAAAGAATACACATTTGTGAATTAATTATAAACTGATAAATTTGTATTAAATATATTCTATATAAGCTAACTATATAGAATATATTAGAGATTAACACAGAGCTACATAAAAGCAATTATAATTGGTTTTGTTTTTAATAACTTAATTTATAAAATAAAAAAATATATAAAAGCGCACCTACGCCGGTTTTTTTTTTCAAATAATTAAGAAAAAGTCGCCAAAAGAGCGATGAACATAACTATCTGGTAACCATACTTTAGTTCCGATGGTGTGACACCAGGTAGCGGTATTTTCTATGCGAGTCCCATGTTACAGAAGTGTATCGCTTTTGCCTATGGGAGTCTGTGGCTACAGCCAAACAGGAGTTGCCGTACCAGAAAAAAAAATCTTATCACCTGATCAAAATTGTTTTGGCGAAATATCGGCAAAATATACTTCTCACTGACAAAGTGACGTAACAGATATCTGGACCAATCATAGACGAGATAAAAAGGTTGCCAGCATGGTTATCTTATTTCAATACTTATCACACGATACACCACATAAAAGCGCCAAGATGACCGCCACCGCCCTAGATCGAAAGGTCAGCCTTAAAATTTATTTTATCAAATTTATTAATTCACTTTTCTTTTAAGAAGTAAAATTAAATTGTTTTCTAGACTTATATTTACACAAAATTATGAAGTTAACAGCTGCTCCCTATCTGAAATTAAAACTTTTAATCCCTATATATAATAAGGAAAGAACTTCCTAAATATAACACGGTTGCTAAAAAAATATTTTTCTTAAACATTAAGTTTAAAATTATTTAGTTCAGATTAAGTTAAACTGATAATTAAGTTTTCATTTTCTTATTTATTGTATAAATTATAATGTATGCACTTACATATGACAAATCATGTATTAAATGTATGAAATAAAAATGTTTTCATACCGCCAGAACAAACTCTTCACATGCATTTATTATTTACAGATATAAAACTATTTACCTATCAAATTCATAATTTAAGTGTTGGTATTTAAATAAAGACAAGTATAAATGAAATCTGAAGGTAAAAATAATGGTTTTTACTGAGTGCTTAGAATTTAATTTTACTCTCTACCTTAATTTTCCTTTATAAATGCAAAGGTATTGGTTATTATAAGTTGTTGATGATGCCTTCTATTCATGCAATAAATAAAAAAAAATTTCTTATAAAAATTCACAAATTGTGATTTTTGAGTTTAATTCTATCACTGGATTATTTATAAAAATATTGTAACTAGTTTATTTTTTTCCTTTTGTTCTAGTTTTACTTGACTATTTAACTTTTGCTTTATTATTCAAAAATTACTTTAAAGTAAGAGTAGTATTGCAAGCAATTGATAAATGTCTGGAAAAGCTTGTGAAATTGTTAAGTATGTGTGCTGAAGGGGGTGGGTAAGAAGAGACTGCAATTTTCTCATCAATATGCACATTTATGTGGTTTTGTTGCTGATGCATATCTGCAGATTGGATTTTTTTTATTATACTAATAAATTAATTTTGGCTTTATATTAGTAAGTTACTATATATCTTTACAATTCTGTAATAATATATATGCATATGCAATTTTCATTATACAGTTTTGATATAATTACACACTTTGATATTTACTATATGTGTTTTTGTCGTAGTGTATATGTGTAAAAGAGGAAGAAAGCTAATTGAAATGTCCAGTACATTTCAAATTGTATTTCAAAATTATCATTCGTGACTGCATCCCATTTTATAACTTACGATGAAATTGATTCCAAAATACACTCGTATTATTTCAATATAACAGTAAAAACAAGCTAGTAGTTTATGAAAATTAACTTTTGTTTGCCGATTACTGTGCAAAAGTTGGTCAGAACTTTTAAAGGTCTGTCAGTACTTTTTCAGTTTTAATTAGTGAAATCAGTATTTCCAAACCTCTCAATACCTTCATGGTTTCCGCGCACCTGGAAAGTCAGGGATAGTCATGGAAAATAATGGATTTAGACAATGGATTAATTTTATCATGGAAAGTCTTGATTTTTCAAGTAAAATGAGTAAAAGTCATGGGTCCGCTAAACTACCGATTAAAAAAAATGCATTGAATTGTTTAATTCTATTTTTACTCGTCATTTGACTGAAGTTACTGAGTTTGGTATTTATGTATTATCTTATTGACCCTATTGCCAAGTAAAATTGGTTCACAAAGAAAACTCAAAGCAAGAAAGATTAATGGGTGGGTAAATGTATATTATTCTGGATTTTTCTTAAATTGTAGATTAAAATTTTATTAATATAGTAATAATTATTTTTTAATAAAAATTAGTTAAGTTTTTTGCACAAATTATAAGTTTATCTCTAGGGATATTATATATAAACATTATAGGGTTATATTTGTCTATTATTCGTGGTCACCCGGATAATACCAAAGTACCCTGAATTCAAATTGGAAACATTTTGATTGAAAAATTGCTATATGTTTAAACTTGGGTATGTAGATACAACAATTTATTTTTATATATATGAGTTTATTAACACTCGTAAAGTAAGTTTATAGTTTTTTTAATGATAAAATTCCTGAAATTTCTCTAAAAGCATATATTTTATTTGTATGTACATCAGATTTTTTATTCATATATTTTTTAACGAAAGCTTTTTTATGTCATGGAAAATGATCTGCAAAATCATGAAAAGTCATGGATTTGAAAAATTTTATTTTGGCAGATACCCTGTACCGTTTGTCTCTAAAAGAATAATAATAAAAAAGCATATATCTCTGTCAAAACAGTTACTTAGTGTTTCAATTATAGTGAGCGCCTGAGATGGTGAAACTTATTCTTTCGACCCACGTTTACACAAAACTTAAATAGTAGTATATCTTTTCTTCTTTTACAGGTCGCATTCACTTTTGAGTGTTTCTCTATAGTTGGTGCAGGATAATTCAACTGAATACTGTTTTGATTACTGTTTACATTTGTAAATAATTATTAGAAAGGTTCTAATATGTTTGAAAAATAAAAATATACCAGGTACTGTTATAGGTACTTATATGGAATAATTTTTAATCAACAGATTACATTTTTATAGTAATTAGCATACAATGAAATAAATATGTTATTTTTATTATATAGTGGTTAACATATGTTTCGATTCAATTCTTGAGTACACATACTTTCACCATAAGTAGCATTGTTTATTGCCTATATAGGGCTCTCATAGTATAATGGTCAACAAAATCTGCAGCATTGTATAAGATTAGTTTTTGTGATCTGCAGTGGGGAGATGGAAAATTTTATAAAGGAATTATAGGTAACAGACACTTGCTCAAATGTGGATCAGATATATATAAGAAAATAAAGCTGTTGTAAAGATAAAATATGAAAAGTGTCCATTAGTAATCAAGGACTTATCCAGTATTTAAGAGAAGTAGCTTAAAAACTACTAAAAAACAGATATTGTTCAATATTTTATTTGTTTCTGATATGGATGAAAGTGATTTAAACCATTTTAACGTACTAGATTCTAAGGAAAATTCTTTTGAGTGTAAAATATGCAACAAATTATTTTCTCAAAAATGCCACTTAGATCAGCATCTATGTTCCAATACTCCAGAAAAACCATTTGTTTGTGATGTATGTAAGAAAACATTTTCTAATAGTTTCCGCTTAATTGTTCATCTTCGTTCCCATACTGGTGAGAAGCCATTTTCTTGCAGTGTATGTGAGAAAGCATTTTCTGTACGTTCCAACTTGAAAAAACATCTTCATTCCCATACTGAGGAAAAACCATTTTCTTGCAGCTTATGTGAGAAAACATTTTCTCAAAAAACTTTCTTAGATGCTCACCTTCGTTCCCACAGTGGTGAGAAACCATTTGTGTGTGATGTATGTATGAAAGCATTTTCTATGAATTCTGACTTGAAAACACATCTTCGTTCCCATACTGGTGAGAAGCCATTTTCTTGCAGTGTATGTAAGAAAGCATTTTCTCACAGTTCCACCTTGACAATTCATTATCGTTATCATTCTGGAGAGAAACCATTTTCCTGCAATGTATGTAGGAGAGCATTTACTCAGAAATCTCACTTAGATATTCATCTTCGTTCACATACTGGGGAAAAGCCATTTTCCTGCAGTGTATGTAAAAAAGCATTTACTCAAAAAAATTACTTACATGTTCATCTTCGTACACATACTGGAGAAAAGCCATTTTCTTGCAGTGTATGTAAGAAAGCATTTACTAAAAAATCTCTATTAGATAATCATCTTAAATACCATTCTGAGGAAAAACCATTTTCTTGCAGCATATGTAAAAAAGCATTTATTAAAAAGTATTACTTAGATGTTCATCTTCGTTGCCATACTGGAGAAAAACCATTTTCTTGCAGTGTATGTAAGAAGGCATTTTCTGCGAGCTTCACCTTAAAAAATCATCTTCGTACCCATACTGGTGAGAAACCATTTTGTTGCGATGTATGTCATAAAGCCTTTTCTGATAATTACACGTTGAAAAGACATCTTTATCTCCATAATAGTGAGAAACCATTTTCTTGTGATGTATGTAAGAAAGCATTTTCTGACAGTTCCAGCATGAAAAGTCATCTTCGTTACCATACTAATGCGAAGCCATTTTCTTGTGATGTATGTAAGAAAGCATTTTCTGCTAGTTCTAGATTAAAAATACATCTTCGTTCCCATACTGGTGAGAAGCCATTTTCTTGTATTGTATGTAAAAGAGGATTTTCTGAGAGTACCAGCCTGAAAAATCATCTTCGTTCCCATACTGGTGAGAAACCATTTTCTTGTGATGTATGCAATAAAGCATTTTCTCAGAATTCTGGCTTGAGAAAACATTTTCTCTCCCACACTAATGAGAAATTGTTTTCTTCTGTATATGTAACAAAATAATTCAGTATATGTAAGAAATGATTTCTTGCAAAATCACACACTTCACCTTCATTCCGAGCACTGGGTATAAACATTATTCTTGCAGTAAGAAACTATTTGCTTGAAAACCCATGAGTTCCTCATCTTTGTATTCACAACGTGGAAAAACCATTTGCCAGAATGTATATAAGAAATCATTTTTGAAAAGGTACAGCGAACACCCATTATCAAATTTGTTGCTGTGGCAGTAAAAATTGTGACTAACAGTATTTTCAGAATTAATTTAGTAACGACAATATTTAATGAACTGTTAGATTTTTAATGGGTTTTTGCTTTGTATGAATATTTTAATTTTTCTGTATTATTCCAAAATAGTTTTAGAACAAAAAAAGGATTGTGAGCTACTAAAATTTTTGGATGATCTTTTGAAATTCTTTATGTTTATATACAGTGAAACCTCTCAGAGCAGCCACCCCACTGTTCCGAGAATATTTGTCCGCTCAGAGCAGGTCTCCACCCTGAAGGATTTTATTATAAGATATTTGCTATAATGCGTAATATAAACAAGTCTGACATATATTCCTTATTTAAAATAAAATTAAAAACTTATCTGAAGAGAAAATAGTACTTTATTTTATGCTCTCACATTTTTTTTAAAAAGGCTACAATTTGTGTGTTTTAATTTTTTACTTTCCTTTGTAACAACCGTTTTTTAAGTTCATTTTTTACTTTAAAGACAGAAAATTGAAGTTTTTTCTTCAATATCAAATTTTTTTTCTCTAATGACTTCGTTGATTTGCGTTCTTCTGCAGTTAGAAAATTCGACTCACTTTCTTGCCGATTTGCCATTTTCATATTCAAGCAGAACTTCAATGCGCTGCTCGAGATTTAGGAAAACGTGTTTTGACTTAGTTGCAATTCAGATCACTGACAAACTAGCGAAATGCAACTGGCATGGAAGACATTTTTGCTGACAGAGATGCAATTCTTCCTTTACTGTACTTATTAGAATTCCAAACAAAAGCCCTAGGATACCTGCAATGCCTGATTGTCCAGTTCCTCCCTCCGTTTCTATGGGTCGTGTAACTATCTGAAGGGTGTGGGGAGAATGCAAAAGAGATAACAGATTTGATGTTTCTAAGAAAGGGGAGGGGCATGGGAATGGACTTTGCAAATTAATCCTAGGTCTTATATCCAACCATAAAACTAACCTTGAGTTTTTCTGCTCAAGCACTGAGTGAGTAGAATTTTCTAAAAAATGAAAGGGGCAATCCCACAGGTTATTTTACCATTAGGTCAGTGCCATGAAAGATTGGGCATTTAGAAGGGTGGCCGCTTGGAGAAGTTTCACTGTATATATATGGGGAGGGGTGTATGCTATTTATTGTGCATAAGTAGATTTCAAGGATTTGTTTCTCAATGTTTTTAATATGTATGTGTGGTGGAAGAGGTATATACAATTTTCTCATACGTAGATTTTACCAGTTTTTGTAGACATATGTATGCAAATCAAATGTTTTCCTTATTTTCTCTTTACTAAATTTTGGATATTTATTTAAAAGTCACTCTATAATAACTTATTATAATGATATATAAGGTTTATCGCTACATGCATATGCTATTTTTAGTATACAAATTGTATACAACTCTCCTACATATAATATTTAATACATATCATATTTGGCTGTGTGTATAAGAGCAATGGAGTTATTTGTAATAGCCTCCACCCTCCCAAATATATTTCTGTTATTATTCTTGACCACATTTTATCTTAGAGCTTTATTGATGATCAAATTAATTCCAAAGTAAACTTACAACTTGCATTGTTACAGAATAGCAGTAAAAAAGGCTGTAGTTGTTAGAAAATTAACTTCTATTTGTAAAATAAAAGTTATTCTATAAAAGTTAGTTAGTACTTTTTAAAATTTTGCCTCTATTTTTCAAACTTTGTTCAGTAAAATTAATGTTTCTAACCCTTTGACTCTTGCATTCCTAAATATGCCATAAGTGCTGCTGTAATATAAAGATGAAAATCGTGCTATAAATTATGAAACTGTTAAAGAAAAAGCAGAAAAATATGTACAAGTTAAAGTTGCTTGCCTTCACTGCTATTGAAATGTATTAAGACCATGAAGAAAGGTCATGTATTTATCTGTATGTGTGACCTTGTGATGTTTAATGTAAGAAAGTTCCTTTAATGTTCATATTCATACTTGTGGACCATCGTTCTTTCTGAAAACTGTCAGTTTGATTTTAATGTCGTCATCATGATAAAATTACGACATTTTCTGAACATTACAGATTGAATTTTCATCTCCTTAATGATATTGTACTAAGTAAGGTCTTTGTTTAATTTCTGTGTATTGCATAAATATATATATTTTTAAAATTTCATTTTAAATACTGATTTTTTTTTTTTTTGAAAAGAAGTTGTGTTTAAAACATAATTGAAACCTCTTCGAAAAATAACAATAACAAATATTCGTAATACCATGTTTGTATTGACAAAGAATATATATATATTAATATTTAAAATAAGCAACAATTTATTTAAATGATTGCATATATAAAAAGCTGTGTAGCTATGTATCTTTACAGAGTTTTGAATTTTATCTTTTTAGAGCTGCAATAAATCATTAATTTCTAAGTTGAATTAAAAGTACTACTGGTTTGATGACTAAAAAGCATATATTCCTTAAAGCGTACATTAAAACAAAAAAATCACATTTAAACGGAACATAAAAACACACAGAAAAGGCTTAACAAGCTAAAACTATAACAAGAACTAACCATTGGTAGTTCAAAAGTTTTAATTTTGAAGCTTCATTATCAGTTAGTTGAACCATTTTGAACATGTACATTCTGAAGCAGAATTTCCTTATTGTCAGTGGATATGTTTTATAGAAAACTTATTTCATTTCTATAGTAGTTTTGTTGAGGTTAAACAATTTTATTCTGTTGTATTGGAAAGAGGATTTTTTTAAAGGCATCTCATAGCATACTGAAAATATGTTACAATAAACCTTAAACCTCTGAACACATAATAAAACTATACAAATATTTGTGAAACATTTAGCATATGTAGCAATTTTTATGAAATTACAAAATTATTCATCTTTATTTATTATACAGATCGTTATAGAATAGTTTATACACATGTCAGAATTTTGAAAAGGAAAAGCATTTTAATTTATGTTATGGTCCTCGCAATAACTTAATTTAGAAAATCTGCATGGACATACAACTTCAGTTATAGTAATCAGATAACTTAATAAATTATTGGTAATTTAGTCGATTCTACCGACTTTTTATTTTTAATATATAAAATGATTAAAAACAAACATTTTGATTTTTTAATTTGAAAATTTGTATAAGAGCTTAGGCCATTTTATTTTATTATCTGATATTTTGAAAACTTTTATTTAAAAAAAATTTTTTTTTTTTTTGAGAAGTATGATTTTACTTTTATTGAATTTACTATTATCAGCTGCAAAGCTGTTACCCCCCCCCTTTTTTTTTTAAAGATTTTCAGGTACTAGTGGCTTTGCAGTTTTATGCTACTGGGAAGCTATCAAGATTCTGTGGCTAATGATATTTATGTATTGTTATGTCAATAGTCAGTTAGCAACTGTATTAGGTATGTGAGTGAAGCAATATCAACGCACTTGATGCAGCTACATATACATACATGTATTGTAATAGCACCCTGTTCTGGGGCGCTATACTTGCGTTAGACCTGCCTGCCTACTGTACTAGGGCAGGTATGTTTGACAGTGGTCACTGGGATGCATGTACTTATATAACTTCTCCGGAAACTTGGATGGACAAAATAAAATTTTATTTACAACATTTAAGAAACA
Organism: Pardosa pseudoannulata; assembly: GCA_032207245.1. Lineage (NCBI taxonomy): Eukaryota > Metazoa > Arthropoda > Arachnida > Araneae > Lycosidae > Pardosa > Pardosa pseudoannulata. Next base: position 2,533,077 of record CM063509.1, read on the forward strand.
ATTAAAGTAAATCATATATCATAAACATGTTTCTGAGTCTCAGAGACTGACGACAATCCAAATCATAACTGCATGACCGAGAAGAAAACAAAAGGAATAAAGTTCTCCCCTTTAAAACAGAGGGATGTGTGTCGGTTGCCGGCTCGAATCCAACTCTCCTCGCTCAACTCCAACTGCCCTCTTGCAGATCTCTCCTTTCTTCGGAGGGGGTGGAGTCTGGAAACTTGAGCCATACCGAAAGGAGCACATCCTCCTTCTCTGAGGGCCTGCGAACACAACCAACGACACCGAAAATCCTTATCGGGCCCCCTTTTGCCGTCCAGCTTCTTACTTCTCCTAAGAAACGCCGCGTGGAAGGGGTCAAATGGGGCAATTCTTCTGATGTCATCAAAGCACATATGAGTCGTGGGTGCAAATTCCTTACATGTATATTTATAAATAAATTTCTGAATATTATCCTTTAAATATCTAAATATTATCCTGCAAAATTATCTTGCAGTACCATGATTTTAAATTAATTTTTTCTAATTTAAAGAATACATCAGATTCCCAAATAGGTAGGACCTACCTATAATAATAGAAATTTTTTTATGTGAGGACAGTCATTGGAACTATAGATTGTACACATGTGTCTCCATCAGTGCCTTCATACATGAGCAGAAAAGGAATTAATTCCATTAATGTTCAGTTGGTAATATTAACTTTTAAATTTTCATATTCAAAGCTCTGGTTTTTTAATTTAATAACAGAGGTCTACAAACATCCCACATACTTTTAAAATAGTTTTTTACTATTGAAACTTTAAAATTTCAATGAATATCTAAAATTAAAAAGTCTTCATTGTAGACATCTGTTATAGAATTTGTATTTATGTATTTTCTATGCAATAAATATTTAAAAAAAGTGATAATAGAAAATTTCAATGAAAGTTTAATCTGTTTCTATAGATTGTAAATCCTGATTTACTTATTTCTGGGTATTACTCAGGAAGTTTTTATGATTCATTTATTTGGAGGCACAGCTTAGCCAGGAATTGTATATCCCAAATAAGAGATGGATCTCTCCTTGGTAATAGTCTGATAAATACAGTTTAAAATTTCTTATATGGCTCACAGGTCTTGCAGTATATATATATTATATACGGAACACATTAATCCTGTTAATAAAATAAACTCATATTTAACAGCAACTATAATCATACCACCTAAAATTTCATCACTTCACATCCTGATTTAAATTAAAATTAATATTTTACGTATTTTTAACTATGTAAAATATTAATTTTTGCATTATGTATTATACAATGGTTATGTACTTTTGTACTGTAGTGTGTTTTATTCTTTTTTGCATATAAATAAGAAACACTGAAATGTTTAAAATAGATTTTTCTCTCCTTCAATAAATATTTTCTTGTAATTTATTTGTAGGAGATAGTGGGTATCCTTTGGAACCATGGGTTATGACACCATTCATCAGCCCAGCATGTGGCTCGGTTGAAGAGAGCTTTAATTTTAAGCATTCCTCAGCTCGTTCATGTGTTGAGCAGTTCAATGGTGTCCTTGAGACAAGGTTCCATTGTCTGTACTGCATTATTTACCAGCTACAGCTGCACACAATGCATGTACTGTTTTATACAATATAGGATTGGAGGAGGAAGAAGTTGATTTAGCAGATGAAGATATTGTGTGGGCAACTGGCAGTCCAGCTACTGATAACACCAGGGCACATAATATCAGATATCGGCTGGCTTTTTCTTTTGAGACACACAGTATTATTTGAATTTTAAAATTGAATATCATAGTTGTGTTTAGTATAATCAAATTAGAATTTATTATTGAATAATTTTGTTTTAGTGACCTAATTCAGTTTTATCGTATTTATGCACCTTATACTTCATGTATTAATTCATATAGTATTCTTAAGATATTCACACTTGAACACCATATTAGTGTTATGTAACTTCCCTCAAAATCCTCCATCTCTTATTTGTCACATGTTGAACCATATCTTGCTTAAGATCTTCTTTAAGAATCAGATTAACAAACTATTTAGTCGTATGAAATGAAAAAGAATAATTACTTTTATTATTATTTTTAGAGAATTGGTAACTGTTTTAATTTTAAGTTAAAGAAATTTCAGTTTTAATTCAGAAATACAGTTGAAGCTCTTCTTAGTAAGGAAATTAAAATAAATATTACACATAACAGGAAACAATCATCAAAGCCAATGTTTGGTGCAAAAATTTAGAGGGACAAGAATTTAGGAGATCAGGTCTCATAAGTATTAACATTTTCTAAGGTGAAGTAGCACCTATTTAATTTAGTCACAAAACTTCCAGACGGATGTGAATTCCATGTTTACTTTAGTTTTAACTATATTAAAACTCATGAATAAAACAGCATTTAGCAGTCTTACATGTTGCAAACGGCATATAATACTCATATATAAAAAAAAAGCGTTACAGTAGAACCTCAGTATAATGACTCCCTGTGGGACCAACATCATAGGGTCGTTGTAACGAATTGAACAAATAATAATAAAAAAAAAATTGAGCAAAGAAATGATGCAACAATGCATACCTAGAGAACACTTCTATTTATTTGTATTTCCATTACAAAATTTTTGAAAAAAAGGCTTTCATTGACGCCTGCTTCAAGTTCATTTGGGAATTTTTCATTATCACTGATTCCACATTCCTTAGATTTTGAAGAATATCTTCAGAATTAAATTGTCTTTCAAAATATTGATGCAAGGCACTGATTGTATTGAAGGCTTCTTTTTCATTCACTTTTTCAAAAGCTTGGACGATTTCTTCTCCATCGTCAGAATTGAAGATTTCTTCATTTCCGGTAATATGGGCAATAAAATCGTCCTCCTTCAAATTTTCTTCGCAGCACGGTAAAGTTTCGTCTGCAAAAACAAATTCATCAAAAGATAATCGAAGATCTGGAAATTTGACACTGAGGAGCTGGGTCATTTCATTAAGGTCTGGAGTGTCATCTACCTAGGACATCGATGTCGTACGTGACAAAAGGGTCCCTTTAAGCAGACACAAAGAGAGGAGTACTGGTTTCTTGAAGTTGCACCCTAGTACAATAATTTTAAAATAGCCCACTTGCTCATAAGTTCTGAAATTGGCGGTTGCTCTAACGAAAAAAAAAAATATATGCTTGGGGTCATTGTAATGATTCAAAATTAACATTATTCCTATGGTTAAATAACTGGGACTTTTAAAGATTGTCGTTCTAATGAAGGGGTCATTTAAAAGAGGATCTACTGTTATTTTTGAAACTTTGTTACCTGTTAGTAACTCAATTAAAAAAAAAAAAATTAAAAATAGCCTTTCTTCAACTTATAATTTCACATACTTAAAAAACAAACCAAATTTCTTGGTTTAAAATACATTCACAAGTTCAGGCCCAAAGCGAATTTTTCCAAAAAATTAAAAAATAGGAAGGTTTGTTATAAAAAATAGTAAAAAATAAGAATAAAGTTGATTGATTTTGCAACAATACAAATTTCATAATCATTATGAATAAAACGATTCTATACCTGAATCAGTACTTATTTATTAATGTATATAATACACACACACACTCATTTATATATATAATCCTCTGTATATATGTATGTTCACTATGCATTCTAAATAAGCTGGACTAATCTTAAAATTTTTACAGTGATTTAGGTGAAATGTGCTGTAAAATACAAGATGAGGGCTTTTTCATGTGAATTACATTTAAATTACTTAGTTTTAAATAGTTTAATTGTTTTAACTTAATTTCATAGTTTTTTTTTTCAAATAAAATCTATTCCATTGTTATAGTAAAAGAATGACTGTGTAGAAAATTAACAATATTTTACAATTCATTTATTTTTTCTTGCACTCAGGATCAATCTCACAAAAGTCAATTACAGCTAATTAATAATTTTTTATTATACAAACCCCGAATAACTCTTATCTTTGGTAAGATTGGCCTTTGATATTTTTATTTTTACATGTACTTTAATTCTCTTTAAATAATGCACAACAACTGTGGTAATTTTTCTTTTAGATAAGTGAAAAGATAAACTGCCAAATAGAGAGTTTTGTTTACAAAGGAAATTAAAATGTATTCAGGTAGAATGCCTAGTTTATAAGTAATTTCGTTCAAATAAGCAAACTTAATGATGTTATACTGACGCGTTTTGCACCAATAAGTCACCAAATATACCAAGAATTGCCCTTTGTTATTTTTGTACCTCGAACGGCAGATAAAACTAAAAGTTAAATTAGTTTATGCTTTACAATTTTGTAAACATCGCCAGCAATGCTGCAAGTTCGCCATGGGGTACCTTGAACAAAAATATAGTCAACACATGGCGACCGGTACAGGGAACTAGGATTCTACCACAATATAATTTTTAAAAATCAATTTATGTTACCAGTAAAAAAAATCATCATACCTTATGAATAACGCTAGTAGTTAGAAGAAATGAAGTATGTAATGATACAGGTAATAAATAAGACAAAGTAACAATTAAGATTAAGTTAGCATTACAAATTTCTCATATCTGAAGTATATCAAAAACAGACTAGTGTTAGTCTGTTTTAGTCTATGATTAAAAAAGGTACTCAACCACAGACATCAGACATGTCATGTTTATGTCTGTAATTTGTTATTTGTCTATGGCGCCAACTGTGCAGTGAACTGAAAAATATTACGACATTCTCCCCGAAAGAAACGAGTGGATCAGGACAGCTAATTTTGGTGCTGGGCTCACTGGCGCCATCTCTTCACTAATTTATTGACTAAAACTATCCATTAATTGGGCAGTTTTTTTATTATTTTATTTATATTTTTGACAATATTTTCAGTCAATTTTCTATTTTCTCGTTTTTATTTTTTGTTACCTGAATTATAAATTTTTTATTTTTGTCAGTGTTTGTCGTTTTGAGTTTATAAAACTGGTTTTTGTTAAGAAATGAGCTTGAGAAGTGCTAGTATTTCTAATATTTTATTTTAATAAATTTATCAATTTTAATATTTATTATTATTTTCATATTTTAATATTTTATTTTATTTCTAATATTTGTTTTACATTTTGACCATTTTTAAAATTGATTTTTATTTTTAACTGTCAATTTTTTTTTATCTTTTATATTTTTTTTATTATTTTAAAATCAATTTTTGGCATTAAAAACTTTATACTTTAAGCAGACTATAATGAGCAATAAACAGACAGATTTTTTAAAATAAAAACATAGTTCTGCAAAAAAAGTTATTCAATATAATAATTTAGAAACTTACATTTTTCTATCAAATAATATTCATAAGTTTAAATTTTACTCTTCCTCTCAAAAGCATACAGCAATATTGAATAATTATTTCTAAAAGAAATAATAAAGATAAGATAAAAAATAAAGAGAAAAAATAATTCTTCTTGAATACTATCAAAATCTGTATTAATTGATGAAATTTCTATTTCATTCAATACTAAGATTATTAATATTTATAATTTCTTTTCGTAATCGGCACGAGCTCAAGTAAGTTTTTAGTTAATAGATGGCGCCATTCAAGCAACTTTTCTACACGAAGTGTAGCATCAAAATTGGCTGTCCCGATCCACTCCTCGAAGGAAGCCAGAAAATATTTTTTGCCATTGCCAAATCGCCAAGGAATTTCTTGACGCCTTATCCAAAAGAGCATTAATGTGAGAAAAGCCTTTTTTTTTTTCACTTCACGTATCTGATAAAGTTGCCAACTTTGTAACCCAGCTATTAGTAAACGGACCAATAGGATTCGAGGAATGTTCCTGTATTGAACATCGTAATGTTTGCACGCTAAATTTGTTTACATTATGTCATTCTGTTCACGTTTAGAATTTTAGATAAAGATTAACATGTTAATGTAATTATTGTTTCTTAATTATTCTACTTTATTAAACCTACAATTTGCAAATTATACTTCTGCTATGTGGCTATTGAAAAAGTACAATTGAATTTTTAACTGGAAGTGTGAATTACAGTTTCTCTGTTTTTTCTCTTTTCAACTTTTAAATGCAGAAATGAATTTTTTAAAATAATTATTTTTCTAAAATTGATATCATTATATAACTTTGTAATATCCTTTCACCCATAAGTGGGGATTTAGGGAGGCCTGTAAATTAAAATAGTGAAAGAGGAAGGGAAAAAAATTGAATGGTAATTTCTAAAAAGCCATTGTACCATTTCATCAAAATCAGACATGTTAGGTATTTAAAAGTTGTTTTCATGTTTGATTTGACTTTTAAAGACTTTTTAATAGTTTTAATATATGCAACTTCTTTATAGAAAACTATAATTTTTAAATATTTATATGCTAGCATTGTGCAACACTAATACTTATAACTTTTTTTTCCTTAGGAATTTCAGGAGTTTTTAATGAATTGTCTCAAGACATTTGAGATTTTAGTGAAGGAAAAATACTATTGAATCATCCATAAGAGTGATACAGATTCATTGGTTCCATAGTATGGGTTGAGAAACAGGACTATCTTTGGTAAGCTTATAATGATTCTTTTGGTTTCAATGGATTGTTATAGTCAAAAATTGTAGATAATTTTCATCAAGGTATTACTTCTTTAACACCCAATGCAGGAATAAAACTAATATTTTAAATTTTTGGAAAGACTCTTTTTCGAGAATTTACTTTCTTACCAGCTTTTGGGCGCCGTTTGTCAGAACTAGAGATATAAAAAACCCCAAAATTTTGAAGAGGTGCGAATGAACCCAGTAATTTTTTGGAATAAACCCGGAATTTTGGGAAGAAATCTTTTTAACAATGTTTACATTTATTTTAACAGTGGCTATTTAAGAACCAACATATTATTTCTAAGAGATTTTTTTGTGTACTTTTGGTAATATATATATATATATTCAAGAAATAATAGCAATGAACATTTAAATGATTTTATAGTAGTACTTATCTCATTAATGACCCTGTTAGTCTTATCAAACACGTAACTGGTTGCTTCCATTTTAATGGCTAATATAATAATTATATACATTATTGTTGATCATTATTTATTATGTAAATTGCTTTATGTTAAACTTCCCCCCCTTCTTTTATAATATAAAGATAAATATGCCAATACATATACATATAAATTTAAACTAACAGTTTATTATTTTTTGTAATGCATATATCATTTAAAAGTATAATCAAATGACACTGTTGCATTTTGTATCCAATTCCTACACACACACATATATATATTATATATATATATATATATATATATATATATATATATATATATATATATACAGAGAAAGAGAGTAATAATAATATGGGAAATGTAAAAGTTGTCTTGTGCGATTAAAATAAACTAAACAAAATACTTCAAAATTATCATGTTTTGGAAATTTTCAAAAAACCCGGGTTTTTTTCACTGCTCACAACTCTAGTCAGAACTAGAGTTAATGGGTTGAAATTCCACTGCTTCCATGGAGGTTCATAACCAACCAGAGTTGGCTTTAAGCAGTGGGTTCTGGTCTCATTAGTACTCATGTAACAAAACAATAAAACATAATACTCCTGCCTAACACCAACAAAAAGGGGCAAATAAATTTATAAATCTGAATCATAATCAGGGTTGGCTTCATTTGCCCAACCCAAAAAAACCCAAGTGGGTTTTCAAAATCTTTATTTAAAATTCTACATATTTAACTAATAATAAATATGTTGAATTAAATCTATAATATATATTTCATATTTCATCTTTGACAATGATCCTAGATTTTGTTTAATTTGAGGGGGTCTAAACTGCTAGAAAAAACAAAAAATTTTCAGGAAAAAATAGTTATCTGTATAACAAATACAATAAAATCTAAATTAAACAAAGTTAATAAGAATGTATGATGAAAAAAAAATAAGAATATTGAAGTATTACATGTGATAAAATTAATTGAAAAATGGACAAGAAAAATTGGGAAAAAAATATGTATAACAACTGCAAATAAATAAACATGGGGATAATATATATAATTGATTCTGCTACTTGTCGTATATAACTTACAAATTAACTAAAAAAAATATCTTCTGAATGCTTTAATAACAGAATAGTGCTAATAAATATAAAGCAATAATTTAATACATTTTATTGAAAAGAAAAAATTTCAAATTCAACTATTTCAAAGTCAACTTTTAGTATAAAATAATCGCCATTCAAAACGAGTTTTTTTGATGTTAGAAAAATTTTATAATATGAAAAAAAATTTATTTTAAGATTTCAAAATTTCTTTTAATTTAGACTAAAATTTCTTCTGCATAATTAAATATATTCTGCGAAAAACATCTTGACAATTTTTAAAAACAAAACCAGGTGTTACAGATATAACTTATATACTGTCTGTAAGATGCAATGAATAGTAAAATTTGGACTGTTCTGTTAAAATTCGTTTCTTTAAAACAAAACATTGTTTTTCAGCTAATTATTTCAATAAAGAGAATACATCACCGAAATTACTTTACCACACTAAAACATTTCACTTTATATTGATGAAATACTTCTTTTATATTTCGATGAAAACAAAATCTTACAATATATAAATTTAAGCATTAACCGTCTGCAAAATCGTATGTACAGTTAATCAGTTAAAAAACCAAAATCACTTCAGCACGTAAGTCCCCGCTCTAATACAACACTTAATAAACCGTACCTTCGGATGATTCTGAATGTCAAGTGCAGGAAAAATAGCTGCACTTGCGTCAGTGCAGCTATTTTTCCTGCACTTGACATTCAGAATCATCTGAAGTTACACTGTGTATGCTGTTCTATCTCCTCTTCTTCTATCTTGCTGTTCTTCTCCAGTAGCCCATACATATAAAGCATGATTTTCAATTTAGTGCGCAGTGCATCAGAACTTCCTACGTTCGTTTGCACTCTACGTGGTGCAGCACCTAGTACCGCACGCACTACGGGAATACAAGCAAAAAAATCAACATAATATTTGAATATATTATAAAAAAATATTATATACCATATAAAGATAGATGGACATAGGTGCAAAAAATTACTGTCCCTCATAATTTTGCCAGGGTGTGCAGTGCACATCCTGCACATATGGACCGCACGCCACTGGTTACTAAATACTATCTTAGCTAATCTTGATAATAATTATGCAATTTTCATTACATGATTTTGATATAATTCTACCACTAATATATTTACTACATGTGTTTTTGTCTTAGTATATAGATGTAAAATAGGAAGAAAGCTATTTGAAATGTCCTCCACATTTCGAATTAAATTTCAGTATCATCAGTCTTGACTACATCCATGGTTTCCGCGCACCTGGAAAGTCATGGAAAATCCTGGATTTAGACAATGGATTAATTTTGTCATGGAAAGTCTTGATTTTTCAAGTAAAATGAGTAAAAGTCATGGATCCGCTAAACTACCGATTAAAAAAATGCATTGAATTGTTTAATTCTATTTTTACTTGTCATTTGGCTAAAGTTACTAAGTTTGGTATTTATGTATTATCCTATTGACCCTATTGCCAAGTAAAATTGGTTCACCAAGGAAGCTCAAAGCAAGAAAGCTTAATGGGTGGGTAAATGTATATTATTCTGGTTTTTTCTTAAATTGTAGATTAAAATTTTATTAATATAATAATAATTATTTTTTTAATAAAAATTATTTAAGATTTTTGCACAAAATATAAATTTATCTCTAGGGACATTGTATATAAACATTATAGGGTTATATTTGTCTATTATTCGTGGTCACCCGGATAATACCAAAGTACCCTGAATTCAAATTGGAAACATTTTGATTGAAAAATTGGTATATGGTTAAACTTAGGTATGTTGATACAACAATTTATTTTTATGTATGTGAGTTTATTAACACTTATAAAGTAAGTTTATAGTTTTTTTTATGATAAAATTCCTGTCATTTCTCTAAAAGCATATATTTTATTTGTATGTACATCAGAAGTTTTATTCATATATACTTTAACGAAAGCTTTTAAAAGTCACGAAAAATGATCTGTTAAATCAGAGAAAGTCATGAAAAATCATGGATTTGAAAAATTTTATTTTGGCAGATACCCTGCACATCCCATTTTAGAAATTATGATGAAATTGATTCAAAAGTAACCTTAAGATGCATTATTTCAGAATAACAGTAAAAAACAGTAAATAACAGTTTGTAGTTGTACAAAAATTAACTTTTATTTGTCAATTACTATACAAAAGTTGATTAGTACATTTAAAGATCCATTAATATTTTTCACTTCTACTCAGTAAAATCAGCATTTTCAAGTCTTTGTCTTGTATCTAGTAAAACAATAATAAAAAATGCATTATATCTCTGTTTCAAAACAATAACTTACTGTTTCAGTTACAGTTAATGTCTGGCATGGGGAAACTTATTCTTTCCAAGCACATTTAGACAAATTTTAAACTGTAGTATATCTTTTTTTCTTTTACAGGTGACATTCACATGAAAGTGTTTCTCCACATTTTGTGTTGGATGGTTCAACTGAATACTGTGTTGATTTCTGTGTACAAGTGACTTTAACTACAGTGCAGAAATTTTTACAGTTGTAAATAATTATTGAAAAGGTTAGAGTTTTAATATGTGTTTTAAAATTTTATATATACCAGGTAGAATTCTTATATGAAATAGTTTTTAATAAGCAAAACACATCTCTGTAGAAATTAACATACAATAAAATACATATGCCATTTTAATTGTATAGTGTGTTAACATATTGTACTTTAATTCAATTCTTGAATACAGCATGGACGTACTCATGCTTTCACCATGAGTAGCATTGATTATTGCCAATAAAGGGCTCTCATATTAAAATGGTCAACAAAATCTGCAGCATTATATAAGATTAGTTTTTGTGATCTGCAGTGGGGAGATGGAAAATTTTATAAAGGATTTATAGGTAACAGACACTTGCTCAAATGTGGATCAGATATATATATATAAGAAAATAAAACTGTTGTAAAGATAAAATATGAAAAGTGTCCATTAGTAATCAAGGACTTAAGAGAAGTAGCTTAAAAACTACCAAGAAACAGATATTGTTCAATATTTTATTTGTTTCTGATATGGATGAAAGGGATTTAAACCATTTTAACGTACTAGATTCTAACGAAAGTCCTATTGCATGTAAAATATGCAACAAATCATTTTCTCAAAAATGCCACTTAGATAAGCATCTATGTTCCAATACTCCGGGAAAATCATTTGCTTGTGATGTGTGTAAGAAAACATTTCCTAATAGCTTCCGCTTAATTGTTCATCTTCGTTCCCATACTGGTGAGAAGCCATTTTCTTGCAGTGTATGTAAAAAAACATTTTCTGTACGTTCCAACTTGAAAAGACATCTTCATTCCCATACTGAGGAAAAACCATTTTCTTGCAGCATATGTAAGAAATCATTTTCTCAAAAAACTTTCTTAGATGCTCACCTTCGTTCCCACACTCGGGAGAAACCATTTGTTTGTGATGTATGTAAGAAAGCATTTTCTGCGAGTTTCAGCTTAAAAATTCATCTTCGTTCCCATACTGGTGAAAAGCCATTTTCTTGCAGTGTGTGTAATAGAGCATTTACTCAAAAATCTTACTTAGATGTTCACTTTCGTTCCCATACTGGTGACAAGCCATTTTCTTGCAGTGTATGTAAAAAAGCATTTACTCAAAAATCTCACTTGGACGTTCATCTTCGTTCCCATACTGGAGAAAAACCATTTTTTTGCAGTGTATGTAAGAAAGCATTTTCTGAGAGTTCAAAGTTGAAAAAACATTTACGTTCCCATACTGGAGAAAAGCCATTTTCCTGCAATGTTTGTAAGAAAGCATTTACTCAGAAATCTCACCTAGATGTTCATCTTCGTTCCCATAATGGAGAAAAACCATTTTCTTGTAGTGCATGTAACAAAGCATTTACTCAGAAAAAAAACTTAGATGCTCATTTTTGTCCTCGTACTGGGGAGAAACCATTTACTTGCAGTGTATGTAAGAAAGTCTTTATTAAAAAATCTCTCTTAGATGTTCATCTTTGTTCCCATAATGAGAAAAAACCATTTACTTGCAGTGTATGTAAGAAGGCATTTACTTGGAGATACAGCTTAAAAAGTCATCTTCGTTCCCATACTGGTGAGAAACCGTTTTCTTGCAGTCTATGTGAGAAAACGTTTTCTGCGAATTCTAGCTTAAAAACTCATCTTCGTTCCCATACTGGTGAGAAACCATTTTCTTGCAGTCTATGTGAGAAAGCATTTTCTGTTAGTTCCAGCTTAAAAAGTCATCTTCGTTCCCATACTGGTGAGAAACCATTTTCTTGCAATGTATGTCAGAGCACCTTTTCTCATAATTCCAACTTCCAAAAACATCTTTATCTTCATACTGTTGAAAAACCATTTTCTTGTGATGTATGTAAAAAAGCATTTTCTAACAGTTCCATCTTGAAAAGTCATCTTCGTTCCCATACTGTTGAGAAGCCATTTTCTTGTGATGTATGTAAGAAAGCATTTTCTGAGAGTTCTAAATTAAAAATACATCTTCGTTCCCATACTGGTGAGAAACCGTTTTCTTGTACTGTGTGTCAGAAAGCATTTTCTGAGAGTTCTACCTTGAAAAAACATTTTCGTTCTCATACTGGTGAAAAACCATTTTCTTGTGATACATGTAAGAAAGCATTTTCTCATAATTTCAGCTTGCAAAGACATCTTCGCTCCCACACTAATGGGAAACTGTTTTCTTCTGTATATGTAACAAAATAATTTAGTATATATAGCAAATCATTTCCTGCAAAATCTCACTTAGACGTTTCTATTCATTTCCAACATTGGGTATAAACATTATTCATGCAGTATGCAGGCTGGCAATTCCGTCACTTTTCTCACCTTTAGTCACTTTTTTTTACAATTGATCACTTTTAGTCACTTTTTTCATGGTGTATCGCTGCAAAAGTCTGATGATGAAAAAAGAAAATCTGAATTAATAACAAAATATTTTAATAAAAGACCAAAAATGGGATGCTCTAATCTTATTTTTCTTATTATAATATAATTAGTCATATGTTTTCCAGAATTTAGTAATTTTAAAAAGTTATAAAGAAGTTCCTGAAATCTACATTTGTACAGAAATGTACATTTAATACATTAAAGTAATTTACGTCAAAGCACACATTTCTCTTTTTCTTTTTCTTCACAATTTTTGTTTAGATACTCTAATCTAGCCATGTACATATTTCAAAACCTCATTAATATATGCTGAAAATTGTGATTATAAAATTAATGTATTGTATGTATTCGAATCTAATTTATAGATTTTCTTGAATAAAAAGCAATGTCGAGTTGTGTGAAACAAAATTTTTAACCTTTTTTTATTTGACGCTAAAATCATATCTTTCATGAATCATTTGATTTAGAGTTAAAATAAATAGAAAAATCTTAATAATAGAATCTGTAATCCAGAGGAGAAAAAAAATCCCTTTTTTATTTTTTCAATGTTTAGTCACTTTTTGGTCACTTATTCCATATTATTTGTCACTTTTCTCACCTTTTTGAAAGTACCTCAGCAGTTGCAAGCCTGAGTATGTAAGAAAATATTTGCTAATAAACCTATGATTTCATCATGTTTGTATTCACAGTGGGAAAAAATCATTTGCCAGAATGTATATAAGAAATCATTTTTGAAAAAGTACAGCTTGCATCCATGATTATCAAGCTGGTTACTATAGCAGTAAAAATAATCAGTAAAAGTATTTTTCAGATAGATCAGCATATTCAGAATTAAGTTAGTATGGAAAATGTCTGATGAACAATTAGTTTTTTTTAATGTGTTTGTGCTTTATTTGAATAGTTTAATTTTGCTATATCTAAAATAGTTTTTAAATAAGTGCAGGTTTGTGAGCTACTGACAAATGTGTGGAATATCTACTAAATTTTTTTTTTTTTAATATACTCAAACCTGTTTTAGTGCAGTCTTTTTTTGTGCAGTAAATAAAAATTTCAATCAAATTGAACATAATTGACGAAGTTATTAATAATGACATCGGAGATGGATTTGATAGTTTTAGTGAAAATGATCTTGTCGAAATGATTCAGGATGACACCGTAAGGGAAGATGAAATTATAAATTATGTAACAGATGTTACTGATGGGCAAGAAGAACCCGATCCTATGACAGCAGATAAAATCTATGCAGGACTCCAACTCTGTCATAAATTAGAATGTCATTTTCTTGCAATCGATGCCAATTCCGAAAGAAGCTTCAGTCGTGCATATCTGGCTACTGGGACATATACAAGCGTCTAGTAAAACAACAGTCGTCGCAAAAACTAATCACTGACTATATGGTAAATGGAGAAAAGTCAACTCTAAACGAGTGCGAAATAGTATCTTCAAGTGACGAAAGCGATTTTGAACCAGTTTATCACAGGAAAGTTCGCATATTGTCAGACTGCGAAGGATAATGTTTATACGTTTTGTATGTGTAAAATAATCACATAATATGTAAATAAAATATTTAAAAATGTTCGGAAGTGTATTTTTTAAATCAGATTCCAAAATGTTTGGTGAAATTCCAGGTATGTACTAGTTATTTTGTAAGGCTGAGTTATTTTAAATGTGAGAATTTTTTTATGTGGTCCCTATTCACCGTATAAAAAACATTTCATAGCTATTGGTGAAGTTTTGTGCAATTTTTTTTATATGTTTTTTTTATGCGGTCCCTACCCACCACACAAAAACAGGTTTGAGTGTACTTGTGTGTGAGGGGGGAGGGTGCTGGAGAGGCGTATGCAATTTTCTCATGTATAGGTGGATTTTATGGTTTTGTTTGTTAACGTATGTCTGCATATCAGATATTCACCTCATTTTCAATGTAAAAAATTTTTCACATCTATTAATAAGTTGCTAAACAAATTATTATAATAACATATAAGGCTTATCATTATGTGTATATGCTGTGTCATTTCTGACCACAATATATCTTAGAGCTTGGCTTACGATCAAATTCATTCGAAATTAAATTTACAACATGCATTGTTAAAAAGAATAACAATAAAAAAGTTTGTAGATGTTACAAAAATACCTTTTATGTGTGAAATAAAAGTTGGTTAGTAGAGTTTAAAACAGGGTTGGCAAGATTTAAATCAGTTGATTATTTTAAAAAAATCATTGATTTAAGTCTTTTTTATTTATTTATTTATTTTTTTAACTTATATTTCAATGACAGGAGAATTGGGAATAAGCACAGATATACCAATAAGTCAATAAGTGTCAATAGATAGCATGTGTTTTCCAAGAATGGAGGGGTTGTTATCAGAAAGTATGTAGTACAATGATTGATTAGGACTGGTAGAATTCATTTTATGTTGTGGGAGGTAAAGAGAGTATTACAGAACTCGAAATCCAGTTTGTCTTCTACCCAATAACAACATCCGTGGCTTCATCTGCTGGAATAGAAAGACAGTTTTCTTCTTTTGGTATTGTTTGTTCTAGCCTTCGTAACCAATGAGGAGTGGATAAAGCATAGAAACAAGTGTTTTTATTGAAACAGTGAAATAAATAACTAATTCATAGCTAAAAAAATATTGAAATAATTGGAGTTTGGTTTGGAGTGCTACGGTCTACTTTTTGCAACATGAGGGCTAATGAGACCGGGACCTACTGCTTAAAGCTGATTCCGAGTGGCTACGAACATCCATGCAAATGTGGGATTCAAACCCATGAATTTTGGGTCCGAAGGCCAGCAAATTGAAATAATTGTGATTTTTTGTTTTTTTAAATGATAGGTCAGCATTTTCAAAATTAAATTAGTATAGAAAATATCTGATAAAGTTTTATGTGTTTGTGCTTTATTTTAATATTTTAATTTTGCTGTATTATTCTAAAATAGTTAGAGCAGGGCTGTGTGCTACTGAGAAAATTTTTTTGATACAGTGAAACCTCTCTGAGCGGCTACCCTACTGTTCCGAGAACATTTGACCGCTCAGAGGGGTTTTATTATAAGATAATTGCTATAATGCATAATATAAACAAGTCTGACCTATATTGCCTCATAGAGAAGCTTGGCCAACGAGCTCAGTGGCCTAATGGTCAAAGCGTGAGTTCCAGACCCGAAGATTATGGGTTCGATGCTTGCCATGGCAGTTGATCCAAAGTACGGATTTTTAATTTAAAAATGTTATTTATTGTTTCCTTATGTTCTCGAACATTCTAGATCTAGCATTGACTGAATATTACGTATTGAAAGTTCATCTCCTTTATGATATTGTACTAAAGTCTTTGTTTAATTTTTGTGTATTTGTTTAAATATATATATTCATTTTAAATACTGCTATTTTATATAGTGTGTTAAAATGGGTTGTGTTTAAAGCTAGGGATGCAACAGATGTCAATTTGGCCGGATACTGGATATCTGGCTAGAGTTTCAGCCGGATGTCAGTATGATGTTTTGCACTTTTTCTTTTTAAATTTATTTTAAATAAATCAGCTTTATGTACTTTATTTTTGTAGCTAAATTGTAGTATTTTTCTCACCCTTAATGAGTCAACTATTTGTACTATAATTTATTTCAAATTTTTGAAATATTGAATATATTGAATTAGAATAAAAGCAATTTTAATAGCCCTTTACCTTCCTTCTTTAATTGTTCTTATATTAGTGTATGGAAAATTTCAAGGACATATTCTCACTTTTTTTTTTTTTTAGTAAATAGTCTTTATTCTTCTATTCTCCAAAAAAGTAAGTTTTTTCTTTTGTGTTCTCAGAGGCAAGAACACAATTTTGCATTTGAGACTGAAAAAAAAGAATGATTTATGATTTATTTTTTGTAATGAAATGTAAAAATAAACCTATTTTTTCCACAAAGTTTTTTTATTTTTCATAATGCTCCAAAATACTTATACACATTGTTTCATATAGTATATTGTTTAACATTTTGCTTTTTTTGTGTTATATTGTAACGTACTGGAGATATGGTAGGCGAAGCCGTCAATGAAACAGGCTAGAAAACTGTTTAATCTAGACTAAATTATTTTATTCAGGTGAATAAATTATGTACAGGTTCAGTAGATTTCTAAATATTCTGGGATCTCGTGCTGAGATAACATTCACTCAATTAGAATGCGTGGGTACTGGGTACAATGTGGTTAGGGCTTTTAAATCACTGGAACAGTTCGCTAATGAGTGCCGGTAATAAACGCTGACACTATTTCCTCCGGGCTGACGATTGGTACAGTCGACTTTCACACCAAGGTTCGAAAGCTCAGAGTGCGTATCACGCTGGGGTTCGTGACAGAAACTCGGGATGCAAGACTATCCAAATTGAAAGCAAGGGTCACTCTCAGCTACCTACTTCTATGCACGAAGTAAAAAAAAAAAAATAGTAAAATAACGGGAATGGGATTCCCAAGTCGAAGGTCGACTTCTTAGCAAACAGAGACGCTGGCGGTCTCTAAACAAGCAAACTCCGGAAATCGGAGAGACGAGCGGACTCCTCGAGAGCTCCACACAACAGCTCCAAAAGCAACTCTCAAGAAGAAAAAGCAACGTCTTGGCTCCGCCACTCTTCTTTTATAGCGGTCCCGGTTCCATTTACGCGATTCTTCTGGATCCTTCCAGAACCAGAATGATGCAATTTTGCGGTCACTTCCCGCCTGAATCAGCTGTTCCGTTTCCAGATGTGGCCGAAAAGCCGTCTTTAAATCAGCCGACCCAAACAACTGAATTGCCTTTTTCGCTACCGCTAATGGGCGCACATGTGGCACTGTAATTATTTACAATCATTTCACCGAGTCTTTTCACTCAATAGTCTCACAAAGTCTCAGACGCGCTGGCTCCAGCACACGGACAGGTTTCAGTTAAGTCCGGGACATGTATTGTTAGACCACCCGTTTCTACCTGCCGCTAACCGTAATTGTCCGCAGCGAAAGGTCACCTTCTTTAGGGTCTTGTAACGGATCGTCACAATATTTATCTTATTTTTCGATCTATAATTTTTGGCCGAATGTACTGCCTGATAATTGTAATATCCGGCTACTGCCAATTATCCGATATAGTTGCCGGATAACTGTTGTATCCCTATTTAAAACAGAATTGAAGCTGTCTCAGAAAGATAATACCAATATTTGTTCTTTCAAAAAAAATTTTTTTTATTAATATTTAAGATTGGCACCAAATTTAATTAAATGATTGCATCTATAAAACTCTTTTACCCTCTTTTGAGTGATTAGCATTATATCGCTTTACAGCTACAATAAGCGATTAATTTCCAAGTTGAATTAACAAGACTACTGATTTAATGACTAAAAAGCATGCATTACTTAAAACGTGCATTAAAATTTAAAAAAAATCCAGGCGTGCAATTCCGTCACTTTTTTCACCTTTAGTCACTTTTTTACAATTAATCACTTTTAGTCACATTTTTAAGTAAACAGTCACTTATTTCATGGTGTATCGCTGCAAAAAGAAATCTGAATTAATAACAAAACATTTGAAAGGCCAAAAATGGGATGCTCTAACCTTATTTTTCTTATTAAAATGTAATTAGTCGTATGGTTTCCAGAATTGAGTGATTTTAAAAAGTCGTAAAGAAGTTCCTGAAATCTACATTTGTGCTGAAATGTACATTTAATACATTAAAGTAATGTACGTCAAAGCGCACATTTCTCTTTTTCTTCACAATTTTTGTTTAGATACTTTAATCTAGCTATGTACATATTTCAAAACATCATTAATATATGCAAAAAATTGGGATTATAAAATTAATGTACTGTATGTATTCAAATCTAATTTATAGATTTCCTCGAATAAAAAGCAATGTTAAGTTGTGTTAAACAAAATTTCAACCTTTTTTATATTTGAAGCTAAAATCACGTCTTGCATGAATCATTTGATTTAGAGTTAAAATAAATAAAAAAAATCTTAATAATAGCATCTGTCATCAAGAGGAGAAAAAAAATCGTTTTATTTTTCTTTGTTTAGTCACTTATTCTGTATTCTGTTGAACCTGAAAATGATGTGTGTTCTTAAATATTCTATGAATACTTCATTGTAGCTTGAGCATTACTATAAAAATATACAAATTTAAGATAGTGTAAAAGAAAAATGAAGCATACATGATATTAATTTGTGTTTTTAAATAGTACATTATTTTTATTTAATAGGATGTAAATAAAGATTAACAAGATTTAATTTATTTATCATTTTACGATCGGTTAGTATATATTGGTAAAATGTACGTACTGTAACGTATCCGGTTCCTGTTTTAGGTGACACAAGGAAGAATCAGGTGTGTCTGGAATAAGGAATTTATTTACACCTCTGCTATATATATCATTTCTATATACACGAGGAAAAAAAAAACAAATTTCAGATCATAGGTATGTGATTCGATACACGTAGGCCAGAGTAGAGACGTGCAATATCTAAGATTTGACTCTGCCGAAATATGGGTGATCCGACGGAAGAAACAATTTCAGTAGCTCGCGCGAAAGTTCACTGAAGTAATTAAGTAGACAGTACACTCAATTAGACGTGATAAGTAGAGATTACAACTGGTTTTCTTCGAAGAATATCAAAACACATTTAGAGTTCCTAAGGGAAATATGCAAGCAATCCTGAAGAGGATTATATTAAAAAGGAAACCCAAGGCACAAGGTATCGTTCTCAATCTCAGCAAGAGATATATCCCAAGGCGGGATTTTCGCGAAATAAAACTTTCCGATGGAGAGACTGGTCGAGACGACCTCCGGGATAGCTGACTCTGGCTTCTCTCTAAAGAAAATATCCCAAAGTATGATTATAGCTATATAAATTCTCCGATATATAGACTGGTCAAGGCAACCTCCGAATTAGCTGTTTTCTAGCTAGATAACTCCTTCTCTAAAAAAATCTTCTCTAGGCTCTTTCTATAGGAGGGGCCTCTATGAGAGGAGGCCTCACCCACAATTTCATTATTGGATCATCTACTGATGACCTCACCTTCAATCAACTGGATTGGTCTGAGTTAAACAATCACCGGCCGCAAACCCAGGGGTCTTTTGATTTCGTGTCGGCTGGATCCAAAGTCTCAGCAATTCCTTTGTAGTTCCGATGGTCATATTTTTGACTGTCAGTCTGGGTGCCGGGTTGTCTGGTCTAATGTTTCGCTACTATAGGACACAAAAGTCTAGGCATCGTGGTGCGGGGGAAAACAATTCCTTTGTATCCATACAAGCAAAGTCAACCTCTCAAAGAAAAGTTCTTTGATGTCGACACACCGCTAAATCACGCCGTTACAATACTAGATTCATATACTATGTAAACAAACATCTCTCCGAGTAACATATCAACAAATGAATTTAGTAGCTGCATAAGTTGTCTTAAACTCCTACCTAAACGCAAACTTCAGTTACTAATTTTGGAGGAATGGCAACAAATTTGGAATAATAGCAACACAGGAAAAACCAGCTCAGGCTTTTTTTAGGATGTTTCAGTAAACTGCCTGGTCAACAATCTATTCCTAACTCAAATCTTCGGGGGGCATGGTAACTTTTTGGGCTATCTTCACAGGTTTAAATAATTTTTTTTTTATATGTAATTAACTTTTTAGTTCCATGTTTTTGATCACGAATGATATAAATTTCAGGGTTTTTTACTTAGAGGCACAATCAGCCCTGTAAATTATTATATTCAGTGCCATTTTAATGAACAATTTTTTCATGCTTAAATCAGGCTATTTACTGTTAAAAGGACAACAAACAATTAACTGTGTTAGTAACAAAATATTTTAAGAAACGAAAAAGGTAGAATCCCAGTTTGGGAGGCCCCATGTCAGTGGGCAAGCCAAGCGTGGCGATGTCGCCAAATACTAGAATCCCAGATCCGGGGGCCGGCCCGCCATGTTATTGTACAAGTGATCGCCAAATTGTCGCCAAGTGATATTTCAAATTTGTGCTTCGTTTATACCCAATTTCAAAGCATATTTTGAACAAAAAATAATGAAATGCGTCTTAATTTGTATTAAATTAAGACACAATTTTGAATAAAAATGTTCTCAGTCTAACATCTCGGGGACTCATGCTAAACTTTGCGGTTTTCAGGGGATTCCCTTTGTCCCCGAAGAGAGAGAGGGGGGAGGAAGAAGTTATACGATTCTCGGGTATGGAAACAACAGAGGTGAAGCGAGAAGAAATCAAAGTTATTTCTGGACAAATTAGGATAAAGGGTTTAAGAAATGGAGATGGTGCCAGGGCAAGCTCATCCAAACCTGCGACGCTGAAATGCGCGTGGAATTGCGGTTTAATTTGTTTAAGATCTCATTAATGTCTGCTGTATATAAGTAATATTTGTTTTTTCTTTTGTGTATTTTTAGTATATCGCATTCGTGTTATCAGATTTAAGTTCAATTTTAAGTTTAGTCGCTCAGTGCCTAATTGTTCATTTTTTTTACCATACGGTAGTATTTTCCGAAGAATTGTTTGTGGGTAAAGTATGTCTCCGTAAACTAATTTTTTTTCTTTCAGTCTTCAGTGTATAATAGTTACATGCAGTGATTGAATCCAATGGTGTTTAAGCCATTCTGTGTGCTTATTTTTCTTACAAAGTGCTGTGTTAAACATAGCAAGGATTAATAATTGTTGGGGGTGATATTAAAAATTAAAAAAATTCCCCCTTTAGCAGAGTGCCCATTTAACTATAATGGTAGAAATAGTCAAATAAGTTGACGACTGCATCTTTATAAAAAAAAGTCTTTATTGCTACTTGCAATCTTAAAAAAATACTATTTACAGTTAGAGTTGTGAGCAGTGGAAAAAACCCAGTTTAAATCCGGGAAAAAAACCGGGTTTTTTGGGAATTGAATTTTGAAAATTTCCCAAACATGGGAATTTTGAAGTCTCCAATTCCTAT